>VDFB02256132.1:129061456-129099201 GCA_007258455.2 Sequoia sempervirens
CGATTATTTCCAAGAAGCTTAGGAAACACTTGCATGGAGTGGTTTTCTAAAATGGAACTCGAGATCCAATCTTTTGAAGAACTAATCAATAGGTTCATAATGCACTTCTCGTTCAACATACAACATGGGGTGACCTTCAAAGAACTCTACAACACCAAACAAGCAAAGGGTGAAAATTTTCTTTCCTTTCTCCAATGATGGAGAAGGCTATTTGCTAAATACCCTAGATCTATTCCTGAAGAGGAGAAGATAGAGATGTTCATTGATAACTTAGTGGATGACATGAATTACAAATTGGACTTACAATGTCCATCTACATTTGAACAGGTTATCGAAAAGGGACTCAAAATCGAAGAGGCTCTAATCAAAAGAGGAACAATCAAACACTTCATTGAAGGTTCAAACAATAGCAATTCCTCTAACAACAACAACGAAAAGCCAAGATTTTGGCAAAAGAATAAGAATACTGATACCATGATCGATACACACACGTCCAAACCAGTATTCACCTTGACACCAACCACTACAAACAAACAAAACAATGATCTTAATGTCAAACAAAGTAGTGCTCAAGGAAATAATCAAAACAATGGAGAAACAAAAACCCAATCATTCCAACGACCATCCAATAAATGAAAATTCACACCATTAGGGAAATCATTGGAATCAGTCCTCAAAGAACTTTTAGATGAGAAACTTATTCAAGTACAAGAGGCTAGGAATTGGGACCCTCAAGTCAAACCATCATGGTGGAATGACTCACATTACTATCACTACCATCAAAATAAAGGCCACATGACTAAAAATTGTTGGCAGTTAAAACATGCGGTACAAGACCTTATAGATCAAAAGAAAGTATTCGTAGAGGGACACCAAACAAACAAAGATCATACAACATTCAAAAATCCTCTACCCAATTATTAGAAGGGAGAATCCTCTTCCACAGACACCAAAGGTAAGAATGTTGGCTATGTTTATGACACAACGATCCTTTGTCTTTCTGATGCCAAGGAGGATGAAGAGTTATACAATCAAATCAATCAAAATAATGACATTACACCTACAAATTTGGTACAACATATGGAAAAATATGAAAACCAAATTAATGTAATCACACTCAAAGGGAAACAAGAGTACCAACTAGTTAATGTCACAACAAGGGCACAATCCAAAGTTATATTGAAAGGAGCATCATTATCATCCCAATTTATAGATCCTCCCCCCAATAAATATAATCTCATCGATCAATTATAGAAAATACCAGTGCAAATATCCATCTTGGAACTTTTAAAGATCTCCTTATCGCACAAAGAGGTTCTTGAGCAAGCTCTTGTATCAACCACGATACCGAACAATTTGGATGTATGTCAATTCCAAGCTATGGTGGGACATCTATCTGCACCTCATTGCCTTTCAATTTCCAAACATGATGATGTATCACTCACCCATCCACATAATTCCGCCCTTCACATTGAAGTCCTCATCCATAAACACCGTGTAAAGTGTGTCCTGATAGATGGAGGGGCTGGTTTAAATATTTGTACCTTAAAGCTAATTCGTGCACTAGGATACTCAGATGAAGCCATTGATACAAGAAGAAAATCACAATCAAAGCATATGATGAGGAAGAAAGATCCTCTAAAGGGTTGATCATATTACCCATTCAAGTGGGACCTATTGTCCAAAATGTGGTTTGTCAAGTCTTAGATAGGGAACTGACATACAACATACTATTGGGACGTCCTTGGATTCATGATATGCAAGCAGTACCTTCCACATATCATCAGTGCCTAAAATTTCCTGTCAATGGACAGGAGGTAACAATCATAGCAGACTATAATGACACCCAAGCTTGTCATACATTGAAAACATCTTAGGATACATTGATACCTCACAATAGAGAATTTAGCACATCAGATTCATCTAATGGTGAGAAACATCAAAGCTTCGTATCAAAGTGGCTTCCAAGACAACAAAAATCACAAGAGATCAGGGTGGCACAATCTAACCCTTCAAATATGGAAGAACCATTGGCTTCAGTCTCACACCAATTCACCAACAAAGTATAGATAAGTGATGAAGGAATAAGTGAATATGGTGTTGGACACTCTTTCCATCTATCACAGATGTTACCCTCCTTACAAACGTATGGACAACCAAACCATCTACAACCACCCAAAAATCAGTACAATCTACAATGGCATTAGATGGCAGATTTGTAAAAGCTGGAAACTTAAATGAAGAATCAGAAGATAAGGCCACACTAAATTGGCTTTATAGGGATGAGGAATCTTCCACTTTCACGAGTAATATCATAGAGACAAATCAATATGGAAAGGGAAAAACTATTTTGGAGAAGATGGGATATTTAGGATAGGGACCTCTTGGGTTAAGGAAACAAGGCATAACAGAACCAATCCAGCCTCTCACGCTCCAACATAAGGATAAAACTGGACTAGAATATGTAGCAGAACAAGGATCTCTTGACTGAGGGAAACAAAGTGTAACAGAACCAATCCAAGTTCTCACAATTCAGCAAAATGGTAGAACCGGACTAGGATACATAGAAGAAGCAAGAGCAGAAATCACCAAGAAAACTATGGAGCGTATTCTTCAAATGAGAGATAACTTTGAAACAAATTCAAATGAATGTGAGTGGGACAACTTATCAGATTTTCCTATGAAGATATTCAGATCGACATTATCAAAAAATATACCCCCAAACGTGAGGAGGGTCAAAGCTCGAGTTTTAATTCTATTGTCTTTGAAACACAAAATTTTGATGACTCAAGTGAAGATGAATAGACATCGATTGAGATAAATGATGCAGAAGAAAATACCTTCGTAGGCCTCGACCTAACCATTAACAACCTAGATGACATTTATGTCTGAGCTTTCACAATCGTTGACCTCAACCCATCTAATGATTCATTGCCTTTACTACATCCCGATCTTATCGAGTGGGAACCCCAACACCCCATCAATCTCCCTATTTTTGACAATGATTCTGCTATTATTAACTACCTTTGCTATGAGGAATCTGATACTTGTTCTACCAATGCTTCTTTTAACAATGCTTTTAGGCAGGAGGATGCCAAGCCTTCTAGTTGCAAAAATATGGAAATAAAAAATGGATCTAATGGTGAAAACCATTCTATGGCAGTATTTGATCCTAAAATAGTAAAAACAAAGAATGCATCCAATGGTGAAAACCTCATTGAGGCACCAAAGGATGGAAGGTTTGACATCCTCCCACAACATTACCATGAAAGATCATCAGTCTTGATAGAACCCACATAGTCTATTGATAGTGGCACAACAGAGAAAGTAAGAATACTACACCTAGCAGCATCCATGACAGATACATAAAAGCCGGATTTTATCAAATTCTTTGAAGAACGATGCATCAATTTTGCTTGGTCATACTCTAACATGCTAGGCTTAGACATAGATCTCATTATGCATCACTTATCCTTACCAGCTGGCACTAAACCAATAAAACAGAAACTAAGAAAAATGCATCCACATGTTGCATTATTGGTAAAAAATGATTTGAAGAAACTACTAGATGCTGGATTTATCAGATCTATTGATTATGCTGAATGGATATCCAACATTGTACCTATTTCAAAACCAGATCACACCATCAGAATATGTACTGATTTCCAAGATTTAAATAAAGCATGTCCAAAGGATGATTTTCCTTTGCCAAACATAGACATGATTGTAGATTTAACAGCTGGCCATCAAATGCTATCACTCATGGATGGATTTTTAGGATACAATCAAATCAAAATAGCTCCTGAAGACCAAGAAAATACAGCATTTACATGTCCATGGGGCACCTTTTGTTGGAACGTCATGCCTTTTGGGTTAAAGAATGCAGGAGCTACATACCAGCGAGCTATGACAACAATATTCCATGACATGATGCACACCTTCATGGAAGACTATGTGGATGATATCTTAGCCAAGTCTCACACCAAGGAAGGACATCTAGAGATACTAGCCAAAATATTTGACAGGTTGGGGAAATTTAAAGTCAGATTAAATCCTAAGAAATGTGCCTTTGGAGTAACATCAGCAAAACTCCTTGGATACATAGTTTCTACAAAAGGAATTGAAGTAGATCCAGCAAAAGTTAAGGCCATCATGGAAATGCCACCTCCTAAGAATATTAGTACATTAAGATCTCTACAAGGTCGACTACAGTCCATCAAAAGATTCATCTCTCAACTAGCAGATCGATGTCATCCATTCAACCATCTTTTGCATAAAAACATGTCTTTTAAATGGGATGAACAGTGTGAGAATACTTTCAATCACATCAAGCATTATTTAATGACACCACCAATCTTGGTGCCACCAAGTGAAGACAAGCCATTGTTGCTATATATCGCAACAACATATATTTCCTTAGGAGCCTTGCTAGCACAAGAGGATAAAGAAGGAAAGGAACATACAATATACTATATCAGCAGGACACTCAATGGACATGAAGTAAACTACACATTCATTGAAAAATCATGCTTAGCAGTAATATTTACAACACAAAAATTGTGACACTATATGCTCACTCACACTGTCAAGCTCATTTCAAAAATTGATCCCCTCAAGTATTTACTGAGCAAAGCAACTTTAACAGGAAGGTTGGAAAAGTGGGTCATGCTCCTCAGTGAGTTTGACATTCAGTATGTTGAAAGGCGAGCTATCAAAGGACAAGTCATCGCCGACCAATTAGCAGAAGCTCCATTGTCAGACAGTCATCCTATGACCATGGAATTTCTTGATGCCGATATCCTCAACGTTACAACACAACCATGGCAACTCTACTTTGATGGATCCTACACACAACATGGATCAGGGGCAGGTATTCTATTTGTCACACCTCTTGGGCACACAATTCCATGATCTTACAAGCTTACCTTCCGTTGCACTAACAATGTGGTAGAATATGAAGCTTTAATCCTTGGAATTAAAGTGGCTATTGACTGGAAAATCATAGAACTACAGGTGTATGGAGACTCTCAGTTAATCATCTATCAAGTCAACAATGATTACCAAACTAAGGATGACACATTGATTTTATACAAGAGACTGGTAGATGATCTAAGAAAATACTTCATAGAAATCAAATTTGAGCAGATACCAAGATCAGAGAATAAAGCAGTAGATGCCATAGCCACAATAGCATCTCTTCTACAAATGCCCAAAACACAAGATCGTTATCGATTTATTGTGGAACAAGTGTCAAATCCTACATACGCAAATCCCAAATCCCAAACCATAAGCTTTTTGGATAGTGCCTGATCTTCCATTTATGGAGATGTTTATACTTATCTAAAAAATAATATCTTACCGCCAGATCTTTCTCGCAACCAAAAGTGCAACTTCATACGCTAATCCGCCAAACATACCATTATTGCTGACACCCTTTATTGTCGAGGCCTAGATGGTACTCTTTTGCGTTGTTTAGAACATAACGAATCTGCTTCTGCCTTACATGAGGTCCATGAAGGAATTTGTGGTACACATTCAAGTGGATTATCTTTAGCCAAGAAACTCCTTCGTTTGGGGTATCATTGGCCACACATGGAGCAAGAATCTTATAAGTTTGTCAAGAGATGTCAAAAATGTCAGATTCATGGGAATCTTATACATGCACCAGCATAGGAGCTCCATCCATTCACAACTACATGGCCTTTATGTCAGTGGGGGTTGGATTTAGTAGGGAAAATTAACCCATCTTCATCTAATGGACATAAGTTCATTATCACCGCAACAGAATATTTTACAAAATGGGTGGAGGTAGTTCGCTTAACCACAATCACTAGGAAGCAAATATCATCTTTCATACTTAATTATCTCATTTGTAGATATGGGGTACCCTAGTCAATCATCATAGATAATGGTAGGCCTTTCAAAAACCAAGACATCCAAGCGCTGTGTGAAAAGTTCCACATCCAACATCGCTTTTCAACCCCTTCTTACCCTCAAGGTAATGGACAGGCAGAAGCTTCAAACAAAACAATACTAAAGATTCTCAAGAAGACTGTAAATGAGGTAGGGCGTGATTGGCACGTTTAGCTTAACCCTGCTCTTTGGGCTTACAGGACTAGCATTAGAACAACAACAAGAGCTACACCATATGCTCTTGTCTATGGATCAGAAGCAATATTACCTATTGAAGTAGAAATTCCATCCCTTTGAGTTTCACTAAAGGGACTCATTTCAGATGAGGATTATAGGATCTCTAGACTCCAAGAATTAGAGCTACTTGATGAATGTCGACAACAAGCTGTCAATCATTTGATAGCCTATCAAAAAAGAATGTCTAGGAACTATAATCATAGGGTTAAGCCTAGAGTCTTCCAAATCGGAGAGTTGGTCCTACAGAAAAACCCTAGAAATCAAGCAAACAGAGAAAAGAAGGGAAAGTTTAAACCTAACTAGATAGGGCCTTATATCATCATATCAGTCTATGGATCAGGAGCATATCGGTTGTCTACACCAGAAGGAGACATGTTGGAGGAACCCATGAACAACATTCATCTCAGGCGATTCTACACTTGAAGGATACCTAGTGCACGGTCAATAAAGTTTGCCTTGATGAAAACCTAGAAAACAGGCATCATGATGACAAAAAAACAAAAAAAGAGAGGGAGGGATACAATAAAAACAAGTGATGAAAACCTAGCAAACAGGTGCTACTTGTGATTTTCATCAGCTCTTCTATCTATTAGGTACAGTCTTGTTACGATTGTTTCCTTTCATATCATTTCCATCTATCATTTGAGATAATCATTATCACTATCCATATCATAGCAGGGATATCATATTTTACCCTGGCTTGGGGGCAACATCCTAGTGTTATTTGGTACAATGGACTTTCAGCTTAAATGGAAAGGCAATCAAACATGACAACACCAAGTGACGATACTTGAAAAGTAACCAAAAACATTAGAAAATCTATCAAAATACAAAAATATTAGAAAATCAAAAAACCAAAAACATCAGAAAATCAAAAACCAAAAAAACATCAGAAAATCAAAATCCAAAAACATCAAAAAATCAAAATCCAAAAACATTAGAAAATCCATGCGAAAACATTCATAAAATCAAAAAACACAAAAATAGAGTCTACATTAGTCAAAAAATGGAGTCTGTATCAGTCGAACTACGTGGTCTCTGCGTGTATAATGTAGGCAAGACTAATCTTTGATTAGTCCCCGAGACCCCTAGGATAGATTTTTAGGTTACATCATTTGGTCGAACATCTGAGAATATCATGCAAACATCAGCACACACATTTCAACATTGATGATCTAATTTGAATAATGATTTGAAAATACATTAAGTAGAATTTGAATTGTTGTACTTTTCATTTTATCATTTACTTATCATTTCGTTGGAGCTACTCAATGATGTATTGAACTAGAGAAGCAAGGAAGGAGAATGATACTTTTCTTTGTTTGTTGTTTGTGAGTTAGTCATTATTATTTTGTGAATTGTCGCAGGAAGTGCTCTACCAAGTATCATGGATGACATTCCAATTCACTTAAGAAAATGATTAATTCTTGTTTGTTTACGCAAGAAATGCTCAGGTCATCTCGGTTTAATTATACCTTGATGCTTGTGTTTACTTGCAATATCAAATATCATGAAAGATATACTCAGGTCATCATTGGTCTATCTCATATCATTAATGCTTGTATTCACTTTCAACATTTTAAAAGCTTAGTGATGATACAAAGCAGAATAAAAAGATTGTTGAAATGACACTTAGGTTTGCATTGATAAAATAGGTTTGCATGGTAAAAATAGATTGCATTCATAATAATACATCTGCAGAGTATTGGTTGCACAAGTTACAAGGATTCATTTGCAAATAATGTTATCTTTTCTTATTAAAGATTGAGTATACTTGACACATACAATTTTCATAATGGCACCATATAAAATAATTTCTTCATCTCATCATAAATTGCACAATAAAAATCTCATTTCATGATGTCATATGCACGTTATGTTTCATCATTCATTACATTTATCATTTGCATCTCATCACATTGTCATTATCATATAATCGCAAAATCATCATTCATTGCATACATCATTCATTTACATCTCATTTTATCTATCATACATTGCATTTCATCCATACATCATGCATTACATCTCATTTTATATATCATACATTGCATTACATCCATACATCATTCATTTACATCATACATTACATTTCATCCATACATCATTCATTTCCACCTCATTTTATCTATCATACATTGCATTTCATCCATACATCATGCATTACATCTCATTTCATATATTATACATTGCATTTCATTAAGAAAATAAATACATCATCAATATCATATCACATCATCATTAATACATCTATACAATCTAGTATAATAAATCATCATAAAACATAAAAATTAAAAAATGCATCCATCACATAAATCATATAGAACACATCATAGATCAATACATCCATCACATAAATCATATAGAACGCATCATAGATCAATTGAACCACTGCACATATATATCTCATCAAGTGTCAAGTATACAATGAAGTCTGAAAAGGATGAAAATAACATCATATTAAAAATGGTTGTATATATCTCTCGAAGGGTACGCAAATGATCTCAAGTGGTACTTGCACTAGAAGGAGCAGGTCTTGTGCTAGTATCATGACCACCACCAGATATCCTAGGATCTATCGGATCTCTCAGATCTCTTGAAAGAGGCTATGTCACGCCTTTGCTCACTGTCCTCGAACGAGTCCTCTCTGAGCAGGACTGGGCATAACTGATTCTCTGCTCTAGGGGGCAAAGCTCATGATAGTGGCTCCTGTAAAACTCAATCTCAACACCTGCCTGCATAGCCTCTCACATGTAATCAGCCACAGAGGTCCCATCAGCCACTCTCTGCAATCTCTCTGCAGTAGCCTGTGCTGTCTCTGCTGCCTGTCTGACAGTATCTCGCTCTACAGTCAAGGATGTAATCTATGCCTGAGTAGTGGTCAACTGTGCTCGTGCACCTGCTAGCTGAGCTTGTACTGTCGCTGCTACTTGTATAGCCTCATCTCTCTCACCAATCAAAGAGGTAATCTATGTCTGTGCAGTAGCTAGCTATGCCTGCACCTGTGCTAGCTATCCTTGTAAGGTCTGAACCTACACACGTAAACCCGCAACCTTTGATCGCTCTACTAAAGAGGAAGCAATAGGCTGCCTCTTACGAGGCGCACTAGACGATGGCTTTGAAGTACCTGCAACACTCGGTCTCCCCTCATCTCCGCCATCATCATCACTTCTATCATCACTGCTACCGTCACTGTCATCATCACTGCCACTCTTATCACTGCCCTCCACGTCAACATCTACATCCTCCTCTCTCCCTCGTCTCTAACCACCTTGACACCCCCTGCAACTGCTAGTGCTGGTGCTGGTGCTAGTGCTGGTACTGGTACTGGCTCATCTGGAATGGTAATACGAGGAGGAGGGTGTAGAGCCAAATAATGTCCATACTCAGGAGTAACAGGTGCTTCAACAATGTCTCATCGCATATCCCATGCTGATGGCTATAGAACATGATAACCCTCAACAAGTGCCCCCATAAGGCAAGCATGGACCCCAATCACTGGCGTCTATCCGTCATCGTCCATAATGTGCTACTCCCTATGGCATACACTGAATGATCCCATACTGCCTGTAGACACGGCGAAATAAGAATTGCTCCAAAACCTTAGAGCTCTTCCCAATCAAATACATGGAGTCGGCCAAAAATCCCAACTCGATATCATCATCATCCCAGTCATCACAATCCAAATAAGGATGCTAGGTCACTTTCTCCACATCATCAAGAATCCGTCTCCAATAATCTAGCTTACCCATCATATGCTGGGTAGGCCTGCCTCTGTAGCGAAACACATAAGGTCTCATTGCTGGTCTCGATAACACCAGTATAGGACGTGTGACAACAATATGCTCCCATGCCCATACCTGAAGAAGTGTAGCTCCGGCTAATAAACTACTGCCTCCAAGGTACACAATCCAGTGTAAATCATGATATAGCTGAGCAAGCATACACATGCCCCAAGCATATCTCATCTGTGTGCTACCATACCCTCTAATACCCAACCCCATCCAAGAGATAGACCCTTTGACCTCTTATCAGGACAAAGGAATCCACCAATGAAGCCTGCCAAAACTAAAGGAAGTGGAGCATAAGAATTATACATCTCTACCCATGGGATCCAAACTACTGCAATATGAGGATCCTGAAAAACTCTCCGAAGAGACTCTATCCCACCAACCTCCTCTGAATAATGCACAATAATCTCCCCAACAAAAGGAATGTGAAGAATACACCATACATCCTCTGGCGTCACAGTCATCTCACCAGTAGGTAAGTGGAAGGTGTTGTGGTCACTATGCCACCGCTCTGCTAAAGCTGTCAGTAGACCCCTATTAAGTCTAATATGGGGCATATCCAGTAATGAGGCTAAACCACAATCAGTAATATGCTGCCTCTCATCAGGTGAAAGTCGTGGTATCATATCAAAAGGCCAGGGGAACTGCTCTCGCACCTGAACAACATCTAAATGCTCTTGTTATCATAAAAACATTTTACAGATCAATACGTTATCAATCAGAATATCAAACATCATGAAGTCATCAATTTCTAAAAATTGTGCTTTACCTATCAAACAATCAATTTATCAAGAAGGAAACCTCATCTATCAATCAGGTTCATTCCTTCAAAATATTAATTATTCCTTTCCTATCATGAGGGTAATTATTATCAATCAATGGATCTCGCTTATCATGAGATCGTTTACCATTTATTTAGTCAGATCAAACTAAAATAGATGGAATCAACAAAAAATTGACGAAATAAAAATCAAATTGCTCAATTTTTCATCAATCTATTTTTCAAGCGCTAAAACTACTGGGGCGCTATGCAATTTAGTTGGCACGCTATAACAAAGCTCGGGAGCGCTAAAACTACTAGGGCACTACAAAATCCTCCTGAAGCACTGCAGAATCAACCTAACGCGCTAAAACTACTAGAGCACTACAAAATCTGACTGGCGTGCTGCAGAATCAACCTATCGTGCTACAACTCTTGTGCGCTATCCTAACCTACCAACGCGCTATAGATTTCTGTTGGCACGCTACAACAGGTTATGGACGCGCTAAACTGTGCCTGCCGGGCGCTAAAATGGTTAAAACATGTGAAAAATGAACAAAAACGTACAAGTATGAATTACAAGGAGGATTTGGGGTACGTACCAGAGGTCCATAATCGGCCGAATGCTGGTGACGTCGCACACACTCGAGTCGGTGGGTGTGGTAAGGGATTGGCATCCTAATGCTCTAGCACTCTAAGGGTCTCTATCACAAGTTTATCAAAGTCAAATGCACAAATGACTTTTGAAAATGACCTTTTGAGCATTTATAGGTTATTTTTGTGGGATTTATTTATTTATCCTTTTGAGGAATTAATTCTTATCTATCACAAGGGTAGTTTTGGACAATTTTATCAGGAGATAAATTGTTTCTTCATCAAGTCATCATCAAATCATCAAATCATCATGTAAATTCAAAAATTTTGAAAAATCATAAAAAAATTCAAAATTCATCAATTTATCTCCCGTGGGGGCATATATCGCTATCATTTCAAAATTCAACATCTGGGGCAAATCAGGGGCATATTTTAAACTCCTCGTCAATACTGGCAGCTGAGGCAAAATCATTCTTTGAAGCAATGCGTAAACACATCACTTTAAAGAGGGGCAAAATATAGACACCTAAAAATGGTCTGGAGAATCTAATTAATTAAATATGATTTATTTGATTAATTAATTTTAAATTCATCTACTTAGTAAATAAATAGAAATATTTATTTATATTAAGTTCATTATTAATTCTTTTATTTCTCTCTTAATTAAATAAACAAAAATTAAAAACTTTATTTTATTTAATTATTATCATTATTACTTCTTTTATATTTCTATCTTAAATTAAATACACAAATTAAATAATTTGTGTTATTTAATTACCTTATCACATTTCTTCTTAATTAAATAAAGATATTCTAAAATCTTTTATTTAATTATCATTTTCTTTTTGTTTTAATTTAATAAACAAACCCTATAGTTTGATTTATTAAATTATTCAATCATTTTTTGCTAAATTTAAATGAATCAAAAATATTTAAATTTATGCATAAATCATATTCCTTTTATCACTCACCAATAAAATTAAATTTTCAAAATCTAATTAATTCTATTGTCATTCACGGGAAGAGCTTCGGGGACAAACTTGCAGGAAGTCCTCTCAACCACCTTTCCTCTCATCTTGCCTGGTGCTTTCATGGGGAGGAACAATCCTCTATGATCAGCTCCATCTTCTCATCCCATGCCATTCAATTCTCTATATTGAATCCCAGCCTTTTATCCCGTACCCCTATGCAAATGTGTTGCCATGAAAGCTATAAATATAGGTCTTTGGCTATAGGAAATGGATCCCAACTTGTGCAATCTTACTCTGCAGGTTTTCCAAGCATTCAAGCATTTAGCATTCATCCAGCATCCATCTAGAATCCATCCAGCATCTTAATTCATTTAATTATGGTAGTCTACAGTAGTTTCTTTCTTAGAAGCTTTGCTATAGAATCGTTTTAGTTACATATTTAAATCATATAGGAATAGAATAGTTCAATTCTCATCCTCTAAGTGTCATTTCAATAGTCAAATTAGCTTCTAGAATCTGAGAGAAAAGTAGATTAGAGAGATCTTTAGAGTTAGAGAGAAATAGGACAGATTTCTAAAGATTTTTAGTTTAAATTAGTTTAAATTTCTTAAATCTTAGATGCAATGTCTTATTTAGAAGTGTAGATGCATTGTTAGTTTGTTTAAACTCATTCCTACACTTACAACCTAACCACAGGGGAGTACTTGACATTTGATTAACAAACGAAGGGATGCATAGTGCGGGTGCTAAAACCCGTGGAAAGGTGAGTTCAAACCCTAATTCGATAAATAAGTGGTTATCAAAATAAACACGGGCCGACCCAGATAATCACCATTCGATAACCAGAAAGATTCAATCAAAGCACAAACAAAAGGAAAATTCAATGATGACTTACCATGAATGAAATTTGAATGAAACACAAGTCTAAGGAATCACTGCGAACTCGGGTGCTCTAGCGATGAAAATATTCAACACCAACACTCAAGCAATCCACACGCGAATAGACCAAATCCAATGACCATGGCTTGAAATGAACAATCCTAAGTGCTAAAGCAGATGACAAATGAATAATGAAATCATGAAGAGCACTAAAAGCCTTTAAATTTTCCAACATTCATGCCAGAGAAAATGCACCTCAAGCATTATTGGTCGATAAGACATATCGACGAAATCCAGAAACTCGAGCTCAAAACGAAAAACCAAAAAAAACCAAGCCAGATGGACTATCTGGGTGAGCACAAATTCCGTGGACTTCGTACCCTTTGGGACTCTGACACAGTCCGGGAAAATCTGGGCTTCCTGGACAATCACGGATTCATCCAAAACTGGATTTCAGAAAATCAGATAGTGACCAGATGATGGACCAAGACCCGAAAAAATCCGAGTGAACCAAAAAATCTTGGACTCAGGGAAAAGCCCGGACTTCCATTTAAAACCAAGTTTGAATATTTCAACCCTCAGGATAAGACCAAGGCAAGCAAGACCAACATCCCAAAACCTTGAAAGGACAAATTCAATAAAAACCAAAGGTCCTAGAGACATCTGAAAAGAGGGTCCCTACTCCGAGTGGGGCGTGTGTGCAAAATTGCACAACAAATGGTGACTCTACTCGGGAAATGCTCTAGAGCATTTCGATGACAAACTGGAATCAAGAACCCAGAACCTATGATTGCAATTCAACCATCCAGTCACCACCTACGATTAAACCAAAGAACCCACAAGTCACCCAAAATTTCCTACAGTAGGGTCGAAGTGTGTGCATATGCATTCATTACCCCTTTTAGCTCCAAAAGAGACCAAACTTGATCTGAATAGGCTACATAAATATTTATACTCTAAAAGCAACCTGGATAGAGCCTCACTGCCAGTCAGGCATCTATAGCCCCGACGAGGTTAACGCTGTGATTTTCCTGAACATAGCTCTACTGCCAACCAGGCGTCCATAGCCCCGGTAGAGATATTAAGATTCCCCTGATGAGTTGAATCTAGTCTTTTGATTTTCCATATTCTCTTTTTTCTTTTTTTGATATTGCTTATCTTTCACTTATTACTTTCTCCTCTTTTTTTTACTTCAACTTGTGAATAGTGGAGTTCACAATCAGGGATAAGAACCATAGTGGCACTAGAGCAGAAAAAATATTTTTCACCTGTGCAAACTTCATAAGGTACTCCTGCAACCTCAGGCATTTTTAATATTCAAAATGTAAGACCCTAATGCATTCCTGTTCAATCTGACTAAAGGACTCTTTGTCTTAAACACAAGGATATGTGACATTGGGTAGAGAATTCATACCATGATGTTCTAGAAAAATGATTAAAGTTTGAAAAGGAAATACTGAAAGAATTGCACATACTTTGTCACCACTGTCATACAAATGCAACAGGAGGTCCCAAAAAGAGTAAGAACCAAGAGCAAGAGCAACACAAACCAAAGCAAACAAGCCAAGGCAAACCTACCCTAACCAAAACAAAGTGAGAAGAAAAATGAAAAGAGACCTACTCTAACCAAAGAAAAAACAAAAAACAAAAGCAACCTACTCTAACTATATACAAAATAGGGAGCTGAAAATAGCTCAAGATTGGAAATAATGTTTCAAATACTGCCCATTAACAGGCAGTGGAATATCTTCCCTAGTGAGAATATTTAAACGGAAGGAATTATCTCCAAGTATTTTAGCAATCTAATATGGACCAAGCCATAGTTTATCAAACTTCCCATGGTCCCCTTTTTGATCATGAGGTTTATCCCAGTACAACACAAGGTCAGAAATCCTAAAAGCTTTGACCTTAGCTCTTCTGTCAAACCATCGCTTAACTACCCCTTGATGTTTGGCAAATTTTTCAAGGGCATTGTCTCGTTTCTCCTCAAGGTGCAATAGTTCTGTTAACCTGGCCTCCCTTCTATCCCCCTCATCATAAAACTCATTAATAAATTGCAAGATTGGGATCTTGAGTTGAATAGGGAATGCTAGCTCCAGACTATATACTAAGTGATAGGGAGATATTCTGATGGACGACTTAAGCCTTGTACAATCTGCCGAAAGGGAAAACCAAAGCTAGGTGTGCCAGTCTTTTGGGTTCCTCTCCAACAGCTTACAGATAACAGTCAATAAGTTCTTATTGAAAAATTCTGCCAAACCATTACCCTGGGGATAATAATTAGATGCAAACTTTATAATAATTCCATGATCAAAAGCCCAGTTTGAAAATTTTAAAGATGCGAAAGCTGGACCATTATCACAGACAACAGAAATAGGACATCCAAATTGATTAATAATGGCAGATTCTAAAAAATCAATCACTACTTCAGATGTACATTGCCTACAAGTGAAAACCGCAGTCCACCTTTTGAAATAATCAGTAATGGTTAGAATGTACCTGTGTCTCATAGAAGATGGTGGGTTGATAGGACCTATAAAGTCCATGCCCCACTGAGCAAAAGGCCTTACCTCAGTGATCGGTTGAAGTGGAAGCACAACATACCTTTCCTTCGTTGCTATAGTCTAGCAAGTGTGACAGGTCCTAACATGATGGTGAACATCCTTGAACAATGTGGGCCAATAATACCTAGCCCTTAATATCTGATTTGCTTTGGAAATAGCAGAACCGTGGCTAGTGCCATACTTTTCATGAAACTCATTCATCACCCTTTCAGCTTCTTGTCTCCCAAGACACCTCAAATAAATGCCTTCATAATTTTTCTTATACAGAACAATTCCCTTTAGCATGAAACTATCGCTCTTCAGTCGCAGAGCTCTCCTCTGAATAGCATTAAGATGGCCTGGGGATCACTGGTTCAATAAATAATAAACTATGTCATCATACCAGCTACTTGGGGAAACCTCCTCAAGATTATAATTCTGAACAGTCAGTTCGGGTCCTATTTCAGCCATAGTCTGAGTAAGTCCCTACCCTCTTACCAACTTCATGGGTTGAATTTCAATATCATATTCTTGTAGCATTGTTACCCATTTAGCTCTACGCTCACCCAACTCATTCTGTATCAACAATAACTTAACTGCAGGATCTAGGACAATTGCATAAACCTTATTCCTGAGGATATAGTGTCTAAATTTCTTTACTGCTCTGACCAGGGTATATGTCTACTTTTCCATGCTTGGATATTTCAACTTAGCATATTTTAATGGTGCACTCATAAAAGCAATAGGATGTTCATTTTCTTCATTAGACTTTTGAGTCAACATTCCCGCACATGAATGATCTGAAGCAAATGAATAGATGTAAATGGGCTTACTATAATCAGGACTTACCAATACTGTTGCATCAACAATGGCTCTTTTGATTTCTACAAATGCCTCCTTTGCCTCTGCAGTCCATTCAACTTTAGCGTCATGCTTCAACATTGCATTCAGTGGTTTAACAATTTAAGCAAATCCAGTAATGAATTTCCTGACGAAGTTGATCTTTCCAAAGAAAGAATTCATCTCTTTTTTGCTAACAGGTGGCTGAATCTTTAGTATGGCCTCCACTCTTTCTGGTTCGATAGCAATTTCCTTTTTAGATATGACATGTCCCAGCAATTTCCCTTCTGTCACTCCAAAAATACACTTTTTAGGATTCAGGGATATACCAAATTCCCTACACCTTTGAAATACTTTGTGTAAGTCAGAGATGTGGTCCCCTCTATTTTTGGAAAAGAAAGTTAGATCATCCATATAAATAATAATGCACTTGCCTATGATATCTTTAAAGGAAATATTCATGGCCCTTTGAAATGTAGCCCCAGCATTAATGAGACCGAAAGGCATTCTCCTATAAGCAAAGGTACCCCATTTTGTTGTGAAAGCAGTTTTGTGTCTATCTTCATACTGAACCATTACTTGGTTGTACCCTGAATAGCCATCTAGAAAGGACATCATCTGAGAACCATTTACTACTTGAAGTACTTCATCTAATGAAGGGACAGGGTAATTGTCCTTTTCTAATGATCTATTTAAATTTCTGAAGTCCTTGCAAAGTCTGATTTCTCCATTCTTTTTTCTTACTGGGACTAGATTCGCCACCCATGTTGAATGCCTAACAGAAAATATAATTCTGGCTAACAGTAATTTCTAAACTTCTTTCTATATAACTAGTTCTAGTAGTGCGTTTATTGGTCTCTGTCTCTGCCTGAAAGGTTTAGTACCTAACTTCAGAGGTATAGCATGAGTTATAATTGACGTATCATAAGTTTTCAGATCTTCATAACTCTAGGCTACTATATCCAAAAAGCTATGCAATGCTTCAATTATTCCTTGTCTTTCTTCTGGAGTGCATACCTTGCCAATAAAAATATTCTTGGCATTATCTTCAGTTCCCATATTGTGAATATCACACCGTCCACCGATAGACTTCCTTTTAGACTCTTGCTCCTAATCTCTGATCTTTTCCAAATCAAAAATCCGCTCCAACTGTACCATTCCCCTTGGAATAGTATTAGACTTCAAGTTTATCACTCCTTCCAGATCCAGTTCTGCTTCTTGGAGTTTTGTTTCATCAATGATTTGGGAAGCAAAAACATCTATGTTTGTAATGAATTCTAGGATATTCTTGCCATCCTCAAATACCTGAAAGTTAGTAACATTGTCCGGAACTGATGGTACAAGAGTGAATTCTACAGTAAACTTTTTCAAACCTGATAGAGATAGGGGCTACAGAGTACTTGCTGCCTAGGCCAGAGAATCTACAGTTTGATTCTTCTGTCATAGTATCAATTGAATATTGAAGGCATCAAATCCTTCAATGAGGTCGCATACTCTATGCCTATAATTAGTCATTCTCCTATTGTGGCATGAATATTGTTTCCTTACTTGCTTAATTACTAGTTCAGAATCACTGAAAACTTGTAGAACCTTAACCTTTTTCTTGAGCGCCATAAGAAGTCCATGAATCAGTGCCTCATATTCTGCCACATTATTAGTACAGTGGAATTGAAGTCTATGAGCTGCAAAGAAGGTCTTACCTTTGGGGCTAATCAATTAAAATCCTGCTCCAGCTCCATGCTTGGATTTAGATCCATCAAATCTAAGGGTCCAACATTCAGCAGTTGCATTAATCTTCATCATATCCTTTGAGTTATTACTGCAAGAGGACTCCTTGGATGACATCACTTTCTTTCTTTTATAATCCTATGGAGGGCATTGTATGTCTATCTTGACTGTCAGGGTTAGATTTATGCATTTCTGTACTTGTTCTACTGCTACTTAGCATAGACAACATTCCAACTCTGAATGAGAAGCATTGTGAAGTCTACACCAGTTAGGTAAGAGCAACTCCTCAAAGTTTTTCCTCTTGTCGAGGTGAACCTAGTTTTCAATACACTGCTTAATGAATTCCTGGAAACTATCCAGTAAACTAATCTGATTATCCTTGGATTCATCTTCTTCCTTAATTGATCCTGTCAGGACAGTAGCATTGCTGGATTCTGTTTCTATATCAATAGGCATTGCATGTAACATCAATACCTTCTCTGAATCTGACTCCTCATAAGGAGTCGATAGCATATAATTTCCCATACCTATTTCCAATATTAGATCTTCATTTGAAGTATTTTGATATTCTATAATCATGTATTTCATTCTTGGTTCTCTCTCAATTCTAATCTGGTTTGGCACCCCTTTCCAGAGAAGCCACATGTGAGAGTGATCAGTAGATACATATCCATTTAGGGCTTTCCTAAAATCCCTTCCTAGAATTAAGCCATACGCATCAGGGATATCAGCTACTTGAATATTAATAACCTATTGGATCCTTGGGTTAGAAGCTACTTGCATGTGAATCATGTTTAGTTCTCCCACTACATTTACTTCAGTTCTATCTTGCTAAGTTACCTTCTTCTGGGAGTCAGCAGGTGTAATCCCTAAAGCTCTACATATTCCAAATGGCATCACATTAGTGGAAGCACCAGAATCTAGTAAAAAATTATGTAAATTCTTACCAAATATGTGCACAGAGATCAAGAATGGTGGGGTATCCGTCTTCCCTTGAAACAAAGTTGGCTGAGTATCTACCTAGGCCACTTGAGTCTTGTCTTTTTCCTTGCCTTTATCTCCAAGGGGAAAGTTAGTCTGATAAGCCTGGTTTTGCGTCTTCACAGCCTGAGAACCTCGAACCTTGTTGACAAGTTTTTTCCAAAGATACTAGATGTACATCGTAGGGACCTAGGACTGCATTCCTAATTGCTGGGGACCTTAATAACTCGAATACTGAAAGATTTAACTTTAACTTCTTGAACTCCTTAGCAACATAATAAGCCATCTGCTCCTCACTTAGGTTAGTAGGGACGTCTCTGGAAGATTCCTCTACCTTATCTTTTCCCACTTGAATAGTTTTTTCCTTCGGTGGATCGGTTTGAGCTTGTCTTTCTTTTGAAAGGTACTGCCTGGAAACATGTGGAAAGGATGGATTATTACTAGCACTTGGTTTTGGAGGGATATTAAAATTATTAGGAGGAATGGAGGTGGTGAAAGGACCCCTAGCCTGTAGGCGTCTATGGGGCATGTCTCTTAAATCAGATCCTTTACCCTGCCTCTGGAATATTTGTACTTCTTCAACATAAGCCTCTTCCTGATCTAGGGGGCTATTATCATTCGTTTCTTTTTCATTGAATAACTGAGTCACCTCATCCCCATTGCAGATTTGATTTGTTTTATCTTCCTGGGAGTTGGATTCCTTTTCTGACACATTTTCTTCACTTGATGGAAAAGGAGCATGATTTAGCACCAGTACAGGGGAGTCATAGGGAGTGGAGGGAACTATCTCCTGGCCATTTGCATTATTCTCCACTTCATACTAGAAAATAGAGGCTACAATTTGGAATTCAGGACACTCTAACTCAGAATGCTGGCTTGTCTTATGGAGCCTACACCACCCTGACAAAGCAGCCTTTGCCAAATATACACCACTGGGAGGCTTGTCTTGACTAACTGGCTGATTAGTAGATTGGTTGACTAGTTGATCTAATGGAGTGGGAACTCCTCCATTATTAGGTCCTGTATTCCACGTCCTGTTCTATCCTTGTGGCTGCCTCCTATCAAATCCTGGCCCATTACCTTGATCTCTATCAAAATTTTATCTTCTGTCATTATTGAATCCTCTCTCATTATTGTAACCTCTATCTTGATTATATCCTCTGTCATTGTTGTAACCCCTTTCGTTGCCTGTCCTCTATCAAAGTTCTACCCCTGTGAATGTTCTCAGTTTTGATTGGATTGCAGATTTCTCTGAGCAGCTTGTAATTGGTTGTTTTGATTTCTTAGGTAAGTCACCTCTATGTTTAACTTTTTTATCTATTCAACCATTTCATCAACCCTATCTTTATTTAGATCTCCACAAAGGATCTGGCCTGAATTACTCTGAGGAGGAATAGTCATTATAGCAGATCCCATAGACTGATGCAAAACTTTAGAATTCTGTAAGTAGGTAGGGAAACTAGTTGGTTGTTGCTGATACAAAGGCTGGTTAACTTGCTGCTGTGGGAAACTCATCACAAGAGAGATCTGGCTCATGGGGGAACCAGGATGTGGCACCAAAGGTAGTTGAGGTATTGGATTCATAATTGGCGTATGATTGGCAAGTGCTTGATTCATGACTTGAACTTGGTTTGGATGTGCAACTGGTCCTAAAGAAGGCAATGATCTAGGAAAATGTTGCCTCAAATCTATGCTAAGCTTGACTGCTTTTGTATAAGCATCAACCAGTCAGGTTGGAGGATTAGGTCTCCATTTCAGAAAGGTCATCATAAGGCTATCCAATGCTTCATAATAGACTCCTAGGGCTATGGCATCGTCCAGGACATAAGGGTCTTGAAGTCTGGTATATGCACAGTGGAACCTATTATTGAAACTGGATATGGGTTCATTAACCTCTCTCTTGACTCTAGTGAATTGCAAATACAGTTCATTAGCACTAATAGGTATTCTAAACTTCTATAAAAAGGCAGTTTCCAGATTATTCTAGTTAAGAATTGAACCAGATGGGAGGTGATTGTACCAGTAAAAAGCCTCCTCTCCCAATGAATAAGGGAATAACCTACAGGTGACATCCTCATGAGCGATTCCTCTGTCTTTGAGACAGGTTTGAAAAATCCTGATATGCTCTTCTGCGGTCCTGTTTGGGTCATTGACATGAAATTTCAAACAGAAATGCTCAGGATTCTTGGGCATAATGTTGTAAACATTGAAAAAGCAAGGGAGATGGATTATTAGCGAGGAAAGCCATTGGTAGAAGTGGTGGTGGTGGTTGATTGATGATAGGCTGGGGATGTTGAATGGGAACGACCTCAGGGATGGGTATGGCCTCAACCTCTGGAAGTGAAGATGCAGATGATGCTGGTGAAGGGATGGGTGATGATGATTCTCCCTTTTCTTGAGTCTTCCTTGACCTAGTGGGGAACTGTAATTCCTGTAGATCTTCCTCTCCTAAGGTAGATATGGTACTTCTATATCTCTCAGGAGAGATGACGTTTAAGAAATGATCCAGTGAGCTCATTCAAGCCCTCCTTCTAGTGCCAATTTGTTGATGGTGTTTTCTGCACAAGAACTTAGACAGAATGCAATATTCTATCTCTTTTGAAAGGTAATCTTCAACAACAAATTGCTTAAAATCACCCCAAGGTCTCTTAGGTGTCAGGTCATGACAATATATAAACAACTCAGATAATATGTGAAAATGCTGGTAATCAAAATCGGACCTTACTAAAAGCAAACTGTATCTTTCCAATTTATCTAATTTTGTAATATTATGATCTTAAGTCCTAAATCTAACCAAATGATAAAGAAACAGCAAAAGATGAGAGTGCAAGGAATATAATGAAATCTAAATTACTGCTAAGATGAACAATACAAATGATAAATACCTGGAATGGACTAATCTCAAATAACCAATTCTTTTTTAACCCACAATGCAATATCACAAGAAAGGTGCAATCTTCTAAGGTATACAAATTTTCAAATCATAGACATTCATCCACAATCGAACTAAGTACAAATAGATGTATGGTCCAGGTTGACTTCACCAGTCTACTACAATCAGATAGTTACTGGGAGTATAGACCAGAGATTGCTACAAACATTCCAAACATAAAACCATGTACATTATTCACCAAACTAATCTAATTCTAAATTTAACATCAAATCCTATATCTTCAAGCAATTTCAAAAGATGGAAGAACAGGAACCATGCAAGATGAACTAACACAAAGAATTCACCAGAGAAACCACAATTCCTTCAATTGTATTAGATCACCAAAATATAGCAACAACTCGATTATTCTATGTTACAACATTTGCACAAAAGAACTAACTACTATCTCTACTATAGAATGCTGTAGCTCTTCCTTAATCTAGCTTGCCTCTATTTTATGTCTAACTAACCCCTTACAAATGAGGCAGGAATGCCATTTATAGAGAACCCCCAAAACATGTCGGCCTAGCCAAACATTTACAAAATAAAAATAGCCAAAATAAGTCAGCCTCAGGAATTTCAAAATAAGGCACACATTAAATGCCGATACATCATCAAGGTCAGCCAAAACACAGTCCCTAATGCAACCCGAATCAACACATGCCCCATAATAATAGGGAAGCACAAATCTCCAAGTTGACATCAATTACCATCTCCCTTATCTTGATCCAACGATTCATGAACCCTCAAAAAGGCTTTATCCAACTCAGCAATAGGTGGCAAAGGTAGGATTTTGAGCCGACATTCAATTGATCCAATTTCTTCTTTCGACAACTTGACCATTGTATCCCAATCACCCTTATATGCTAAGTACTTATCCACCATAGCCAGATAAGTAGCTGCATCATCCAATTGGTACCCTGTCATAGAGTTTTCAATATCAGGGGCATAGACAGCATGCCACCATTCCCTCAATTGTTCTAAGATCAGGTATTTAGGAGCAATATTCCTCCTGCCAGTCATTACCTCAAAAAAGGTGATGCATCCATTATAAACATCAGTTAGAATACCATCCATCTACTTCTTTTATTTATAGATCTTCTTAATGGTTTTCTATTGGATTTGTAGGGCTTCAAACCATTCCCAAGGCTCATTAACCCTAGATGAAGGAAGGATTCCATCAGTAGCCAGCAAATCTTTATCATACTCCATGAATGCTTTAGTTTTCTGCAATAAAAGATCAACATCCTCCTTATCCTAAGATAAAACATGCTCTAATTAATCTTTATCCCTTATTGCATCCTTTCCAATTGAAAGGATATCCTTTATTGCATCATCTCCTTTTGTCTGTACCTCCTTTAACCAATCTATTGTAGCCATGGTAGAAGCTTTCATCTTTTCTATTTCAGAAATGGTTTCCTTTGGCAAGAAACCAGCAGTAGCAGAGGAGGATGGGTGAAAGGACTGCAAAGGCTTCATTAGATCTTCTAGACATTTCCTTAGCCTTTCATTCTCTTTCTTTAATTCATGTTTAGACTGTGTTTCCTTCCTCAATCTCCCAATGATCACTGCACTAGACCACTCATATTCTTCAATATCTTGCTCCATAGAAACAGGCCCAAGATTGATAGTCTGTACATTATAATCCTTCCCAGTGACCTCATCTCTACTTTTATCAGCAGCAGGGGTAGCAATATGAATAACCCTATTACTAGTTTCATCCCTCTCGATCTTTGAAATCACCTTGGCTGCCTTCTTCTTCTTTCCCTTTCTAATATTGGCCAACATTTCATCCCAGTTGAGAGGAGTGTCCTCAACAATGATCTGTTTTCTTCTAACCTCCTTATCTAGCCAATCTAGAATAGCAGGATCCACCCAGATTTCATCCTTCCTGACCTCTTCACGCTGCTCCACCGTCTCATCCTTTTCCTTCTCAGGAGATTGATCGCCTTTGCTTTCTAGTTCTGGTTCCTCTTCTTGCAGGGTTGAGGGAGTCCTAGCATGAACACCCTTCTTCTCAGGGGATCTGTTATCTTTACTACTCACAGGAGAATCCTCATATTGTACTAACAGAGAAGGATGCACTTCTACATGTCCTACCTCAAACTCAGTAGCTGTGCCATAAAGTTCTCCCTCCTTAAATGGTTCTGCTTCTTCACTGGTATCATGCTCTCTAGGAGTTGTCTCGGGCATACCCGGTGGAGGAGAGGTGTCTTTCTATTGTTCTACAGTTGATGCCATTGGAAGAGGATCTATTTTTTGCATGGTTTCCTTGGGAGACAGAGTTCTCGATCTTCTTGAATAGACCCTAGTTTTTTCTCTTGAGCTCTCCACATCAACCACATGAGGATCCACCTTATCCTTAGAAGTTTCCTAACCTTTCTTCTTAGAAGCCCTGGTTGTCCTTTCCCTTTTTGGCTGTGGAGGAGCATCCTCTTTCTATGCTTTCTCAAGTTCCTCCTCTTCAAAAGACTTACCTATTTTTATAGTATGGCTTCTCTTCTTTCCCCTAGGTTTTCTTTTCTTTTCAGGCTCATCTTCCTTGGGGCCTCTAATTTTAATCTTGAAAGGTGAGCTCACCTTAGTTTTGCCAGCAGAATCATCCTCACTTGATTCCTCTAAAGTGGGATGAGCATTCAAATTTCCCATCAGATTGAAGGTACAAGGTACCTTTTTACATTCCAATTCCCATACTTTATGCTTCAACCAGGACTTGGTAGATTTCATAATAGGGGCCATTAATTCCTTTAGTTCAGTTATTTCCTTTTCTGACCAGTTTACCTCTCCAATAGGTCTATCCTTGACTGACTCATATGCATGATCCTAGACTAAATTTCCATCATCTTCCAACTGATCCGGAATTAACTTGACATTGCACATTCTAATCACATCAACTCGCATCCTCGAATATCTTTTCTTTCTCACCTCAAAGTCATCCTTGCTATTTGCCCAATAGTCCTCTAGATCATCTTTATGGTGATATTCTTTGGTAGCTTTCTTCTGTGCTTCACCAGTAATATCAAAGTTCACCCTCTTAGAATGGAAAGAGAACCCATAAGTACTCAATTCCTCTCCTGATGCATGAGCCGATTGGATTGAATGACAAACTTCAACTATACCAATTTTCAAAGGAAAATCCCTACCAAACCCTATTTTGTGCTTCTCTCTTTTAACAACAGTATCAAAATCACATATCTGCCGAGTAACCTCCAAAAGTATTACATGGTCAGTAGGATATCTTGGCAGTCTATATGGATTAGTTGGACATCCATCAATTCTGACATAGGAGAAAGTGGGAAATTGTATGAACCAAGCTCCATACTTTTTGATCAACTCCTTGGCTCCATCAAAAATTCTCACATGTTCTGCATTCTGAAGCAACCTAGTAATATGCATAGTAAATGCATCATTTTCTCTCTTATAATTCTGATTCCCTAGGTGCAACTCAGGGTACACCTCATAAATGATATCTTGTCCAAATGTTCCTTTTGGATTCAGTCCCCTATATGGATAAAATCTAGCAACTATGTACATCACATAAGAGGACATGGTGAATTTCTTGGATTCCAGCACATCCCTCATTTGTCTGTCAATCATCGCATTGATAATCCCTACCCAATGATAATTGATACCCTACTCAATCTTGTTGATGACATGCACCATCCAATTCTCCAACACCCCAGCACTCCTCAAGCTAGCCTCCCTGCTCAACAGTGTGATTGCATCATATATGTCTTGTCGGAACTTGACCCTGTGTAACTGCTTAGGCAATTTGGAGAAATGAGACTTCAGCTTTTCAAGCCAGGAATTGATCATCTGCTAGGCTTTGGTTGGCTCATCCTCATAGTACATTCTAGCCAAGTCCATGTCTAGGGCACACACGCATGGTAAGCTGGCATATCAAATGCTTGGGCAATGGAAATAGGATTAAAATTTGCCAACACCCTTCCATCAGTGCTGACAATCCTCTGCGAATCAAAGTCATAGTGTCAAGCACACTCTAATATTAGTTCATAGCATTGAATTGCAGGAGGAAAACTAGCCACATGAGCTAGTCCGGACTTCACCATCCCCTTGGTCAAGACTAATAAATCATTCTGAGCCATCCTTTCCTTGAACTCTTCATATCTCCATGCTCCTACATTCGTATCCGAGACTTCTAACCAAACTAAAGCTATCTTACTATCAGGCGACTGACTTTTCACATCCAGCCTTAACCTTTTCACATCTGTAACTGAAGACCCTTCTGTGTCTCCCTTGGCCTTTCCTACCACTACTTTGCTTGATTCAGCCTGCATTCGTAAAAGAGCCTCATAAGAATCCAATTATCATCCATATCTCAGTCAAAGGTTAGCCTTGAAACCACATGAAACCATTAAGATCAATCATTAATCACCAATCCTAAAAGAACCAAGAAGATGAAGCAATCTAGGAAAATGAGGCAATCCGAGAAAATGAGGCAATCCAGGAAAATCCAATCGAGGCAGAATTCAGAGAAATCTGACCCAGACGGACTCCCGCTTCCAAGGCACCATATATCAAACAAATCATCGATACAGACACAAGAGATGCATAATTATCCTGAAATTCATCTATTTAGCAACAATAAATCATCATCCAACATCCAATTCATTGCTTCAATTTCAAAAATCAAAATGAAATGAAACCAGGCAGAAAACCGAAAAAATCTGGATGGCCCAGATTTCCACGGACAACTTGAAATTCTGGGAACTCATCATACTTCAAGAAACTGGATGAATCCAAGAAAATATGGGCATGCAGGAATTCCACGGACACCTCGAATACCCGACGACCATTCGATGCGTAGACCATTAACCGAGTAATCATACAAACCTCCCTATTCGGATTCCACGAAGGTAAACTCAACCTTAACGAGCTAAAATTTGATTGCACCTAGACTTAAACTTGTCAAAACTCTCAAGTGATTGATCCTTGCAACAAAATAATGATGCCCTAAGTTTGACAGCTAAACTTCCGCCATGAGAGCTAAAGTGAGCTCAAAATTCAAACTAAATCCCTTAAAACGATGAAACTAGGGTGCACCAGGGTCTAAAATGCTATGAACAAGGTCGAGAAAAATACAAGACAAGAGAATGATGACGACTTCACCAAACTTAAGAAATCTGGGAAAACATACCGAAACCCTAATCTTCACAAAATAGCAGGCTATGCGCCAATAGGCTAGGCCCTAACAGAAATAGCTAACCACAGGGGAGTACCTGACGTTCAATTAACAAACAAAGGGATGCATAGTGCGGGTGCTAAAACCCATGGAAGGGTGAGTTCAAACCCTAATTCGATAAATATGTGGTTAAGAAAATAAACACGGGCTGACCCAGATAACCACCATTCGATAACCAAAAAGATTCAATCAAAGTGCAAACAAAAGGCAAAGTCAACGATGACTTACCATGAATGAATTCTAAATGAAACTCTAGTCTAAGGAATCACTGCAAACTCGGGTGCTCCAGCGACGAAAATATTCAACACCAACGCTCAAGCAATCCACACGCGAACAGACCAAATCCAACGACCATGGCTCGAAATGAACAATCCTAAGCACTAAAGCAGATGACAAATGAATAATGAAATCATGAAGAGCACTAAAATCCTTTAAATTTGCCAACATTCATGCCAGAGCAAACGTACCTCAAGCATTAATGGCCACTAAGACATACCAATGAAATCTGGAAACCCGAGCTCAAAATGGAAAACCAAAAAAAACCAAGCCAAATGGACTATCCGGGTGAGCACGAATTCCATGGACTTCACACCCTTCAGGACTCCGACGTAGTCTAGGAAAATCTATGCTTCCTGGACAATCACAGATTCATCCAAAACCCAGATTTCAGAAAATCAGACAGTGACCAGACGATGGACCAGGACCCGAAAAAATCCGAGTGAACCAAAAAATCCCAGACTTAGGGCAAAACCCAGACTTCCATTTAAAACCAATTTTGAACATTTCAACCCTGAGGGTAAGACCAAGGCAAGCAATACCAACATCCCAAAACCTTTAAAGGACAAATTCAATAAAAACCAAAGGTCCTAGAGACATCCAAAAAGAGGGTCCCTACTTTGAGTGGGGTGTGTGTGAAAAATTGCACAACAGTATAGTATGTGATGAGCCTATTTCTATTTTCTATGATAATAAAAGTGCAATAAACATTTCAAAGAATCTAGTTATGCATTCAAGAATGAAGCACATATCTATTAAGTAGCATTTTCTGAGAGAGAAAGTGTTGGAGAATGAGGTAAGACTGGAGTATGTAACTACAAAGGAACATATTGCAGACATATTTACTAAGGCTCTTTCGAGCACCTTAGGGAGAGGTTGGGGATCATTGGCCCTACTAACTAGGTGCACATGAAGATGCATCAGTCCAGTGAGTTCACAGATTCTTCATTTATCTGGACTGATTGATGGGTCTACTTCGCAGGGGGAGTAGAAAATATTTTCATTGTTGTAGTATGAGTGTAAACCTAAGGGGGAGTAATAAGAGAAATTGTTCTTTTCCATTGATTTCAAGGGGGGAGATAACATTATGTGTTTGCATCAATGAAAAAGGGGGAGATTGTTTTAGATATGAGCTAGTTTGGTGGTGTTTTCATTAATGTTTTCATTGATGTCAACACTATTCAGTATGTTGTAGATTGTACATGTATGTTTGAGATGTTGTTGATATGTTGTGAGTACATGGAGCTATCTTTATGGCATTGTAAATATGTTGGTATGATGATTTTCCATGTGCTTTTGAGAAAATTAATGAAGAAAATAAGTCAAAGTGTTGGAAGTGTTCATTATGTGCTCCAGTATGTGATCTGCATATCTCCTATGTTGATCCTATTCCTGTGCGGATCTAAAGATGTGTTGATAATGATTCCATGATGATATAGCCTTAGTTTCAATTTTTGGTGAGGTAGTACGTAGAAGTTGTGTCCACCAGTATATGCGTTCTACTGGTAGTGCCAATTTTCTATGGACTGGGATAAATATGTTTGCTCTGCATTTCTCCATTGTTTTGTTTTAGATCATGTAGATTTGGGAGATGTCTTATGAAGGACTTTTCTATGCTCTGGTGAAGAGGTTTGGAATTTGGTGATTCGAAAATCATGTTTTAGTGTTTCTATGTGTGTCTCCATAGTCCAGATTATCTGGTGAAAAGTGTCAAGTGTTTGAAGCTTGTTGGTTTTGCTGCAGATGTATCTAGAAGATTTTTAAATGTATTCTCATGCATAATGAAGGATATTGCACCATCCACATGTTATCTTATTGATTGGGAAGTGTGTGCATCATTGATAATTTGTGTTTTCATTAGGTTTGGATTACCTAGTGTTTACACTTCATTCGAAGAATAAAACTTAAATTAGGAAGTGTACATGAGATTCAAAAATATTATTCTTATGTTTTTATTGGTCCACTCTTATTCCTTTCCACTGTAGGAATTTAGAGTTGCTGACCTATTTTGAATTTATGAAATGATGTGTTATGGCTGACCTTGGTAAATTTTTCTAAGGTTGAGAATGGTATAAAATCAAGGAGAGTTGTGAAGAATTGTATGACAGAGTGATGAAAGTGTGCCACAAATCATATGAGCATAAGTGTGTATGAGTGAGTTGTGAGAGGAATTTTTCAGTGTGCCAAAGGTAGTGAACTGAAGGTTTTTGTAATCCTGTGAATGTGCTATAATTTTTGTGGTGGATCTTTTGTTCTCTTTTATATCTATAGGAAGTGAGCCTCCCTATTGGATAGTGAGTCCTTTGTAGGTAGTGATCCTTTGTACTTGGACAGTGAGTCCTCTTTAGGGCAGTGAGCCTTTGTATTCAATTTATAATCTTTATATTGTGAGTTAACCCTCACAGTAGTTTTTCCCTTATTAGGTTTTCCACATAAAAATCTGGTGTTCATTGTGTTGATTTGCTTTCTATTATCTATGTTTCATGATCATATTTAATAACATAATAGTGTGGTTGAAGATTTGATAAGTGATAAAGTTTTGAGTTTAGATTTTTGTGATAACTGATTCACCTGCCCCTCTTAGTTGTCCTACACTTGTTTAACACAAAAAAAATTGAAATATTCTAGAAAATTCCAAAACCATCCATCTCATTTTTTTGTCACCCACAATAAACCCTCACCCATGATAAATCAATCTTCATCTTCAACCTTTGGTAAAACAAATAGAAAATAGGTGTCCCAAGTTGTAAAGTGAGAACCTAACAGTCAAAATCTCAAGTCTAGGTCATAGTTAAATGATTCAATGGAATTTATATCAATGGCTTATCACACACTTAGTCTTAGTCAAAAAATCTGATAAGCATGCCCTAGGATGCATCCTTCTGATAATGGGCATCAACATCAAAAATCTCCTTAACTATGTTACATTGGCAAGAGATATAGATAACACTGATTATTTTTTTATCTTTTCTTATGATTTATCTTATTAAACCATTCTAAGGACCTCTCGATGATGTATCAATGATTAAGAGAGAAAGGAATGGAGCATCGATCATTATCTTTCATTTATTGTGCCTGTGGGTATTCTTGTAAAATAATCTTGGTGCATACTTGCTTAGTTGTGTGTAGGGATGTCGTTTGGAGTAGATTGTTGACTATTATGTATGATTTGTTCTGAGATATTATGAACTTCTTAACTACACTCCAATGAGGATTTTTTATGTCAATATGTGAACAAGAACTATCCTATATATTTGTAGAGTCAAATTCCATTACACTAGATACAACTCCATCCTATTTTTCAATACCATGATAAATCATGTCTGTGTTATATCAAACATAAGGAATGATAGAAAGTCCCAATCCTGAATGTGAGAAAAATCATCCATCTCATCACCATGACCTAATAAACTCTCAAAGCATCTTGGAATTATTGGATTTCTAAATTAATCTTAAAATCAATGGTCAATTCATTCATCTTATTCTTCTATCATCTTTTTGTGCTAACATGGCATCATGCCAATAAACTAAAAAAATATCAATGTATCCATCTTGCATCTACAAGCCATTAGCACACATACATCCTGCATATCCTATCATATCATCTACATATCATAAAGAATGACATCATCATATGGGAAACATGGAAAATAAAAGCATATCTATCTCATAGCATGTCATTGAAAGATACTAAAAACAAAGATAGCACATCCATTGCATTGAATCCATATCATAAACATCACATCACATATACATCACATCATCAATCATCTTATATCAGACAATGTAAATGAATAAATACATCCATACATAATCATAACATGCAATAAATATAACATTCCATCATAAATCTACATTGGTCCATCTCATATATATAAAAAATATCTATCATGATACAAATATTAGATTCAAATGTGTGTAACTATCATAAAAAATGTGTATACAAGAGGCTATCAAAAATTATCAAATGAATGTATACATGTATAATCAATCAGGATATGTATAAAAAAAGTGTCTATATAGAGGCTATCCTCTACTACCTCGATCCCCATGATGGGATTGATCCTACCTATGGCTCAACTTACCCTACTATCTGACTGAGTTTTGTCCATTTGAAGCCCTCAGTATGGCCTCACTTGTGTGTGATTAGTCCAACTGTTGCATCTCCTAAGGGAAATATCAATGGTACAAGGTCCTATAATACAAAAACTCTAGCATTGCATCCCTATACATCCTGGTAGCCACCACCTGTCCCTCTATATTAGTTTTTCACAACTTCTAGCTGTTGTCACCTCCTAATCTCTTGGGCTAGCTATAGGTCTAGCTATTATTGCAATTGAACCTCTCGATCCCTATCCTTGGTCATAGCCTACAACTGCTATTGTAACTAGTCTCTTATTGTGGTAAGCACCTATATCTACCCATCCCTGGGATCTAGCCCTGGTGGTTACAGTGGCTAATCTAGCTGCTGGTGGGCTTGGTTCCCCTAGTCCTAGTGCCCTTGATCCTTCCATCCCTACTCTCCATGGCTCGAGTCTTATACCCTTTGCTACTCTACTTGTTGTCTACCTCCATTCATGCTTCCATCCCTACCTCCACCTTGACCTTTGCCACTATCTCTGCCATGAGGGTATCCCCTCACTGGGTTTGTCAGTCATTTCAATGGTCTCCACCATGCATCATATCCTAAGGTGGTCCCTACATCTATTAATCCCTAATCATATTCCCATGGGTAGGAAACCAACTATCTAAACTCATTGATCACCACTATGAGATCAATATATTTCCCCCACGCCACCTCTCTCTGAGATATGACAAACATGACTGTGTAATCCTCTAGGGTAACACCCTGAACCTCCCCAAATTATCACACAACATGATTAGGTAGGTAGCACTCAATCATAGTATGCTCCTGACCCTAGAGATATCGGGTCTTTCGAGTGAAGAAGAGTTGTTGCTAGTCATCATACCATGTTGGCATTTGTAACCATGGTCTCCATTTGAAAAATGGTCATATCATCTATGACCCTCCACTAGTAGGGAATCCCTGTAGGCTTAGTGGGTTGCAATGTCATGGCCACTCTGTATTGGAAAAAAATGGGCTCATCTTCATGTAATCTTCTAAAACCACAATTAGTCTCAAAACTGCTATGTGCTCATATGCCCAGACATGTAGAAGTGTGATACCAACTCCTATGCCTATCACCTTACAATACACTACTTGATACATATCATGATATAATGAGGCCAACATAATTAGCCCCTAGGAATACAAAATGGTCTTGTGAATCATCCCATGCCATGCCAGCTCTTAACTTGGACTAAAACCTCTACCTTGTTGATCTAGGGAAATCACACTAGAAATCAATACAACCACAACTAATATGAAAATGGGAACTCATTCATGGTATAGATCTAAGTTGATTTGTGAGCTCACTAGAATGATCTCATATGAATGCAAAAAATTGTAGCATGTGTCCCTCCTAGCCTCTATGTCATAAATGACATGCTCCCCATGAATGGGAAGCTGAAGGATCTGCCACACATCATCAAGTGTAATCATGACCTCACTGGTAGAAAGATGGAATGAGGATGTCTCACTGTGCCATCACTCAATGAATGCTATCATCATTGCTAGCTAGGTACGAAACTCTGACATGAAGACAATGAACCCTAGTCCAAGAGCTCCCAGGCGCTCTACTGCCAAATCATCAATGTCCTGTATTGCTGCCAAAAGCTTAGATCTATGCTCTCAAGACATCAAGGGAAGATAATCCTCCTACACACATCACATAGACAACATCAATTTTCCTAAAATCTAGAAACTGCTTAAAATCTAAGTATATGAGTCTTGGAACATCAATAGCACCACTATTTCTATGGTGTGTTGCTATAATCGTTTTAGGGGTGCATTTCTTTTTTAGCAACATGCGTCGCTATACTCAATAGCATGTCAGTATTTGGATGTGTCACTTTACCAAAATGGGTAGGCACATTTCTATTTAGATAGTGCATTTCCATTTATCAATGGTGTCGCTAAACTAAAACCCCCAATGAGTTGCTATTTTAAGCCTGTGCTGCAAAATCTTCAATTTGTTGCTAAATGAAAATTACTTGATACATCACTAAATACTAAGCGTGTTACTAAAAAATCAATAGTGATGTCGATGAGCTCTTGATGCGTCACAATACAGTGATTCCCTAAAATAGCTAGTTTTGAAAACCCTAATAAATGCACTAAAATGTGAAAATCGAGAAAAGTTGAGTCACATACCTAGGGTCCTACGTCTGCTCAGCGCTGGAACTCTTGAACTTGATTAGAAAGGTGAATAGGGAGCACATGTCATGCCATCTTTCCAATGTGTCAAATCTTAAATGCACAAAATCTCTATGGTGTGAATGCACAAATGAATTGAAAGTTTCCCTTCTGCCAATATTTATGCCTAAAATTTAGGGTTTTTTCCCTAATTTGAAAGAAAAGATATTGTTTTGGCCTATATTATCAATTTATGAGCTATGCAGCCTATTTTGAGCCAGTTTATGTGTGTTTGAGCTTGTTTTTGCATCTCAGGACATGGTTTTAACCCCTGAATTTATGTTTCGCCTTTGTTAAGAGATCAACCCAAAATTCAAAATTTCTACCCAAACTCTCGAGGGGGTAGGGTACTAGCTTATTTTCCTTTCACTGGGGCAATAGTGGGGCATCCAAAAATTAGGATTTTTTTTTTTAAATTGATCTGAGTAGCAGTTTTTATTTGAGAAATGCCAGTCTTTAAACCAATGTAAAAGGTACCTCACTTAAAAGAGGGGAAAAATGTAGACACTTAAAAATTTCTTGAATGATATACACACTTGAATCCGATATATTAACATTGCTTCATTCTGAAACCCATCTCCTTTTCACCTATTTGATTAAATTACCCTAGCTATTTAATTAATTGCATCATTTTCATCTATTAATCTAATGGATCTAATTGGCTAGTTCACTCCCTCTCATTCTAACATTTCATCATGTTAAATTGAATAAATCAAATTATATAATTTAATGCATAATGATTCCTTGATTTGTTTTCATATTAGTTAACAAATTTTGGCTGAAGAATAATATGTAGTGGATAAAGAGTATCTTTCCATCTCATCCAATTAATTTATACTCCCCCGCTTTTTCTTTTTCCAATGAAATGAAATTGAGAAAGGTGGTCAAGGATTTAATTTTTGGTATAGAAATAGAAAATAGTTGTCATTATCAAATGACCATTGTTGAGGAGGTAGACAAGTATGAAACAAATCATTCTTTAGAGGTTTTAGATCTTTTAAAATTTTCAAAAATGTTAGAAGAGGGTAGTTTGGAAGAATAAACAGAATCTATATGTAATTTAAAAAGTTCTAAATTAATTGAAGAGATTCCTAATGAAGTTGAAAAGGAAAATTCTGAGAATTCTAGAGATGAAACATCTAGTAAGGAAGTAGATTCTTCCTTATTGAAGGAGGTAGAAAATTCACAGGTAAATGTCAGGGGAGAGGATGAGTTTAACTACCCTTTTTCTCTATCCATTTCTCATACACCCCTTGTTTAGTCTATAGTTAAGAAATCTCCTAGAAAAAGGGGGCAAAAATATTGTATGAATAAATTGAAGGAGGAAATTGATGCAGGTTTGCAAGAAACATTGGATGGGAATTTTAGGGCAGTGCCTAATATGCATCCAAGGAGGGCCTATTGCTCTCCTCAAATGCAATGAAGCTCATTTCATGGAATGTCAGGGGCCTTAATGCTCCTGACAAGAGAGCTCATATCAAGAACCAATTAGATTCACATGGAGTTGATCTTATTGTCATTCAAGAATAAAAAAATATCTGAGGTAGTGTATGAATCTATAATTTTGAAGTGGTGGAAGTGGGAATTTTATTTTTCCCTTTCTCAAGGAACATCTAGTGGTCTACTTCCATTATGGAACACTAAAAATATTTCAATTGAGCCAATTGGAAATGAAAAGAACTGGCAATGAATGAAAGTCTCCAACTTTGACCTAAAATTTTGGGTAATAAATATGTATGGTCCTACCACTCTTGAAATAAAAGCACTTTGGGTTGTAATTTCATTAGTATTGGATGATATAGGGGAGGATTTGGTAATATTAGCTAGGGATTTCAATGCCATAATGTCAAATCAAGAGAATAAAGGCAGTATTCTTCCTTCACTAAAAACAATGGAGGAATTTTCATCCTTTATCCAAGACAATGCCTTGGTGGATATTATTCCTAAGAAAGGGAAATTTACCTGGACAATTTGAAAAAAAGATTTCAATCAGATAACTATACATTTGGAAAGATCTTTGGCATTAACAAATTGGTTTCAATCTGGTAACACAGTAGCATCCAAAATTTTGTCTTTGGTTGGGTTAGATCACTTTGCAATTTCTTTGAATATTTAAGCTTCAAATCATTGCCCAAAGAGAAAATATTCATTCAAATTTGAGAAAATATGGTTTAGGCACCCAAATTTTTGTCATTGTTTCATCAATGGTGGGTGAGTGCACCTTTTGTTAAGGATTCTAAGATGTTTCAGTTATGAAATAATATTATGTATGTTAAGAATCAAATTAAATCATGGAACGTTAATGTCTTCAAAAGCATATTTTAGCAAAAGGAAAGTGTCTTTAAGAAATTATTTGAAGTGAATGATCATATTATCATGCATGGTTTAGATGCTTTAACCTATGAGAAGTAGCATAAATTACAACTAGAATGGGCTTAATTACTTGCTAGGGGAGAAACATACTAGAGGAAAAAATCTCGAGAATTGTGGTTAAGAGATGGGGATCATAACACTAAGTTTTTCCATGTGTTTGATCAAGTAAAGAGAACTATGAATACTATTTTTTCAATTCAAGATAGTGAAACAAGAGTAGAACTTACTATGGAAGAAGATATCAAACAAGAAGGAATAATTTTTTTTTTCTAAACTTTTATCTACTCTTTCTATTCAAGGTTAGAATTTAGTTCCATTTGGGCAAGACATCCTTGATGTAGTTCCAAACTTGGTTTCAAAGGAGGATAATGATTGTTTAAGGAAACCATTTACTCTTAAAGAGCTAAGAAAAGTGGTGTTTTCTCTTCCCCCTAATAAAGCACTAGACCCAAATGGGTTTACAGGCCTCTTCTTTCATAAATGTTGGGATTTCATTGGTTTTGACTTACTGATGGAAATAGAAGAATCAAGAAGAATAGGAAAAATGTTACAAAAATTTAATACTACAAACATTATGGTCATTTTGAAAGTTAAAAATCTTAAGAACTTTGCAGAATTCAAGCCTATCTCTCTATGCAATACCATCTATAAGATATTTACAAAGGAAATCTACCTTAGATTGTAGCCAATTATTCCCAGTATTATTTCTCAAGAACAAAGGGGTTTTGTGCCAGGGAGAGAAATAGCAAAGTGTGTGCTTGTAATTCATGAGGCTTTACATTCCATTAAGGAGCACAAATTACCATCTTTCATTATCAAAATTGATATGATGAAAGCATATGACAGTGTCAATTGGGGGTTTTTGACACAAGTCCTTTCAAGGTTTGGCTTTAAAGAGAAATGGTGTAAGTGGATTCTTTCATGTTTATCATGAGAAAAATTTTCAATAACTATTAATGGTGTTCTTACTAGATTCTTTAATTCAACTCAAGGGGTTAGGAAATGAGATCCATTATCTCCCTTCCTTTTTATCATAATGGCACAAGCGCTTAGTAGATCAATTCATAGAGCTCATGTACAAGGTCTTTGGTAGGGCATAAAGATACCTTCTAAAAATATTTCATTCACTCATTCACTATTTGTTGATGATACTATTCTCCCTTGGAAATCTTGCTTGCTTGAGGATGCTCATGTAAAGAAAATCCTAGATAAATATTCCTCTATTTTTGGGAAAAGAATAAATACAAGCAAGTCAAAGGTCTATATTTTCAATACAAGTGTGCCACTTAAGAGGAAGCTGGTGAAAATGTTAGAATTTCAACAAGATGATCTCCCTTGTAAGTATTTTAGGATTCCTTTTTTTTATGGGCTCAAATAAAAGTTCTTATTGGGGGAAAAACATTGACAA
>VDFB02256132.1:129099301-129287055 GCA_007258455.2 Sequoia sempervirens
GTCATATAAGACATCAAGTCTAGTTTTGATCATGTAAATACCTGTATAAGGCCAACGAAAAAGTGTGATAGTGACAAGGTCTAGTTTCAAGAAGGAAAAATCCTATATAAGACCATTACTTGTGATTGATTTGACTAATTTGACTTGTAGACTTGTTGGCTTGCTTGACTTGTTGATTCAGGATTTGTGTTTGAAGTTCAAATGATTATGTCGCATCTAAGTTGACTGTGTCTGATTTATTTTGATTGACCTGATGAACCCTAAAAGACTCACCTAGGGGGCCTCGGGGGCTCATCGATAAATGGCCTTGCCTACGTAGCAATGCACAGAGACCTCGTAGTTCAACATAACCCTTTTCTTTGTTTCAATGACAAATGACTGAATCATGACTTTATTTGACAACACCTAAAGACTAACCTAATGCCTTGGGGGCACATCAACAGATGGCCTTTCCTACGTCTAGTCGGAGAGGAAACATAGTTTGACAATGACAAAGACTGACATGACTAACTTTGACTCTATTTTTGGGATTTTTTGAATGTTATCTGATTTTTTTTAGGTTTTGACATGTTTTGATTTTTTTGGATTTTGAAGTTTTATGTTTTTTTTTGTCTTTTCCAATGTTTTGATTTTTTGTCTTTTTGCAATGTTTCTTTGATTTTTTATGTTTTGGAATGTTTTGATTTTTGTCTTTTGGAATGTTTTGATTTGTTTTTCTTTTTGAAATGTTTTGATTTTTTTTCTTTTTTTTGGTGAATATTTGATTTTTTTGTCTTTTTGAAATGTTTTTATTTTTTTGGATTATTCTAAATGTTTTGATTTCCAATGACAAGTGTAGAATTCAATGAAGCCTGGTGTTAGGAAATTTCCCCTAGTCGGGTATAAGACTAACCGATAGGGAAGGGATGGGATAGGGATGTATTATGGATAGGAGATGAAGGAGGAAAAGGGTAGAAGACGTCAACCGCTCAGAAGTCATGATAGAGATGACAAGTCCTGATGATGGATGTCAAATGGGAGATGATGGAAGCTAAAGGATTATTATGGATCAGGGTGGAAGACCAAATAAAGTGATAGTAGATGACAGAGCAAAGACTGACTACACATGGTGCCTATTTTCCAAGTTTTCACCATGGTACTTATCCAAAGTGCCACTAATGTGGTTTTCACTATTGGATGAATTTTTTCTCTTTACTATTTTTTCTTTTTGGTGTCACCAAGATGCCTGTTTGCCAAGATTTCATGAAGGCGATAAATTTTTTCTTTATTTTTTTAATTTTTTTTAGGACTTTTTTTTCTTATTTTTTGGACTTTTTCTCATTTTTTAAATTTTTTTAGGATTTTTCCTCATTTTTTGTATTTTTTAAGGAATTTTTCTCATTTTTTTGGATTTTTTTAAGTTTTAGCCTAGCACTATGAATCTAGGTATAAAATTGATAAGCGCTAGATCTATAGACTACTTGGATGATGCCCTAACCTTGTTTGGATGACCGTACTAGATGAAAGGCCCCAATCTAGATGATGAGTGCAAGTGGTAAATATGACAGATGATAGATGTGTAAAAGGAAAGAAGCTAGGGTAGGATACATAATGTGCACACTACAAGGCCATCAGGCTTCAGATGAAAAGGAACTTGGGTGACCAATGAGTTAAAGTACACATGAAGGGGTCATCGTCAAAGGTCCATCGAAAGACATTGCCAATGGAGTGATATGATAGATAGGTGAACATGGATGGATGGAATGGAGTATATGGTATGAGTGAGAGTGACATGGATAGAGACCTTGGATCAATAAGCATTTTTTTTTACTTTTTTCCTTGATAGATGCCCCCAGTTATTTTTGATGGACAGGCATACTTGGAGATTGAATTTTGCTTGCTTTCAATTTTGACTTTTATTTTTTATTTTTCCAATAGATTTTTATTTTGGATAGAGGAATTGTCTTGATATTCTTTTATTTTTGAGTTTTCTAATAGCTTTTTATTTTGGCTAGAGGACTTTTCTTGATCTTTTTTTCTTTGCATTGTATCTTTTGATTTTTGACCTCCTTTTAAAGATAGTTAGTTTGTTGGAGCTTTTTCTTTGTTCTTTTCTTTAGATACGACTTGTTGATCCATGTCTATAATGAGGATGGATGTGAGTGAGATCGATAAAATAGGTAGAGTGACATGAATGTTTAGTGGATGAATGGGAGTGGCGATACTATCAACAGAGTCTTTGGGTCTATCCTTTTTGGTACTGCTAACATCAAAGAGAGCTTGCACATCCTTAAAAACTTGGTAAGATGGATTAGTGGAGGAAACAATAGGAGATGCATACCTAGCATAGGGTAGGTGTGATGGAAGGATGATGATTGGATATCCTTAGCAGGTTCATGATCAATGAGTGGGTTATCATAGATATCTTGGTCAAATAGGGGGTTATCATGGATATGAAAATTTTGAGTGGAAGTAGGTATGGCAAAGGTAGGTGTATCATTAGGTCCCCAAAAGGTTTCAATCCAAGCACAACCATATTTTTTTATACCTTATACAACTATCTTGACATAAGCATTGGAATTCTAAACCTTCTTAACGACATTAGAATTTTTGTTTACCAGTGAATTATCCATATGGTATTCTCCACATCCTATATCATGGACTTGGAGCTTGGGGTTTGATAGCATAGTAAATGGAGTAGATGAATTGGTCAATGAAGATAGATCAATGTAGTGAGATGATGAGGCCTCCTGGTTGACAAGCACTTGGAATTGAGTATTCCCTCTTAGATTGTTGCAATATTGAAAGGGGTCGGGATCTCCTGTGACTGTAATTTATGTTCCTTCATGAGGAAAATTCATACATTGATGGTATGTGGGTGGAACAACATTCATGGAATGGATCCATGGTCGATTGAGGAGTAGGTTGTATGGTAGTTCAAGATTCAAGACTTGGAATGTGGTATCTAGTACTACAGGTCCAGCCTTGGTAGGTAGTGTGATAATGCCCTTAGAAGAATGTTGTTCATCATCATAGGCTTTGATGAAAATTCTCTTAGCTATATCCAAACATGTTTCAGAGAGGCCCAATGTCTTTACTAGTTTTAAATTGTAAATGTTCAATCCAGCTCTGCCATCTACTAGGACTTGTCTGACCTTGTGTTTGTTGATGAAGACCCCAAGGTGTAATGGGTCATTATGGTTTGAATTGGATGTAGAGTAATCTATGTTAGAAAAAGAGACATGGTGGGAGTTGGTCAAATATCCAACCATGGCTTCAAATTGGTTGATGTCTAGGTCAGTAGGAATAAAGGTTTCTTTTAGAGCTTTATTGAGGATAGCTTTATGTTTAGGTGATATGATTAGAAGCTCAAGAATGGAAATATGTGGAGGTGTCTTTCCCAATTGGTCAATAAGATTATATTGGGTTTTAGATTATGGCTTCTTTGGACAAGGACCAGATATGGTAATCTTAGCTCTGCGGTTAGTAATGACAATTTTAGGTTACTTCTTAATGGTGATTATGTTAACATGATCATCAACAGCTTAGAGGTGGTTAATAATTTTGTAGTCAAAAGAGGAATTGGTATAATTGGCATGGTTTTCTATCTTTTGAACTGAATTGGAGTCTTTTCCATGTTATTTCAATGGATTCTTGAAAATCCTATGGTCTTTATTGGAAGTTTTTAGATGTCCCTCAACCTCTATGGTACAATTTTCAATTAGGTCTTGAATCATGTTCTTCAACTGATGGCATGATGAGGTCTTATGCCCTTTGATGTAGTGGTAATCACAAAAGGAATTTTCATCCCACCAAGAGGGTTTGAATTTTCCTGGGTCGTATGGTTTGGGCTTGAGGAGTTGTATAACATTTGATTGTATGAGCTTCTTTAGGATAGATTCAATTGGTTCTATTAAAGGAGTGTATTTTCTTTGTGTGTATTTCCTTGGTTGTCTTGGGGATCCCTATTCTTGATTATTTTGTATCATGTTAGCTGCTTGTTTGGAAACATATGATGTGTTGTTGCTCATGTTGGGTGCTTTGAGAGTCAATGTGAGACCTGTTCTATTCATAGATGTCACATCTACGACTCCATCATTTGTTACATTCATATTGCAAGATCAAAACCTTCTCTTTTCATTAGAGGTCTATTGGTTGTGTGTTTTTGTTGCCATATGTAAGTTCACCTTGGGCGATTAGGAATTTTTTGAGTGTCATGACTTTTTCAACTAAGTCTACAAATGTGGTAAAACAATGAACTTGTAGAGGGTGTTTCAACTTTGGTGTGAGGTTTTTGTATGAACATTTCCACTTTTTGTTTTTTATGAATCTCGACAAGACATTGACTTGCCATAATAAACCATCGTTGGAAGAAAATAATAAAGGTATCTACTTCATCTTATGTCAAATGACATAAGGTAGCAATTGTGACATCATTTTTCAATGTTATAAGCATAATTCTCCACAGGTTTATTGGCGAGGTCATCCCATGACTTTATAGACCCTCTAGGTATTAGTGCAAACCATTCAAGTTTCAGCCACATAAGAATTCTAGGGAAGAGTCTCAAAAGGTAGGAGTGATCATATGTGATATCCACACAAGTAGTGGTGAATTATCATATGTGCTCAATAGGATTGCTCTTTCCCATATACTTAGTGAAGGTAGGGATGACATACCCAGGAGGGAAAAGAGGCATGTATATGCTAGTTTCATATGGGTAAGGATGTAAATAATGTGATGAGTATGTTTTCTTGTTTGACACTTGCATCCCTTCTACTTTATTTTGTAGGGAAGCCAATTGAGCAGTCAAGGCATCTATGACGGGATTGTTGGAAACATTGTTATGAGGTCCCATGTTTGTGTTGTATGGTCCCACATTTTATTGAGATGGCATGTTTTGTTTTGAAATGTTGTGTGTATGTGGTGGATTTTGATTATGTCCATGAGTATGATTGTGTGATGTGTAAGTTGGGATGTGGGAAGTGGTTGAGCTATGTTGCATTTGTTGGGTGTGTTGTCTATGTATATTTTGGTTTCCAAAAAAATATCCATGTGTGTAGCCATATGATATGTTAAGAGGTTGTGTTGTTTGTAATCCTTGTCCTGGTTGAAAATGATTATAACCATGTGAAGTGTTTGTATTTTGACTATGTGGGATGTTCTTGTTTTGTCCTTGCAAGGTGTTTTTATTGACATGAGGACCTTGTGACATGGTGTTTTTGTTCAATTGAGGTCCTTGGATGAGAACCCTTCTTGCCTTAGGTCTACGAAGGTTGTTATATGTGGATGCCCCTATGGCTTAAGATGATGAGCCAAAAGGAGTAAATGTCAAGCCAAAGGGTTGTGTTGTGAATAATGGTTGTGATACAGTTTGTGTTGTGGGTTGTGACATATATTAAGTCACAAAGATGGATGAAGTGTTGGTATTTGTGGTACTTTGGGTTGTTGTTCCAATGGATATGGAAGTGTTAGGTTGTGTAGATTATCCTTGGCTTATTTATGTGTTGTTCTTGGGTAAATTTTATATTCGTAAGGTATTAACATTAAATACTTGAGATAGTTTGAATCCTTCATTTAAAAGCTTTGATAAATATCACTGGGGGTTCAACATGACAATTTCTTCCACAAGAGAGGAAACATTAGGATTTTGTGTGGTGGCCTCTACTTCTTCTATGAACACATTTCCATCCTTGTCTCTAATAAGGAATTTTTCAAAAGTATCTCATTCCTTTGGTTGTTTATATGATGTAGAGCCCAAGTTGTCATGGTCATGACTCTCAAGGTTGGAATTTTTGTGAGGATCATTAGAGGTATTGTCAAATTTGAGGGTGCTAGTGTAATTGTAAAGGTCATCATCATCATGAAAAAGATCCATTGGTCGACGTTTATTTTGCAATATAGTTTCAACCATATAATAATTGCTCAAAATGGAGGTGGAAAGTATGATAGTAAGACTATGTTTTTGGTACTTTTGAAATAAGGTATGCCTAAAGGTAATGCAACTATTTTTTTGGTATTTTTGGTATTTTGAGGATAAAATATATCCAATGTATGCAACAAGACTAAAAGTGATAATGATAATGTTGGATGGTATGTTGTGACCTATGAAGGATGAAAATGACTATGAGGTCATGGATAGCTATAGTGAACTTGAGGGCTTAAACACTTTTGAAAGATGTAAGAATAGGATCACTAACCATCCAAGGGTAAACCAATGTTTCAACTAGGATTTTAAAATGACCTTTTTCTAGGACAAGTGAAAAGAATGGCAAGGTGAGTTTCCCAACTACACTTGTGAGTAGGAAATTATCACCAAAATAACAAAGGACTAAGTTAAAAAGTGACTTGATCAAATGGCAATATTTTGTTGAAGAAATGATTCATACCCATGTATAGATAGTTCTTCTACCCTAAAATCCACAAGATGTCAAGCCTAAAAGTCCAAAAAAGGTATCCTAATATGATATTGGGATATGCAAGTAATGAGGATGCAAGATGAATGGAGGAAGTTTCTTGTTTCAAACATGAATCACAACAAGAAGTTCTAAAAATAGAGATCTCAAGAGTTGGACCTGATTTTGATTGTTTCGTTTGAAAATGTTGCTTGGTCTAAAGTTGTGAAGTGTTACAATTTTTAGGTGCAAGGTTTGTTTGCTTGTTTGTTTGAAAGACACACACATAAAACATAATATTTTTTTTATGAATTTTGTTTAACTGTTGCAATAAAAGAACATTCAAGTAAAAATCCTAGGCTAGTAGAGACAACATTTGTTGGATTCCCACTTGGATTTCTCTAGCCGTACCTATTTAGAGTGAATAGCTTAGAAGTTTGGTGGCACTAGCTCCCCTCCATGACACTCACTTCTCAGGCACACCAAACTTTGAATTACCAAAGACCCAAAGATCTTAAGGAATTTTCTATCTCTACTTTGAACTACAAAAATGTGGGATGACTTTAGAGATTTGACCTCCTACACTAGCAAATAGAAGGAGTTTGGATTCTAAAACAAGAGGTGTCTAGTAAGGGATTGCCATGAATATAGAGCCCATCTATAATAGCCTGAGAACTAGGAGGCCCACTCCAATTCTCATCACCAGCAAGTCTCGGTGGACCGAGGGTCTCATGGCTTGGATTTGAATGATGCTAGCAACTCCTTGGGGTACAAAATTTGTTCTCTTCCTTTTGATATAGCACACCAAAAAACATGCTCAAGGTCAAACCCTGAGGTGATGAAATCCCTAGGCAAGCCTTTCTTAAAAAGGAGACCAATGCGTATTTATCGTCACCCAGGATTGTACAAGTGCACAAGGGGAGAGGATACATACACATTAGCTTGAGTAACACAAAATGTGTACACACACCAAACATGGAAAACAAAGCTCTTTTTAATCACCAATTGAAATGTTTGTTATACTAAATTACAATCAGTTTTAAAAATCAAATCTTTGAGAAACGTCCTGTACCAAATATCATTAGTAGTTTCAAGCCTCCATTCTTCAACAAATGTGTGTTTATGTCTTCACTTTTCAAGTCTCTGGCATGTGAACCTGTACAAAAGCCCAATCAACAAAATCAGCCCCAAAATCAAAATTAAACTAAAAAAGGAAAAGACATTAATCTAATTAAGAAACAAGACCTAATCTAAAGCTAATAAAATCAACTTAAAAAATTAAATCTAAACTAAAAATTATATCTAAACTAAACCAAATTAAATTCTAAACTAAAATTAGTTTAAATTAAATTAAAAACTAAATTAACGCTAAACTAAATTAAAGCTAAATTAAAACTAAATTAAAACTAAATCAAAGCTAGTACAAACTAAATTGATAGAAATTACTGCTTAAATTTTTTTAACTCTAACCTAAACCAAAATAGCAATCAATCTATATCTTATCAGCAAATAAAGAGGGGTGCAGAAAACTGAAAGATTCAGAGGCAAAGATTATGCCATGATTGTAGACATGCAAAAAAGTGCCTTTGTTTGAAATTGTAAATTCTTTGATAGCTACTTCAAGTAAATACCAACTTGTCTATCAAAGTATAGTGAAGTCAAACCACAGAAAAATCAAATGAATGAAAGATCATTTATTTCTTTTTGTCATTCTCAAGTTAATGCAAATATTGTGCCTCCCTCCCTTTTTCCCAGGTATCCTCTCAAGGAATTATTGATGCAAGAGCATTGCGCTCCACTCCCCCTTTGTCCAGCATTGCTCCCTCGTTGCTAAAACTTTGGCTTAATGATAGGAGGTGTTTACTTGTTCCAGCAAAAAAATGATCATTTTGGTAGAGTGGAGTTACATGGACGTGAGATTTGGATTTTGGTGGGACCATGTTCCATGTCCCAGCAATGACCTGATGGTGACAAGTGTAACGGGTTCATTAGTATGAGTGTGTCGTTTTGGCGGGACATCAATTTTTGTTCTAACGATGGGGCTACTAGTGTGAAGTGAAGACATTTCAGCGAGAGTGAATGGTTTTGGTGGGACTCATCCTAGAGTCTCACCAAAAACCCAATAGAATGATTTCAATGAGTTGTCAGAATTCATAACCTTACAACCTTCGATAAGAGGTTCTAGAGTTCTTTTTTTGGAAATCTATTGATGTGTGATGGAGGACTTATGGTGGGACCCAGTCATGATGACGTGGTATTCGATGAAGAAAAGTAGAAGCATGGTGTGATGGGATTGGGTAATCCACATCCTTGTTGTGGATTATAGAGAAATTACACTGTGATGCTCCAATGGAATGATGGATAGAGTGTAAGGTGAACATTAGCGAGAAGCAGGTGTATCAACAAGAGATGATTTTAGGTCTCGCCGATAAGGCGATGGTGGATGCGGTAATAGGAGTGGTACAATTGGTGTGTTGGTCAATGGCGGTGGATGGAGAATGTGATCATGACACTTGGTGAAGTAATATTTGATGTATTCCACATCGTTGTTGTGGACTTGTTCATTTTTTGATGATTGGAAGCTACTGATAGCAAGGTAACTAAATGGTCATACTACGACACAAGAGGGAAGAATGATTAGGCTGACATGTAGGAAGGGAATGCTATATACTGATAGTGAGTTAGCCAATAGGAAGAAGAGGTGGTGGCAGAGTATCTTGTAGCAGGAGAGAGCTCGAAGAAGAAGAGCTTCTAAGAGTAGAGTGTGAGGTGAAGTGGAAAAGGGGACTTCTCTGTAGATGTGAAATTCTAAATGTAAACTTGTAATCTACTCCAAATAAATAAAAGAGAGTTGTTGACCTATGTTGTGTCAATATTTGTGTGTGTGTGATCTATGTTGGCTATGAGATTGTCATGTTCTGATAAGGTCCTTCGATCTCGACTGTGTCAATTGGTATTAGAGCTATTTGTCTTCAGTTTGTAACAGAGCATTGAATGTGAGGTAGTTGTAGCAGGATTTGTGAGTGTGGGTTGAAGCCAAAAGACCTGTGGGTGATGAGTTGAGAAGAGTTGTGGAAAGCATGTTTGGTGTAGGCATAAAAGAGGGTCTGTAACTCCTATCCTCCAATAGAGATAAAGCTGAGTAGAAGGCGTAGAGTTCCTCCACTAAGAGAGAGTGGGTATAGGAAGCATCTTCCAAGATATTTTTTGGGTAGATGATAGTTGTGTGAGAGGGATATTGTTGCAAGGATTAGTTGTTACTTTAGAGGGACTTGTGAGTCTCTGAAGGCATTGAATTTTTGTACATAGATCGTTGAACTAGAGGTAGTTTACACCTATGAAACCTAAGAGGTTGAAGTTTGAGCATGTGTGGAAAGTGTTTTACACAATGAAAAAGATGAAGGATAATTTTTTTTTCACAGTTGTGTATGCAGGTGAACATGATGGAGACAATACTACATAAGTATGCTTTTAGGATAGTAAGTGATGAGTCTAGTTTATGGTCTAATTTTGGGTAGAATTTATGACTTAGTTGTTGAAGTTATCATGGACATTGATGATTAATGTTGATACTTTTATGATATTTCCTCAAACCATAGACATTGGGCTTAATCTTATTTCTACAAACCTTTAATGATAATGGCATGCTATATGGACTATCTATATTAATTCTACATGTGGTTAATGAATGTTCTTTAAGGTGGTTACAAATATGCAATTATTGTGCATACTAACATTGTCATGCAGATATAATTTGAGGATGCTAAATTGAGGAAGACACTGCCAGTTGGGCATGCACCATAACATCTAGCAAGGGAATCATTCAAAGGTCAAAGGAGGTTGACGACAGGAGATTCCCCATGCAAACTGAATGTAACCTCCTTGTAGTGGTTTTTATTCATGTTGAGAAAATGTGCATGTTACTGCAGTGCTAAATCTATAGTTGGAGATGCATGTCTGACCAGATTCCATGCATGTGTAACTGCTGCCCCACTTTCTCTGTTTTCCCTAAATGGTGTCCTCCTAGTTCGTGGAGTTGACTGCCCTATTTAGTTGGTAGTATAAATAACGATTAGATGCTCCTTTTCTAATTTTCTAAAGGTTGTGCAATCTGATATTGTACTTGCATTCTTAAAGTTTTCAGCAATACAGTTATGCTACTCTTTTGTACTCATGATTTACAATGAATAAAATGAAGTTCTATGTTTGAGCATCTGAGATCTCATTGGTTTTAGAGGATACTTATCCAAGTGGGCCCACTTGGTGAGTAATCCATCCTTTAGTTTAGTATTAGTTTAGTATTACTTTTTGTTCAGTAATTAGTTAAGAATTTGGCATCGACTATTCCTACAGCCACTAGAATTCCATTATGTGACTATTCTTGTAGCCAAATCAAACAGAGTAGTGTCCTATTTATTTGCTCAAATTTTCATCTTTGTTATGCATTTCAGCTTGGTGTAGTTTTTGATTGATGATTAGCATTTATGTTATTCCTTTCCAAGCAATTTATTTTTAGCATTGTGTATTTCTTAGTTGTAGAATAAAAATGGCTACTTTGGGTTCCTAGTGCACATACTGTGCTGACCCATTTCAAGTTTGCAACCCTAGGTTGAAAATTTAAATGCACCTTCATGATGATTGAAATAACTGTTTAGGTTAGATTTCCAATATCTGAATCACAGCTATAAAGGCCTAGTTGTTAAATCATTGTAGGAGGCCAACATTTTTGGTGTCATTTCCAGGGATGGTGTCAAACTAGGAATTTCTTTGGAGTCATTGATAGTTTTCTTACTGTAGTATTTCTAAAAGTTAGCATATCCCTCATTTAGGAAGTAATGACCCCCTTATTCTTTCCCAGTTCTTTGTGTGAGTTGATACCACATGCATAGAGGAAGGATAAGAGATTCTTATGGAAGATTCCTTCCTAACAATCCTGATCCATTCTAGCTAGAAGAGCTTCCAAATCTACCAAGGAATGAAGAAGAAGAGAAGTCAAACCCCTTTACTGATGCATTTCCTGATCTGACTAGTTCTGAAGCTTCCATTGAAGACCAAAATCATCTTGAGAACCCCTTTGCTTTGGAATTACATCAAGCAGGCATGGGTGATGCAAATAGAAATAGACCTAACCAACCAAATTTTCCTTTCCCAATTTCTCATCAAAATGAAGTTGACAACATAAAAAATATCCTTGCTTCAGCACTCCCCAAGTTTTATGGACTTGTCACAGAAGATCCTGATACCTTCTTGTTTGAGTTTGATATACTCTATAAGAGTTATGACTATACCACCGATTCCCATAGGCTTAAGCTATTTCCTACCATTCTAAAAAAGGTTGCATTAAGATGGTTCATGATCCTAGGCAAAGATACTGTGGAAAGTTGGAAAGACATGAAGACAAAATTCCTTGAGAAATACAAGGATTATTGTAGGGGCAGTGACATGAGAGGAGGTGACATTTTTAGGATGCAAAAAAAGGAAGATGAAAGCTTGGAGGATTATATTGCAAGGTTTTTTTGCATACAAAAATCTCCACACCATACACTCAATGAAGACTCACAAAAGTTTCTTTTCCTAAGAGGAATCAATGACAGCTGTATTGATGCCTTGTACCTGATGGGAGGAGGAGATATCTCCCAAGTTCCTTGGGAAGATATCAAGAAAATATGCCAAAACTACTCTAGGGAAACTTCAAAGAAAGGGAGAGCTTACCAATCTTTCATGGGTAAGTCATCTACTAGTGGAGTTTCAAAAATGGAGATTACTCATTTGCTAGTAGACTTCAAGCAAGACATTATAAACAATATAGCTACTCATTTAGATACACTTCAGGCCAAGAAGAAGCAAGAGGAGGCAGAGGCAATGTTGGTAGAGTATTGCCCCGATTGCAAACAAAAGAAGGACTGCAGATGCAAGATGTTAGCTAATATTGAAGGCAAGCAGATTGCACCCAAGTTCAAGCCACTTCAGATTGAAGAAGATCAAGTCTACTATGTTGTACAAAGGAGGCCTTGGGCTCCAAGACAAGGTATGCCACTAGATCCACTCTCTTATGTTGGTCCATGTTTCAATTCCTATTCATATGGCAACCAATGGTAGCCCCCATATCTGTCTAGCTATGGAGGATATCCACCATAGCATTGGGGTAATCCTCCAAATGTTTGGCCCAATCATCAAACCTCTCCATCCCAGTGGAAACAACCTCAAGGGCCTTAGCAACAATTTCAAGGGCATTGGAAGCCACCTCCAAGAAATTGGAAACAAACAAATCAATGGAGGGGAGGACAACAATGGCCTACCCAGACAACTAGTTACATGCAACCACCTTCTCATCCCCAAGAGCCTGCTATAATGCCTCCACCTACTAATTCAAGCTAAAATGAACCTAAACCTACTCAGTTACCAGCTCAGCCCACACCCAATCCAAATAAAAAAATACAATATGAACATGTATACTCTGCTGATTCAAATCAATTCCTTGCATATGTTGTGAGTGTAAGTGACATCCACTTGCATTCAGGAACTATTTTACCAGCCCCTTCCAAGACTATTATCACTAAGCTTCCTATGGAAGAGGAAGGGGAACCTTTGAATGATTCCATTTAGCCAAGTGCACCTAAAAATCTTGAACTAGTCCAAGCCAAGCATATTGAACAAGAACCACCATTTCCTTAGAGATTGGAAGTTGCCAAGAAAAAGGAAGAAAAAGAGGATACAACTTTTGATATCTTGGATCAGCTGAAACATATATGTGTTCAGATCCCTCTATTTCAAGCCATAAAGGATGTCCGAATCTATGGCAAGGAAATCAAGGAAGCATGCCTCAAGAAGCCAGGTAGGAAGAAGAAAGACCCCACTATGGTTCATGTGGTGGGACAACTAGCTTACATCATGCTTGGAAAAGTGACTATCCCTAAGTACAATGACCCAGGTAGTCATGTGGTAGCAGTTGTTATAAATGGGATTCAAATAAAGAATGTTTTAATTGATTTAGGGGAAACAATAAATGTAATGACCAAGGACATCCTGCAACTAAATTTTGCAAGCATGAGATCTACTCCTACTATCATGTAGCTTGTTGATAGTTCTACTATTAAGTCTGATGGTATAGTGGAGGATCTTGTGGTAGTTCTAGACTCCTAGGAGTACCCAGTAGACTTCATGATTATTTCTCCTAAAGCTACACTTGGTGGGTATCCTATTATTCTTGGAAGGCCATGGTTAGCATCTACAGATGCATATATTAGATGTTGGTCAGGTGACATGACCATTTCTGATGGGAAGAGTACCAAAAATTTTGTTCTTTATTCTCCTACTTAGTCATCCCATGATAAGGATAATCCCGTGTGGCCACATGTTGGTGAAGAGGCCGAGGAAGTTAATTCTATGGTGTAGCTTATGATGTTAGGAAGAAGCTCCTTCATGAAGCTTCAAGATGAAGATGAAGTGTTGGTTAACATTATTCAGAACCATTGTGAAGTCAAGGAAGCATCATCTTCTCATTCTGCTACTCCAATCAAGACCCTTCTACCTGCTCTTCCTGCAACCTATTCCTGTAGACATTCTTCCTGCAACCACTCTTCCTGCAACCACTATTCCTACATACAGACTTCCTGCAGTAACATGTATGTCTTATACATTGTTTCCATATGAACTCAAGGTACCATGTGTTAATGAAGTAGCTATGATAGAGTCAACTACACAAGTACAAGTGTCAGAAGAAAAGTATCTAAATGTTAACAACAAACTGAGTGAAGAAAAACAATTGTTATTGGAAAACCTATTAAGGACCCACCAACATGCATTTGTGTGGGATTATCATGATATGAAGGGATTGGACCCTAAACTTTGCACACACAAAATTTACATTATAGATGACTGCACCCCAGTGAGGCATCCACAAAGAAGAATTAACCTTGCACTGAGAGAAATTGTAAAAGAGGAACTATAGAAGTTTCTAGATGTGGGATTTATCTACCCCATTTCAAATAGCTAGTGGGTGTCTCTATTAGTGATTGTGCCTAAAAAAGAAGGGAAATGGTGAGTTTGTGTTGATTACAGGGAACTTAATGTTGCCACTAGAAAGGACCATTTTCCCTTACCTTTTATAGATCAAGTTTTGGACACACTTGCAGGAAAACAATAATTCTCTTTTCTAGATGGATTCAATAGCTACAACCAGATTCAAATTGCGCCAAAGGACTGGGAGAAGACCACCTTTACTTGTCCATAGGGGACCTATGCCTACTCAGCACTCCCATTTGGCTTATGCAATGCACTTGCAAATTTTCAAAGGGCAGTCATTAGCATATTTTCAGACATTTCTCATGATTGAATGGAAATTTATATGGATGATTTCACCACCTATGGTGCCGATTTCAATGAAGCATTGGAGAATCTCAAGAAAGTCCTGCAAAGATGTGAAGATCACAATCTCTCTTTAAACAATGAAAAGTGCTTCATGATGATGCAGGAAGGTGTAGTTCTTGGACACTACATCTCTCACAAGGGAATTCAATTAGATCCTCCAAATATTGAGGTGATCACAAATGTGCCCACACCTATAAAAAAAATGGATGTTAGGAGTTTCTTGGGCCATATAGGCTATTATAGGTAGTTCATCAAGGATTTTAGAAAAATAGTAGCACCATTGTATACTCTCCTCACTAAAGATGTTGAATTCCAGTGGACTGGAGCTTGTGACAAGGAATTTTTTGATTTGAGGGTAGCCTTGACTCGTACTCCTGTACCCCAAGGATCTAATTGGGAGCTTCCTTTCTACATCCATACAGATGCATCATACTATTCCATAGGAGCAGTCTTAGGATAGAAAAGAGCCATTGAAAATTTCATTTATTTTTTTAGCGAAAATTTATAGGGAGCTAAATTCAACTATACAATGAAAGAGAAAGAAATGCTGATAGAACAAATTTAGACATTATATAACAGGTTACCAAATCTTTGTGCACACTGATCATGGAACCATTAGGTATCTCATGAATAAGACTCTGATCTCTAGTAGGCTAGAAAGATGGTTATTGTTGATGTAGGAGTTTGACATAACCATTGTGGATAAACCAGGAAAGGCCAATGTTATTGCATATTTTCTTTCAAGGTTGACTACATCAAGGGATAATCAAGCAATAGATGACTCTTTTCCTAATGAGAATCCATTCTCTATAAGTGTAAAAACACCCTGGTATGTTGACATAGCTAATTATCTGGTCACATGTAGATTTCCTCCTCACTTCTATCCAAAAAAGAGAAGGAAACTCATTGAAAAATCTTTTTCCTTTCTCATGGATTGTTGGATGTTTGTTTTATACAAGACCAGACCATGTCATAAGGAGATGTGTGAGAGAAGATGAGACATATGACATTTTGCATGCATGCCACAATGAACCATGTGGAGGACATTTTGCAGCCAAGAGGACAACAATGAAGATTTTGAACATGGGATATTACTGACCAACACTCCAGAAGGATGTAGGAAGGTATATAATAAAATGTGACAGATTCCAAAGAATGGGTAGGCCAACCAAATCTGATGAGATGCCACTTTACCCTCAGGTAGTAATCACTCCCTTTGACAAGTGGGGATTGGATTTTGTAGGATCCATTGACCTTACATCAAATGGTAAGTCCCATATCTTGGTATGCACTGATTATGTAACTAAATGGGTAGAATTTAAGGCCATGATGCATGCAAGAGATAACAAGGTTGCAAAATTTCTTTATGAGGAGATTTTCACAAGCTATGGAGTTCCATGATAAATAGTGATTGATCAAGGGACTCAATTCACATCAACCCTTATTGCAGCACTAGTCAATGAGTACAACATAAGACATAGGAAGTCTACTCCTTATCACTCCTGGGCCAATGACCAAGTTGAGGTGACCAATAGAGAAATTGAAGCTATTCTAACAAAAATAGTAGCTATCCATAGAAAGGACTGGGTAAAAAAATTACCAAAATTTGTTTGGGCTTATAGGATAACCTGAAAAACAACTACAAGCTTCACTCCATTTGATTTTTTGTATAGAAAGACAACCATGATGCTCATTAAATTTTAATACAAGACTCTCAGGACTATAGTAGATTTGGGGATGGATATTTCTGAGGCACAAAAAGAGAGAATCATGCAGCTAAATGCTTTGGATGAGATGAGAAGAGAAGCCCTGCATCACACAAAGGTAGTGCAGAATCAGAGAATCAAGTGTCATTAAAAATTCATCAAGGACAAGAAATTCCAACCAGGAGATTGGGTCCTACTCTATGACTCAAAGTATTAGGACAATGCAAGAAAATTGCAGACAAGGTGGCTAGGACCATATGAAGTTGTTGAAGTATTCACTAATGGTGTTGTACAACTCATTACTATTGACCCAGTTAGATTTAAGTTGCTTTTCAATGGTCATCACCTCAGATTGTATCACAAGACAACTTCCAAGGAGGAGTTCCTATTGTAATTCACTCAGCATGCAACACTCGAGCTTCTTGCAATCGAAGGAAGTGGACCTAGTGTCCCTCCTTTTGGCTAATTAAGGTACATACTTTTCATAATGAAGACTTCCACTTCTATGGGAGTCCACTTCTTCACCCATCCGCCCATCCACCCATCTATCTCCACCTTTCTCTCTCTTCCATCACTTCACTTCATTCCACTCCACCTCATCCCACCTCATCTTCATTAATTGCTCAACATATTTCCTTAAAAGGTGAACAATAATTTCTCCACAATCTTTGCAATGAATCCTCCACACATTTAGGTATGTGCACATTAATTGCTATATCTTAATTGTCTTTAAGTGCATTCATTTAATTGTTGTATGTTAGTATGGACATTCACCATAGCATGTCAATATTCCCTACCCTATCAAATCATCATCTCGTATATGAGGATGCATGCCCAAATTTAGGCTGGGGGGAGAGGAAAAAGATGTGAATATTTTTCCCACGTGTCAGTCCATGTTGGTCTATGTCAGCAGAATTTAAATTGAGCTGATTTGAAAACTGAGTGAGAGGATAGCTCACATGTGTGAAGTGACACCAACAACCACCACCATTTCTCTCCATCATATCTTTCCTTTATTATTCCTTCCTTGCCATTATTGGCCTTGTCATAATCTCAAATTACAAACAAAAGGTAAAAATGGAAAATTCAGTTGGCAATGGCATTGGAAATTTAGCAAGTGTTGTAGGAAGGAGAATTTGGTTCTAGATGAGAATTGCATGAAGGAAACCATAGAGTGTTTGTTTGATTGCAAAAAAGTGGGAGGTGGGTTAATTCGAAATGAACCCACAATGCACGATGTATTACTGTAGTGTCACGTCTCAAACTCTGATGTTGTTTTCTTTTGGATTTGTGTGGATTTGTTAGATGATTTGATGTGTGTGGTAGAGTAATAATGAATACTATGGTGCTTTGGTGTGATGAAATATGAAAGTGTTTACTTTGAATAATGAAAATTTGTATGGAATTGAATGTGTTTTACTTTGAAAATGAAGCAAAATAGAATAGAAATGTATGAATTAATGTATTATATCATTTTGATTTATATCTTTATGGGATACTAATTCAGTTATTGTTGTGTGCCTGAGTGCACTGGAGATGCAGGTGGTCGAAGACCAAGGGTGTGATTAAGGAGAGGAGGTTAGCCTCTTGACAGGATAAAGCAAGATGTCCTCTCAATCACACACAAGCACTTAGTTTCATGTAGATTGCATATAGGAATGATAATTTTAGCTTGATTGTTTTGATTGTTTGCAAAATAATTAATGATTAGTCAAATTAAATAAATAGTGAAAAATAAGCATAATAAAGTAAAAGAATTAATTTTTATTTAATTATAGATTTTTTTTTTAAATGATTATGCATGATAAAATATGAGTGAGTATTCTATTCTTCTTTTTTTAACTTGTGTAAATTCTTGAGATAATAAATTAACTTATAATTAGAAGATATAAATTTAATTATTAGATAAATATTTACATTGTAATTTTGGGTAAATATTCCCAAAAATGGGATTTATTAGCAACTAAAATTGAAAATTATTTTACATTTTCATCTGAGAATACAAAATGAAAAAGATAAGTTATATCTTTTTTTTATTTTTTATTTTTTTCAAGATTAGGTTTTAGAAACGTAAAAAGGAAAACTTTATTAGCAAAAAGAATTCTCGAGAGTGATAACGGATTCTTGTCTTACTTCTTGAAAATATACTCTACAAAATAACTCTAATGGATGCCAAGAAAAGGTTTTTCTTTCAAGAATTCTAGGTTTAAAATTGGTAAGGAAAGGAGTAAAGAAAGCAACAGGAAAAAGGAGAGAAGAAGAATCTAAGCTCTTCAAAAATCAAGAATAAAGAGAGTAGAATTCATTGGAGAGCAACTACAACTGGAAGTGAAATATCCAGGTTTCTAATTTCTCTTCCCATAAATTTAACTCTCAAGTGTTTGAAAAACAATAGTATAGCTAAAAGAATCTCAAGCAACTGATGTGTGTAGTGTTTGCAATACTGAGAAATGTGTAGAAAATTTCCATTCTTTTGTATGCATTTATAAAAAAAAATTGCATAACTTCTTTGTATGGATTACCCTATTATTAGATTGGGATTCCTTTCTTATACAACTCTTTATCCATAATTTTTGTCTCAGATTATTGAATTTATTTAAAAATATGAATACACACACACACACATATATATACATATTTATATACTCATACCTATAGATGTATATAAATATATATATATATCATATCATATTGGAAGTTCTTTGTAAACCCAAAATTGATTGAAGAAAATTTTTGAGTTTTATTTTTACGCAAAATAAAGAAAATGTTGTGAAACTGGGAATTAAACCCTAGCCACGACCATGATGGATGGGTTACGTTGTGGAGGGACAACTTCCTCCATAGGCCATAGCTTGTTGAGGCAATGCTACCCCCTCACAGACAGTGCCATCCCCATGGGAGTGGCGTCGGCCCTCATAGAATGTAAACTAAGTTACACTCATCCCTCTATTAATAATTCCTTAGTAAACTTAGATACGATGGAATTTTGGCATTTCTCTGTTATGAGTTATGTGTAGATGTAAATATAATTAATATATATATATATATATATTATGTATATATATACATAATATATATATATAATTCTGGAAGATAAAATACTAATATCTAAAATACTTGAATATTTATATATGTGAGTTACAAGAACATGTGTATATATATATATATAAATATATGAAATATGTAATTTTTAAATTTATTAAAAGTGAGTGAAATTTCTTTTAAAAACATAACATATTATTCTTTCTCATAAAATTGTAAACATACTCCTATTAAATAGGAAAGTAATTTGTAACCTATGATTTTTACCCATACTTATAAGGTTGATTAGTGTAGTTCTTTCGAAACTTATATAAATTTCTTACTTTGATCAAATTATTTAAATAGGAAATAAAACTTGTGAGTTTATTAATGCTCTTTTCAAAAGACTGAATTTTGATTGTTTAGTGATTTTCAAAATCATTTGCATGGTGAATTTCTCTTAAACTAGTGTGTTTATGAAAAGCTATTTGAGAATATTTGTGTACATTGGTTTTAGTAGAATTCCTTTGAAGTAGAAATGTATAAAATTGAATGAAAAATATAAATGAGAAAAATCAATGTTTATTATTATTTTGAGAAACTTCTGAGATAGGATGTTGAAGGTGGATCCACAGAGACAGTAGTTTTATCTTTTCTCAAACTATCATTTATTTTCATTTATGCTTGGCCAAGCACATGTACCATTGAAATATATGGAAACAAAAGCCTATAAATAAATGTATGTAGGTCTCTGCCACCTCTTGTTTGCAAGAAATATGTTATTCTCATCTTAGGAATGCATATAGGCATCACGATTGCATCGAGAGTTCCCTCTTGCTTTGTTGTTTTAGGTTGCTAGGCTCCTTGTGTAGGGCCAACGATTTCTTCGAGTTAGGAAGAAACCCAAGGAAGTCATGTACTTTGTGGTTGGGTGGAAAAGGTGCCTTAATCACACTCTTGGCCCCAACTTGCAAGAAGACTATTGGTGTCATGGTGGTTGAGGTTTAGATTTTCTTATGCTGTAGATGTATTCATGTATTATTTTTGAAAGGATTGCATAGCCCACTTGTAAATGTAACTTTATTTGGAATTCATTGATGAAACATTGAAATAGATGTATTGAATGAAAGATTTTGATGTAACATTGAAATAGATATATTGAATGAAATATTTTGATGTAACAATGAAATAGATGTATTGAATGAAAGATATTGATGTAACTTGAAACAAAATAAAATGATATGATAATGATGTAGATGTATATATATGTTTATATCATTGTTGTGACATTGATTTTGATATATTGCACCCTTTTGATACATGAAATGAAATTAAGTACTCCTTTTTCTTTTGAGCTCTTATGGATAGCTCTCATTCTATGCACAAATTAATTTTACTTTACTTGGAATGTGAGGAATTTCTAGTATCATTTATGGTTTTAAGAGTTTCACTTTTTTGAGTGTTACATGTACGATGCACCATGCCTGGATGAATTCAGAAACTGCGGGTGGATAGACTACTTCTTGAAGTTGGATGATTTCGATGAAGAAATTGCACTAGAATTTTCCCAGACATTGTCTGAAGGGAAGGCCACGGTAAAAGGGCTGGAGCTCATAGCAACTGAAGAAAGAATTGCAAAAGTTACAGGGTTACCTGCTGATGGTGAAAATTGCCCTGCTTCCAAAGATGTTAGATCAGCTAGGGCCAAATTTATAGAGTTGAACAACCCTCCATTGAGCATAGATAAACAGGGTGTGAAGAGAATGTATTTTCTTGATGTAAGGAAAGATTAGGTGCAGAACAAACTCTCCTAACATCAAAACCTTAGGGAAGAATGCAAAGGTGACTTTAAATTTTGCAATTACAATTCAATTAAGATACTCATGAAAGAAATAACAGAAACAGAGAAATGAACATACATAATTGGACACTAGATTTATGTGGGAAAACCCTTATGGGAGAAAAACCCACCACACCAAGAAAATCCTCTTTGTATTATAGTAAACAAAATTACATACATAGTACATACTTCACTTTCTCATGTCAATTTACAGCAGCATAATTTCCTAATCAACCTTGTACAGAAATGCTCTCAGAAACCTCCAACAAACTTACATAGATCAATCTATATTCAATCAAACAACACTGTCACTCATCAAACTATCCACTATCATTCGCCATTACCCACCATAGTAATTTTCCTCACAGTCTATTCATCTCCCACATAGGAATGGTTGCAACATTCTGCTTCTCTGATTGGTCAAAAACAAACCATGTAGGATAGTCATTCGGTCAAGGCGTTCAAACTATATCACATGTCGATGAGACACTATGTCGTGTCTCCCCGATGCCATAATGCTCAACTGTCGTTATCATCCAGAGTCACCACCATCGACAAGAGTCATATTGAGTTCAAACCTATTGCCCAGACTCACTCTATCACTAAGACATTACATTGATATCCACTATAGAACCATTGATGTAAGAGTTCATAATGAAATCATACCCGTCAGTGAGGCAAACAATATTGCTAAGAATTCACACTGATGTTCAACTCATGTAGCTCTATTGGCAAGACCATCGCTATCAGTGAGACATCATACTGAGTATAGAACAGTCAAAGAGAGAAACACTATCTCCAAGAGGTCATATCGAATGCACTAGCCTATCGGCAAGACCACATCCATCGGCAAGAGTTCTTACTGAACACAAACCTGTCAGCCAAGAGTCTCCCTGATGTCATCTGTCGCCTATGTGTAAAACCTCGGTGAGACATACTCTGTCAGAATGAGTCATTTCAAAAGTTCATTCCTCCCCCTAATATCCAATAGGAACCAAACTATCGGTAAGAGATCTGCCTGGGCAGAAAGAGTTATAACTTTCATAGTGATCGAAATGTCTTGCTGATGACTCTTGTTGGCAAGACAGAAACCAAGTCTTGGTGATCTGAGCACTTCACACGTTTAGAACATAGTTGCTAGTCGGTAAGACATTCAGAGAGTCTCATCGACTTTTCCCTTATAGGAGTTTCATGTCAGTAAGCTTGAGGCACATTTTCCAACACTCGAGCCATGGAAGCAAATAGCTATTTATGTCATAAAATACATCACCTGTGAAGGTCGCCAATCAAATTTGCATTCTGTGCACTTCAAGTTTTTGAATCATATGAGGCATGTAAGGAGGATGAATGTATCAAATGTGCTATACAACCTTCTTTCAATCATGGTGGCTGGTATTTAGAAAGGTACAGACAATTTTTTTCCCACCATTATCTAATTAAATTTTTAGTTGAGAAGCCTCTACATGATGTATCTTTAATGACCTGGGAAGAATTCATAAAAATTGATCAAATTAGACCTGAGCACTTGCAACCTAGAATTTTACCACAACCCCATAGGTCTAGTAGGAGATTGAGCATGGCTAAATCCACTATTGGTGCTTCAACCTCTAGAACAATCCCTAGTGCAAACCCTCCTACAACAGAAGAAACCATACAAATTAGCTCTTCTGTGACAGAGAACTCAGACAAAGAAAGTTCTTCCCCTAACTCTGATGATGATGTTCCACTTGGTATTTTAATGAAAACTAGGGAACATAAGAGAGAGGTAGAAATGAGAAAAGAAAAATCCAAAAGGAAACTGATAGAAAAAGAAGTGCCAAGCTCTAGGAAGAGAAAGGTTGACACGATTCATCTTGGAGCTAAAGAAAAACATGAGAGCCCTCCTAGGAAAGCAAGACCAGTTAGACCAACATTTGGTATGCCTCCATAGGAAATCCCTAAATCTAGAGAAATATCACAAGGGGACACATAAGCTCTAATGAGGAAAGAGAATTTAGAGGAAGAAGATATATTTAGGATGGCAACAAACATAACATTGGTCGATCTTGCTAACATTGCAAAACATTCAAAAATCAAGAGTATGAATAAAATCAGGATTTTCTACAGCAAGATATCCTACAGCAAAATCTAGAACAATAACAAGAGCAGGAGTTCCTACAGCCACAACAAGAATTGGGAGAACAATCAATACCCCTATAGCTAGAATTGGTAGGACAACCTGAATCCTTGCAGGTTGTACCATGTGAAGAGCAAGCATTAGTGCTAGGAAAGATGTTGGTAGGAATTAATAACCCTCCTAATTTTTCAATGCACAAAGTAGCCATGCATTTATGGAAAGAGATGCAAAGAAGAGAAGAGGAATGGAAGGAGGAAGAACACAGGCTAAAAAAGGAAATTCAAAAGAGAGATGAGGAAATTGAAGACAAAGATGCAGAAATTTCCACCTTAAAGAAGAAGGTGGGTGATATGGCAGCCTTGGTACCACAAATTCTAGAGTGTATAACCCCTCCAAGGTTCTATGCTCTACATTTGAAGGAGAGGTATCTTTCTTTTAGGTTAGCAAGGATTGTCTTAGGCTTGAACCCTTCCATTGAGACCCTTACTAAATTATTCAATTCTTATCAAATTGCTTCCCCTGAAATGAAAAATTTGATGTGTGAGTTTTATTTGCATAATTATGTTGTGACTCAAGACCATGATTGGAATTTTTTTTTGTATGTTGGGGATGTCCAATTAAGGGCATTCATGTCTTGGGTATAAAATGAGATTAGTTGGGGACAACAATATGAGGCTTATAAGCAAATTGAATCCAACATCTCCTTGTCCATTAGGGTTGAATCAAGGAATCTAGGGGATATTTTTCAGGAAATGGCACATAATGCTTTTCATACCTAGCTATGGTAATATGATTATGCCTTGGATAGAAGTAGTTTATAGTGAATATGAGGCAAAGGAAAAAGAAAAAGGGGAAACTGTGAAGAGATACCTCTCAAAAAGATGGAACAACCTAACTGATGATCTCAAGCAAGCCGAGCCTCATTCCATCTAGAACTATGCAACAACTCTTAAAAGAATTGATAGATATATTCACATTGGAAGGAAAAAAGGGTGATTCTAGCTTCCCCTAACTTTTTAGCCACCCATCCTAATGTGGCCTGTACCAAACCTTAGGTTCTACCAATATGACATTGTTGTAAAGAGATAGAGATGGAGCAGATTGGATAGATTGGGAGGATTCTATTAGGATCTTGATTCATGCACAACACACTTTGATGTGGAACAATTGTCAGTTGAAAATTTTAGAGCATTGACCAAGTAGAAGAACAACCCTTCCCCTGCTAGAGGACCAAGAAAACCTTAGGTTGGGGGGAGTGATGCATCTAGTTTATGGTCTAATTTTGGGTAGAATTTATGACTTAGTTGTTGAGGTTATAATGGACTTTGATGATTAGTGTTGATACTTTTATGATATTTCCACAAACCATAGAGATTGGGCTTAATCTTATTTTTGCAAACCTTTAATGATAATGGCATGTTATATGGACTATCTATATTAAATATTCATGTGGTTAATGAATGTTCTTTAAGGTGGTTACAAATATGCAATTATTGTGTGTACTAACATTGGAATGCAGATATAATTTGAGGATGCTAAATTGAGGAAGACACTGCCAACTAGGCATGCACCATAACGTCCAACAAGGGAATCATTCAAAGGTCAAAGGAGATTGACAACAAGAGATTCCCCATGAAAACAAAATGTAACCACCTTGTAGTGGTCTTTATTGATGTTGAGAAAATGTGCACGTTACTACAGTGCTAAATCTATAGTTGGACATGCATGTCTGATCAGATTCCATGCATACATAACTGTTGCCCCACTTTCTCTATTTTTCCTAAATGACGTCCTCCTAGTTCATGGAGTTGACTACCCTATTTAGTTGTTAGTATAAATAAGGATTAGATGCTCCTTTTTTGAAGGTTGTGCGATTTGTTATTGTACTTGTATTCTTAAAGTTTTCAGCAATACAGTTATGCTACTTTTTTGTACTCATGATTTATAGTGAATAAAATGAAGTTCTAAGTTTGAGCATCTGAGATATCATTAGTTTTAGAGGATACTTATCCAAGTGCGCCCACTTGGTGAGTAATCTTCCCTTTAGTTTAGTATTATTTTAGTATTACTTTTTGTTCAGTAATTAGTTAAGAATCCGGCACTGACTATTCCTATAGCCACTAGAATTCCATTTTGTGACTGTTCTTGTAGCCAAAGAAGAAAAAGTAGTGTCTTGTTTATTTACTCAGATTTTCATCTTTGTTATGCATTTCAGCTTGGTGTAGTTTTTGATTGATGATTAGCATTTATGTTATTCCTTTCCAAGCAATTTATTTTCAGCATTTTGTCTTTCTTAGCTGAACAATGAAAATGGCTACTTTGGGTTCCTAGTGCACATTCTGTGCTGACCCATTTCAAGTTCATGTCCCTAGGTTGACAAGTTAAATACACCTTCATGATGATTGAAATAGCTATTCTGGTTAGATGTCCAATCTCTGAATCATGACTATAAAGTCCTAGTTGTTAAATCATTGTAGGAGGCCAACAACAAGAAGAGTGAGAAAACAAGTGTTGCAGCCCAAGAGAGAAGGATGATAATGAAAATATTTGTGGAGGTCCTCTATTTGATAGAGAACCTAATGAGAAATATTCATTGCTTGTAGAGGAGATCACGAAGATAGAGGAGATGTTTAGATCAAATGAGAACCTTGAGAAGAAAAAAGAAAGTGCAATCATCAAAGAGGAAAATGATGTTGCAACAGTGGATGAATGTCCTTTGGAGGACTTGAAATTATTAGAAAATAAAGGTGCAGTTGAGATTGAAGGTAAAGATTAAAATGTGGATGTATCCTTACAAGAGAAGGTGGTAATGCATAATGTTGAGATAGAGAAAGTAGTGAATTCATATGAGATGGTTTAGAATGATTGCTATGTAAAGAAGGATTTGCATCGTGATGCAGAATTAAGTGTAGATGCAAATTGGTCGAGGTGGATAGACTGTGGTGGGTTAAATCCCACAAAATCAGAGGCGAATGAGAGATGCATTTGGAGGAGGCCTTTTGGTTCTTGTGGAGTTGATTCCACATCTAGGAGATTGAGTGCAGAGAAAAGATTTCAGAGGATAAGGTTGCTTGTTCCGAAAAGATACTGGAAGAGGAGGAAAAAGAAGGATGACATAATAGACACCATGTGCAAGAGCACATGTTTCTTAATTACCTAGGGAGTCTAATGTACAAGAAGTAAGGCCTACCAGTGCTACAACAAAAGATTGAAGAAGATTGTTGATAGTGCAAGTGTCAAAGTAGATGAAGAACCACTTCAAAGTTCAATAATGATAGAAGGATATGAATTTGATGAATCCCCTTCTAGTGAAGAATAAAATTTTGAAGATAAAGGAAAAGATTTTAAATTTGAAGAGGAAGAAGCTTTGAAAAAGAATCCAATGACTCCTAAGTATGTGTAGAAGAATCATTTAGAAGATCATATCATTGGAGATAAGAGAAAAGGTGTGTTAACAAGAAGAAAAGCTACTATGATAGAGGAACAAGCAAATTTTTGTTTACTTTCTAAGGTAGAACCAAAAATAGTGACTGAGCCATGTAAAGATGAGAATTGGATCAAAGTAATGAAGGAAAAGTTAGAATAGATAGAGAATAATTTGGTTTGGGAATTGGTCCCAAGACCGAAAAACAAGAATGTGATAGTGGGAATGGTGGGAGTTATGCTGAAATTCCAGGACTTGATCTAGAGACCATGGTTCACCACTTAGCAGTGTATCTAGAAGCAAAGCCTATCAAACAAAAGCTTCAAAAAATGCATCCTCAGATCACCTTATTAGTCAAAATGGAGCTAAAAAAGCTATTATATGTAGGATTCATCCGACCAATAGATTATCTAGAATGGGTATCAAATTTGGTACATATTTCAAAACCTGATGGAAATATCAGAATCTACATAGACTTCAGAGATTTGAACAAGGCATGTCCAAAAGATAACTTACCACTTCCCAACATTGACATGATAGTAGACATGACAGCGGGACATGAGATGTCACTAATGGATGGATTCTCAAGGTACAATCAGATCATGATAGCTAAAGAGGACCAACATAAAACAACTTTCACTTGTCCATGGGGGACATACTATTGGAACATGATGCCATTCGGCTTAAAGAACGCAGGAGCAACATATCAAAGGGCCATGACATTGATATTCCACAACATGATTCATAAGATAGTCGAAGACTATGTTGATGACAATCTAGCTAAATCTAGAAAGAGAAAAGATCACATGAGCATTGATATTGCCACAACATGATTCATAAGATAGTCGAAGACTATGTTGATGACAATCTAGCTAAGTCTAGAAAGAGAAAAGATCACATAGCAACCCTAAGTGCCATCTTTGACAGACTCGAGGAGTACAAGGTCAGATTAAACCAAAAGAAGTGTGTCTTCAACGTACAATCAGGAAAGCTCCTAGGATATATAGTGTCAATGAGGGGTATTGAGGTGGATACAACAAAAGTGAAAGAAATCATCGAGATGGAGGCACCAAAAACATTAAAACAATTAAGAGGTCTCCAAGGAAGACTCCAATCCATTCGTAGATTCATAGCATAGTTGGTAGACAAACATAACCCATAATCTCACCTACTCCACAAGGGAGTAGTGTACAAATGGGATACCAAGTGTGAATAGGAATTCAACAAAATCAAAGAATATATACTAACACCACCGGTCTTAATGCCACCAATCCCAAGAAAACCATTAATTCTATACGTGTCAGCAATAGTAGCAGCCCTTGGAGCTCTCCTAGCTCAACATGACAAGAATGGAACATAAAGGGCTATCTATTACATCTGTAGGACAATGGTTGGGCATGAGGTAAACTATTCATTCATCAAAAAAGCATGCCTCACAGTAGTGTTTGTATCACAAAAATTCAAACATTACATGTTGGCACATAAAATAAAACTCATTGCCAAAATTGATCCTCTCAAGTATCTATTATGAAAGGCATTGCTCATAGGAAGAATGGAAAAATGGGTGATGATACTGTCAAAATACGACATTAAATATGTGGAGCGGAAAGAAATCAAGGGCCAAGTCATCATAGATCAATATGTAGAAGCACCAATCTATTCAAAGAACCCTCTCATCTCAGAGTTTCCTGATGAATCTATTTTCAATCTCAACATAGCTAACCACTGGAAACTATACTTCGATGGCTCATACATGTAGCATGGATCAGGAGCTGGTGTTTTCTTTATCACACCACAAGGGGATTGCATACCAAGGTCCTACAAACTAGCATTTCCTTGCACCAATAACATTGCAGAATATGAGGCTTTAACCATAGGTCTTAGAATAGTAGTGCAGTGGAATATTATAGCTCTGAAAGTATGCTGAGACTACCAATTGATCATAAATCAAGTGAACGATGAATACCAAACCAAGGACGACAAGCTCACTCCATACAAGAAATTAGTGGAGACTCTTAAAGAATCCTTCATCAAAATTACATTTGAGAAGATTCCTAGAACCAACAATAGAGCAGAAAATGCCATGGCAACAATTGGATCCTTGCTCGACATCCCCTAGAACATTCCAAAATATGAATTCCTGATTGAGTAGCTTCTCGTGCCTACATTTGAGGTACAAGAATCAAAATATATGTGCGAAATCATTAGTCTTGGTGATCCTTGGTATCATGACATTTACACATACCTTCGTATAGGAGTCATACCTGCCAACTTACCCTCAAACCTAAAATGAACCTTTTTCAAAAAGGCATCTAGATTTTTCATCCTAGGTGATACCCTATATCGTAGAAGCATAGAAGGAACCCTATTGCGCTGCTTAAATGATGAGGAGGCATTAACTACTCTAACTGAAGTACATAATAGTATATGTGGTTCACACTCGAGTGGAATGACCATAGCCAAGAAACTACTGAGGATGGGGTATTATTGGCCCATAATGGGAAGAGAAGCACATGATCATGCTAGAAAGTGTCTACAATGTCAGCAACATGGGGACCTCATCCATGCTCTAGATCAAGAGCTTCATCCTATCGTCACACCATGGCCCTTTTCGTAGTGGGGACTTGATTTCATTGGAAAAATCACACTCACTTCATCTAATGGCCACAAATTCATCATAACCGCAACAAAGTACTTTACTAAGTGGGTGGAAGCCATACCCATGATGTACATAACTGGGAAGAAGATCTCTAAGTTCATCCTAAATTACCTCATTTGTCATTACGGTGCCCCACAAGCCATTATCTTAGATAATGGGACACCATTAAAAAATTAGGAGGTCTGTGACTTATGCAAAAAATTCAAGATCTAACATCACTTCTCCACCCCATACTATCCCCAAGGCAATGGCCAAGCAGAAGCTACAAACAAAACCATTTTGAAAATCCTTAAGAAAATAGTCAAAGACGCAGGTCATGACTATAATCTATAGCTTAATCCCACCCTCTAGGCCTATCAAACCAGCATCCGCACACCCACCGATGCCACCCCTTTCTCCCTGGTCTATGGATCACAAGCAATAATCCCCATTGAGATCGAGATCCCATCACTTAGGATATCACTACAGAACTTCATCACAGATGAAGAGTATCGAGTGTCAAGATTGAATGAGATGGATAGATGCTAATCATTTAAAAAGATGAATAGACTCAAAAGGAACTACAATAAGAAAATTAGAAGCTTTGAATCATTTAAAGGAAGAATTCAAAAGGAACTTTGAACCAAATTGGTACAATTCATTATCACAACAAGTTATAAGTCAGAAGCATATTAGTTATCAACACCCAACGGGGAACCTCTACAAGAGCCCATGAATAGCTCTCATCTCAAAAAGTTTTATGTCTAAATCTTTCAAGGTATAGAACCAAAAAATTTATAAAAAAAAAAAAATCAAAAAATGTCCTGAAAAAAAAAAATCAAAAAATAAAATCAAAAAAAAAGGATCAAAAAATAGTAAAGAGAAAAAATCGTCTTCTAGTGAAAACCACTTTGGTGGCACTTTGGGCAAGTACCTTGGTGAAAACCTGGCAAAGAGGCGCCTTGTGTAAATAAGAACTTTCTATCCACTAGGATCTTTATGGATTTTTCTACATCCATCATGCTTCCATCATCCATCGCATTTGGATCTGCATCCATCACTCATCCACTCGCATCCGCACCATAGCTTGGTCATGTTTACGTATCATGATCCCTCTTAGTACTACTTGTCCCATCCTCAAGGTCAATTTGTCCTGCCTTTATTAGATTATTCTATTGCGCCACGCTGGGGGCATGTTCTCATCGGATCGGATTTGTGTATATCCTTAAAATCTTGAAATCAAAAAATTCAAAAACATCAAAACATCAGAAAATCCAAAAACATCAAAAAATCATCAAAAAGCTAAAAACAAAGTCATCTTGTAAAACTACGTCATCTATGAGCTTGAACGTAGGTAATGTTGATCTTTGATCATCCCCCAAGACATTTAGGTCAGTCTTATAGGAGTCTATCATAATAAACTGACATCTCATCATATATATCTTCATCTGTAAATTGGTCAACTCGTCAATTGAACTATGTGGTCTTTGCATATATAACGTAGGCAAGGCTCATATGTTGATCAGCCCCCAAGGCCCCTAGGATAGGTCTTTAGGTTAGTCTCTTGGTCAAAATCTCAAAAAATCCCAAAATATTGGAAAATTCAAAAATCAAAACATTTGAAAACCTTGAAAATACCAAAAACAGCCTTAAAATATTGCAAAATGTCAAAAATTTCAAATATTTGAAAAAAAATCATCCATCTCATCTCGCTTGCACCGATAATAACATAACTCATAATAAACAATCATCATCCTCAAATATTTGGAAAGGCAATCAGAAGCAAGTCTAGCAGGTTGAAAGTGAAAACTCAAAACGTCAAGTCTTAGGTCTAAGTTAGTGCATAAGCAAGTTGGTCATCTCTTTGTATCAGTAACTCATCATCCAAATTGGTCCCATATCAATAATCATTTAGAACACTTTGGATAAATGAAATGACATGCCACCATCCACTAACATGTCCTAGGATGAATCCTTCCTACAATGGGCATTATATTTTGGCAATAATTTTTGGTTCTTATCCTTAGCAAACACATCCTCATTCAGTTAGCAGTATTGAAGAACATCAGCTTATTTGTTTACTTTGTCTTTTATCTTCTCACATATCTCATTTTGCTCATTCCAAGGACTTCTTGATGATATCTGAACAAGAGGATTTAGAGAAATAGGAATGGGGCAACAATCATTATCTTTTTGTTTTCTATGCTTGTTGGACATACTTGTAATATAACCTTGGCGAATACTTGCTTTGTTAGGTATGTATAGAGGAGGTTTTGGACAACTTGTTGACTATTGCATTGATAGGTTTACCTTTCCATGTTTTGGTCCGAGGTGTTTGAAACTTCTAAAGTGCATCCTAGCAAGGTTTCTGTATGTTAGGTGTGAACAAGGATACTCCTATCTGCTTGTCAAGTCAAAGTCCATCACACTAGGTACAATTCCATCCCGATTTTCTATACCTTGATGCATCATACCACATGTGTTATCAAAACATAAGAAAACTTGGACCTTTGAAAATCCGAATTCCTCGGCAAGTAATCATCATCATCATCATTTGTATTTGCATCATCTTGTGTCTTGTTGAAATGATGTCTTATCTTCTTGCTTACCGCACTAACAAAGTATTATGATAGTTAATCATCATCATCATCATCATCGTCATCGATCCTGCATCCACAAATCATTAGCATATTACATAAACATATCATATAGGAAACACATGCATTGCATTTCAATCATCATATAAATAGGTTATCATAGGAATTCTTCATACATAGGTGCATCCATTTCATTGCATTTCATTATATTACATCGCATTGCATTATATCAATCACTGCATAAACATTCATTTGCATTTCATAACCATTTCATATTACCACCTATTACATAATCATACATAATATGTACATAACCATTATAAGATAATTCATCACATACATACTTGCATAACATAATAAAGTCATCTCACGCATTAGGTTCATCTTGCATAAAACATTATCATATCATTACATACCACTAAATCTTATTAAATGCATCACATACATTACATCATCATTTAATATGTTTAGGATAATAACACTTTTTATTCTAAGCATCTTAAAAAACCATCTCATTTGCGTTACATAAAACCATCTCATTTGCATCATATCACAACCATCACATTCACATTACATCTTGACATCATCTCATAAATAGCATCATAAATCATTCATTGCATAAATCATTCCACATAAGCATAAATAGAAAATAGTCCATCACATACAAAGCGTACTCCCATCCATAATTCGTTCATATATAAGCATAATTCACATAACATTTCACGTATATACCATATCATTTTTCATATTACATTCCATATCACATATCACATCATCATTTGCATCAACATAAAATAGATCATCATATAGACAACATCATTATGCATCACATAAATACATTTGCATATCATAGGTTAACATAATATAGATCTATTAGTTATAATCATAATGCATACATCATCAAAAATAAATGCATCCATAAAAGCATCATTGCACAACATGTCGCATCATATAAAAATCATCATCAGCTCATATATATATCATCAATAACATAACTGTCATAGTACAAAGAATAAATTGGATCACTGTACATGTATGTCAATCAGTACAAAAAAGCCCATCAGGCTATCAAAAATGAGCCCATAAGGCACAAAAAGTATCATGTCATCTCGGTCATGCTCTATGCCCATGAATGCTGCCCTCACCTCTGTCACCATGACCCTCTGCTGGTCTATAGCTGGTCTACTTTGAGTACTCTGGGACTCATCCTCCTTTGGGCACGACCTCATGATAATGCTTCTAATAGTACTCAGCCTCTCGGATGGAATCCCTGTATGATCAAACTGACACTATACCCTGGGAGGAGGAGGCTGCCATGCTCTCTAGCTGTTGTCTCTTGCCTAGCTTTGTGGCTTCCTGTAGCTCTGCAGCCTGTCTCTATTGTATGGCCTGATCCCTCTCAACCCTGAGCTACTCTCTCTCGACCCTCGCCTGATCTCTCTTGGTTGTCATGGCCTAAACCTAAGCCTATAATTATGTAATCAATGCATCTCAAGGATCTACCTATCCTATCGACTACACCTAGGGCTATACCTGTGGCTATACTTGAGCCTGATCCTCACCCCATGGTGGTACCTACTACTAGTTTGACATCAAAACATCTCCCTACCCTGGCTGGACTGGTGGTGCAACTGGCTGATCTTGTTGAACATCAGCCCTCTATCCTCGTCCTCCCCCTCTACCTCTAACTCTCTGCAAATCCAGAACTACACCTAGAATAGTCAATCGAAGTGGAGTTCAGAACCAATCCCTATAGGCCTATGTCGTGCTTGGATCTACGATTCCCTAATTGTAGGCCCACAGTCAGGCTACCGACTACCTGAGGTTGTCCATGGCCTTTGAAGCAAGAATATACCTCCCCCATGAAACCTATGTCATGGTGTGGGCAAAGACAGCTACATAATCATCATCGGGGTGATTCTGTGGCTCACTGAACTAGTGTTGCACGTACCCAGGCAAGCACCTCTCAATCATGGTGTTCTCCTACCCCTGCATAAAATGGTCCTAACAGCAATAGAATAACTGATCAACATCGTCGGCCCATCTAGGCTGACCAAGGTATGATCACCAGGTGAAAACCCGCATCTCATCCAAGACCCTCCTCCAGTAGGGGATCCCGTGCTCACCAGTGTGTGTAAAGGACACACTGCCACTGTAGTACCACATGAGGAGATCATTTGGCAATAGAGGAATGGAAACAACATGTGGATGCAACACAACAATGTGCTCCCATGCCCAGACGTGAAGAAGAATCACCCCTGCTTCGAGTGCTCTGCCCTCCATGTAGACGTACTCATGGAGATGTCAGTATAGGGAGGCTAGAAGAACTGATCCCCAAGCAAAATGAACAGGCTTGTCTCGAACCATCCACTCCCAGCAATATCCCTAGTCAGGACTGAAGTATTAGCCTCATTTTTCAGGGGCAACGAGACCCAAAATGATGGATGCAATCACCCAGTGGTAGGGAGGTGCCAGGATCCTGTGCCGCTTGAGCTCTATCTGCCCCTCACAAAAGATAATCTCGTCTGTGGCAAGGACTCTGTAACAGGCCTCGCACCCCTCGTCCATGTCAAAAATTGTCTGGCGACCATGAATTGACAATCTCAAAATATGCCAAACGTCCTCTAAGGTGATGGTGGCCTCACCAGTGGGAAGGTGAAATGAAGAGGTCTCACTATGCCATTTCTTGGCTAGCACTAACAGCATCCCTAGGTGAGTGCAAATGGGTGTTGCATATGCAATGTACCATAACCCCGCAATCTAGAGTCGATCCTAGTCCCTATCTCTCAGTTCCTGCAAATAGCCAGCTAAATCCCTCAACCTATGCTCTCAGGAATAGAGCTCCCTCACCACATCCTGCATCAAGGAAGGTCACCATGTTAAAATTTTTGAAAAAAATTTCATCGCACATTCAAAAAACTTCTCTAGCAGTGCAACCCGCGAAGGCATTGCAATTTGATTTCTAATCAAACTCCGATGCTAGGGCTTAAAAGAGAAAAATTGCACTGCCTCGGTGCACTTTCTCATCCAGTAGCACACTTTGAGAAGAATCAAGACCGCCGTGTCGCACTTTGCAAATCCCCCCACCAGTCTTGAGCTTAGCGTCAGAGTTTTCAAACTCCAAACTACACCGCCGCGGTGCTATTTAACATCGAGCGACATAGTTTGACTTCTGAGCAGTGCTATATAGCACCGCTACAGACTGACTGACCTTTAAAAGCATTAAATGAAGCAATAAATGAAAAATGAAGCTCAAATAAGGGTCACTTACCGGTGCCCCGATGCCAGGTGGCCACTAGTACGTCTGAACTCAGTCAAAAATGTGCAGGGGAAGTTGTCGTTGCACCATATTGTTAGGATTTTAGATGTCAAATCAAGGTTACTATTGGAAGTGTTTGAAAATAACTTGAAATTGACCCCTCGGGCCCCTTTTAAGCCTAAAAATTAGGGTTTTTTCACCCTAATTGACTGTCTTGCTAGGGTTTTGGACCCCTAAACCTGTTTCTGTCTAGTTGAGGCTTGTTTTACATCATTTTATTGCATTTAGACATGTTTTTAGCCTTTCAGAGCCTTTTCGGACCTTTCAGGTACTTTGTCTTCTTTTTTTTCACGAGATCGCCAAAAATTTGAAATTTTCATCCAATATCTCAAGGGGGCATTGTAATGGTATGTTTTCTCTTGCCAAGTAGTAGTGGGGCAAGATTTTAAGTAACAAAACTTTTTGGCTTTTATCAAGATCATTCTTTCATTGAACCAACGCAACAAGTGCATTGCTTCAAAGAGGGGCGAAATGTAGACGCGTAAAATATACCGATTGACATTATGCATCTGATCCCAACTACTTTCATCATTTCTTCCTGAATCATCCCTTGGTCTAACCATTTAATCAAATCTCCTTATCTGATTAAATTCATCAATTTCCTTCCCTTAATTAAATAAATCATTTTATCTAATTAAATCAATCTCTTTTGTTAATTAAATCAATCAATCTGATCTAATTATCCCTATTTAATTAAATAATTAATTTTATTTGATTAAATCTCTAAAGTTTATCTATTAAATTAAATAAATTAAAACCTTATTTTATTTAATCTAACACCATCTCTTTTAATTAAATAAATCAAAATCTTTATTTAATTAATCGCTTATCATATTCCTCTCTTATTTGATTTAAATAAATCCATAAATTTGAGTCAAATAGGTCACATCATCTAATATCCTATTAAATTAATTAACCCTTGATTAATTTAATCTCTTATCATGTCCCATCCTCTAGATTTTGCAAGTTGCACATGAAAATAGATTTAATTCATTTATTAAATCCCTATTTTCCTCACAAGGCATCTTTTGGAATATTGTCCAAGTTTGAATTCAAAAATTCCAAGTCAACATGTACATCCAACAAGGTAATAACTTCATCTTACATGTCCTTTGTCTTGAGCCAAGTGGAATTTATTATATTTTTCCTTCCTTCTTACAAGTCATTTCAACAAATTTGAAATTCAAAAATATGCATTTATTGGCACAATCCCCAAATCTTGCACATCTTCCATCCATTCATAGATTGACAAGTGGCATCATGCCATTGGATGAATGTTAGTCCCACATTGCTCAAATTTGGACATTCATCCATCTTGGCATTCTATAAATAAAAAGCTAATATCCTCATCTCATCATCCACAAATTATGCAAAGTTATGATGCTAAAATATTTAGCCATTTCCATCCATCACCATTGAGATCTTAGTTAGGTTTTTGTAGATTTTTGGCTTGGAGATCTCATTCTTCATCAACAAAGTGGATCAAATCTCTTCAACACATCAAGCTTGCATCTTAGGAATTGGGAAAATGCCAATTTTCACATCAAATTGGCACCAATTCCCCCATGGGATCATGTGTTTGCTATTCTAATTAGGATTGAATCTATATTTTCTTGCTTCATTGTGTTCTTCATTGTTTTCTTTCCTAAGTTGAGTTGTGTAAATGGATTTCATGGGGAATCATTGTTCATGCTTGAAATTTATTATCTAATGTGTTTATTCATTTTGTTTTGTAGGTATTATGATTGGGGTTCTCATAATTAGCAACATAAGCCACTTTTTTAGCCTATCAACAATCAACTTAGAGATAATTTTATAAATAACATTGCAAAGAGAAATGGGGTGAAATTGACTTAACCAATCTGCCCCATCACCCTTGGGGATGAGAGCAAGGAAGGTAGAATTTAGGGCCCGAAGCATTTTGTTATTCTTTTGAGACTCTTGAATGACTGCCAATAAATCCAGCTTGATAATCTCCCAAAATTCCTGGAAGAACTCAATCGGGAAACCATCCGGACCAGGAGCTTTACCCTTCTTCATCTAGAAAGTAGTTTTCTCCAACTCCTCTAGTGAAATATCACTCATAAGATGCTCCTTCATCTCCCAAGAGACCAAAGAAGGAATACAAGAGAGGACCTGAGCCTCTTCAACCGAGTCCCCCTGCGAGTCTTCCCCAAATAAAGAAGCAAAATACTATGTAGCTTCATTCAAGATATCCTGAGTAGAAGAAAGAACCTCTCCCCTATCAATAACCAAAGATGAAATAGAATTACCATGACGTCTGGCCTTCACCGAATTGAGGAAGAAGGCAGTATTCTTGTTTCCCTCCTGAAGCCACTCAATCTAGGCTTTTTGTTTCTAGTAGACTTCCTCCCTCAGCTCCCACTCCTCCAAAGCTTTCAATACCCTAGCCTCATCCCACATTAAATCCTCAGACACCCCATCCTCCCTAATCAACCTAGTAATACCATCCAACTCAGCTTGTGCAACAAGCTTTGCATGGTAAATGTTTCCAAAGCATTGTCGGTTCCACCGTTTAAGCTGATACTTGACATATTGAAGTAGCTTAGCAAAAATATACATTGCAGTACCATAAGCAGGTCTACCATACCTCCACCATTCGGCAACACAACCATGAAGGTCAGGGTCCTACAACCACATTAGCTGGAATTTGATGGTCGGGGTCTGAGGCACTGGAGCAGAAGAGATAACTAGCTTTTTAGACCAGTGATCTGAACCTCTCCGATCCAATATCTCAGAACTAGAAGACCACATTCCCCCAACCCAAAATCAGGAGACCATGAAATGATCCAGTCGTTCATCAATGCAACTATTACCCACCCTTCTATTGTTCCAAGTAAACTGACCATTGCTAGGATTGATATCAACAAGATTGAGAGCCAATATATTGTCCTGAAACAACAATGCAAAAGGATCTAGTCTTGCAATACCACCTTGTTTCTCAGCTAATTTAGTAATAGCATTAAAGTCACCTACAATGATCCATGGCTAATAGGCAAATAGGCTATGAACAAAATGAATATTGGTCCATAAAATAAGTTTACCCTGGAACTCAATAGGTGCATAAACATTGGAGAAAAGAACAGACTCCCCCGACTCAGGACACAACGCAACCATGGATAAAGAGGACTTGAAGGATAACAACCACAAAGGTTGAATATTCTGAGGTTTCCAAAAACAAGCCACACCCCCCAAGGATCCCTCAGCCCCAATACACTGGCACTCACCATTCTTCCACAACTTAGGCACTAAACCCATCATGCACTCAACGAATAACTTGGTCTCCTGAAGAAAAAGAACATCACGAAAATGACTTCTTACCAACTCATGAACAAATTTTTGTCTAGGGCCATTGTTCAAGCCCCTTACATTCCATGAAAGAATGATCATTTCAAAGGAGTCAAAAAATAAGAATCTAAGGTTTTGACAGACCCTGACTCCACCAGGGTCTCCCCCATTATCTTAATCTTTTCCAAATCTTTCTTCCTACCAAGTTTAGCATTTTTCTCCAACCCCCCCTTCTTGCCATCCTTTTGCAAAAGGCCTATTTGAGGAGAAGGATTGCTACTCTTAGCCACATTTGATCCAACATTCTATGTAGGAAAAGAAGTGCCTCCATCCCCCTACCCCAACTCAACATTTGGACCCAACATCACCTAAGCTCCAACCTACAAATCAGTGACCATAAGCATGGTAGACTCATCCTGTGGAGTAGGAGGAGCAATGGAAGTGTGACCCTCCAATCTAGAACCCACCATACCCTGATCCACACTTATTAACCCTATATTAACTTCCTGCTGACCCAAATCATCCAAGACCTCAAACCTATTAAAAGTATCCTCATCTTGTCTTTCCATCAAAGTCCTCTTTTGACCTCTATTCTGGTTATGAGACTTAATTGGAACATAAACCTTAGCATCTTCCCCCTCAAAAAAAATAGGATTCTTCCCCTTATCAGCATCAAGGGTGTTACAAGGAGGAGGTGGAGGTTGAGGCACCACAGGCTTAGCCTTCGGGCATCTATGCTGCAGGTGGCCATATTCATGACAGAGGCGACATCGAAAAGGAAAGGTCTCGTAATCCAATTGTTGCACCTAAGAATGGGAACTCATACATATATCCAAAGCATCCGACAAAGGCCTACTAAAATCAATTTCCACAAAAATTTGACCAAAAGTCATTACTTTCTTACCTAGGGTTTGTGTCGAAGACCCCACCAGCTTCCCAAGCATCGAATCAAGCATGTGTAGAACATCCTCACAAAAACATTCAATTGGAAATATAGGCAACCAAACCCACACCAGAACATGATTCAGAAGCTCCTCAGAGGGATTAAAGCCAACATGCCATGGCTTGACAAACAACCCAACCTGGTTGTGAAAATAGGCCCCCCCTCAAAAACCTTATTGCGATCAGCCAAGCAGATAAATGTGACCATGAAGAAATTATTTGCAAGCAGTGTGACCTCTATTTCACCCTCCGACTCCCAAGTCCTCCGAGCCCAAGTTTCCAAAAACTGTAGAGACACTCTCATTCCCAAAAATTTGTAGTACAAAGAATGATTTGAATAATATTCAATATCCTCAGCAATCATCTCAATCAGAATCACCAATTTAATTTTGTCTTTGCAGTGCTCAAGGTCATTGTTAATCTTTGAGATTTGAGATCCACCAAAAAAATTTGATTCCATAGACCCTGCATTCAGAGAGAAGAGGGTGTTATAAAAAACCCTTGCTCCTTGGATTGGTGATTTCAATCCCACCACAACATGAAAATCCATGTCGAGCGCAGCCCTAGATGGCTCACCCTGAGACATAGACATGAAAAGGCCCAAGATGGACATGCACAAGAAAGAGCCAGCTCCAAACACAACAAATCAGAGGAGACCCTCACTTGCAACATCCACCATCGAACCCACACTCAACCCAACACCATGCACAACCCACAACAACAGGCACCCACACCAACAAAGGATCCCAACAACAAAGGAAAAAAGAGGGCTAGACAAAGCCCAACACGTATGAAAAATGACCAAACACAACCAGGTTGGAGCACCAAAGAATAGATGCAGAAAAAAGATTAACCCCCCCACAAAATGAAGCAGCCACCCACCCCAGCCTTCACACAGACAGAGAAAGAAAACATGAGCTAGGGATCGAATTCCCTAGCTTGGTGACTTGCAGTTGCAGACCGAAATGCCATCCCCTTTTCTTTCATTTAGATCTAATTATTTAATTAATTCATTTCTCTTTATTCTTCATGATTATTAAAGAAATAAATTTATTTATTCGATATGTCACTAATGGTCTATTATCTTCTTACAATTAAATTAATTTATTAATTTATTTAATTCCTTATGTCTTCCTGATTATTAAATAAATGAATTTTATTTAGTATGTCACTAATTTTCATAATTAAATGAATTTGTTAATTTATTTAATTATCAGTCATAATCCTCTAAATTAATGATTATCTTTAATTATTTAATTAACTAATTTAACATTTCTCTAATTTTAAATAAATGAAATTATTTAAAGGGATTTCATTTTATTAACTCACTTCATTTTGGTAAATAATCTGAAAATCGATTATTTATTGTCACACAAATTCCATATTTTGAATTAATTTAATTCAAAATGGTAATCTTCTTCCAAAAATCAAGTAATTGACAAAATTCTTGATTTTCCAAATCTGCTTTTTAGTTCAACCTTTATCCTCTTGATTTTTTGAATCTTGCAAATCAAGCAGTCTTTATCTTTTTGACTAATTATCACATTTATTCTCGACTGCTGATTCAATTTTCTCAAATGACATCTTGACCACTCATTTAATAATTTTTCCCTAACCCTAATTAGGGATTGTCACATGAAATCTCATGCACTGATTTAAGGCTTTGTCAGCTTTCAATCTCGTTCGTCCGTCCAAAATTACATTTTCTATAAAATACCAATTTTGCTCACATTTTGGGATGACTTCATTATTATAGCACACTTATGCTTAGATTTTACTTTGCACTTAGCTTATTTTAACTTGATCATAGTCATTTTGTCATAGGTATAGGCATAGTCTTTATTTGTCATTTAAATCCTTCAAAACTTGCATAGGGCTTGGTCATAATTATTTGCTCACACACACAAATCTTAGGGCAACAATCACAATTGCTGCAAGTTAGAAGGTGCTATGGAAAGGAATCATGGAAGAAATGAGTAACATGTATAACTATTTTAATTTTTTTAAGCTTTCAATGTATTTCATAGTTTCTTTGGGTTTTGTTTATTAATCTAATCTGCTAACCTATCTGAAACTAACCCATTGATACACCTTCATGTTTTCATTCATAAATGCAGTTAGGTATGTTTTGATAATTGGGTGGATTATGACTAAATGGTTTAATAGAATATTGACTCACCACCCCTCTTAGTATTCTGGGTGTTCAACAATTGGTATCAGATCCTAGTTCCTTTTGAAAAGCCTAACAGCTTGAGGAAGATCTTAGAGTTTGAACACATGGCTGACAAAAAGTATTCTATTCCTCTGGAAGAAATTTTTGCAATCAAATATGAAGAAGATTATTGCATGTTTGACAAAGAACTTAAAGCTACTCTTGAAGATCTTGAAAAAGTTGAAATTGAGAACAATATTTTGAAGGAAAGTTGAGGAGATGCAAATGAACATCTCAGAAAGATAAGAGAATAAATCAAAAACTTCAAAGAAAGACATAGAGAAGTTAATGAATAGTTGAAGAAGGTAAATGAAGATATTACTGGAATGAAACTACACATGGAAGAAAAGAAAATAACTGAGGATTGTTTGAATTCTAAGATACAAAGCAAGGTTGATGAATGTACAAATATTGAACAAGAAGTGGTAAACCTAAGATCACATCTGGAGAAAGCAAGAGTTCATGAGGACAATTTCAAAACAACTACTACAATGCTTGATGAATTAATTGCAATTCAAAAACCTTCTAAGGATAAAGGTGGTTTGGGACTTGAGGAAGGATAAATTTCAAAGAAAAATTAGACACCTAACAAGGCTAAAAATTAAAAGTAGACTCAAGCAAATGAAAGAAAGTTCAAGAATCAAAGAAGCAATACTGGTAGATCTCCTAGGTATGTGCAGGATTATCATGGAAAAAATAGGCCCTTAAGTGGCAAAAAAATCAAAAAAATCAGAGTTAGGAAACTTGATGTAAAAATTTGAATAATTTATCTATATTATTTCAAAAATATGTAAGAATAGAATATGTAGAAAATTGAATTTAGTTTCTAAACTACTAGGTATATCTTAAAAAAAAAAAAAATCTATTTGGTGAAATTTTGAAATTTCAATATAGTAGTACTTAAATTTTAGTGAAAAAATAAGAAGTAGGTGTCTATCTAACCACTCTAACCACAATAAAATGATAATATTTTTTAATAAGATTTTAGACATAAGTAGAGGACTCATGTCCCAATGTGATGCATATTTTTTTGTAATTTTTTCCATGTAAATAATTAATGATGAATTTTTTATTACAACTTTTAAAAAATATAAAAACTCATATGTCTGACCACCCTAACTTGGTCAAAAATTCATGAAATTCAATTTTTCTTTTTTTAATCCTATAGTATGTGAAGTAGAGAATGTGATGCATGTTTCAGATTCAAAAAAAGTGATACCATTTGAAAGATATAGATGTTTTTCAATCATCCTATCAATCAGGACTTTAGTCATAATTCAAATAGAAAATGAATAATAATAATTTATTAAATTCAAAATAAAGCATAATTTATATTGGTGGAAAGATGAGAATCTCCTTTAAAAACCCTTTTTGTTTCATCAATTTTGGGTAAAACAAAAGTCATCAACCACATGGGCCATCATATCACTTACATATTGCTACTTTTTGGTCCATCATGATCTTGCACATACCGTCCTATCTAATAACCAAATTCTCAAAGGTACCCATATTTCAATGGTATTTATTTTTTATGCAATAGATTTGGACATAAATCTATAGAATGTAGAAGTAGAATGAGTCAGAATGTTGGATCCTTTTTTGGACAATGTTTCACATGCAAAAAAATTGGACATAGAGCTACTGAGTGCAAAATTCAAATGATGAATATATTTAATATTGGTATAATTTTTCAATATTTTATTGAATACTATTATACATGCAACATATTTGGACATAAGGCTAACCAATGCAAATCAAGAATGAATAGAAGTCAGTTTGGTCAAAAAAATATTGTATGCTAAAATTGAAACAAACCTAGACACATTTCAAGATTATGTAGAAGCAAGAATGGAAGGTAGAATAATCCAAAACTAAGGAATAAATCAATGAAGAAATTTCATCCTACTGAAGTTAAGAAGGGAATTGAAAAGATTTGGAAGAAAAAATAAGAACATGAGAACAAGGATGAATCAAATGCATCTATACCTCCATCTGGTGCAGATAATTCTTTTGAAAACTAATCCCATGCCAAGGCTTAGGGGGAGTAGTAACAAAAAATTCTAACCTCCTAGAATCATGACATGTCTATTGCAAGTATGAAGGTGTTTTCATTGATGTCAACTAGTTATAAACTACTTGTTGTTGGCATTGATGTCATGGAAATTGGTTATTGACTGTTGAGGATATTAAGAAAATTGTAATAAAGAAGGTTTGCAAGTTGTGCATGTATAGTTGTGGTGCTATGAGTACATGGATTTATCCTTATGTTGATGTGTATGGAGGTGTGTTACAGTGAAGTAATGTGCTAGATTGATGTCTTTAGTACTTGGGGTTCCAAGTGCTTTTGAGAAAATTTGGTAAATAGGGAAAACAATGTCATGTAGGTATTTGGTGTATGCTTCAGGATGTGATCCATATTACTTCTATGTTTGTACAGTTTTGACATATTGTTCATGATGGTTTGTAATTTCTATATCTAGAATTTTGGCTTCTAGATTGTCGTACAGTGCGGAATATTTTCACCAATATGTGAATTATGCATTTCAATATATCTGGCTGTTGTATGGGAAAAATGTAATTGCTCTAGATTTCTCCAAATTTTGGTTTCAAGACTTACGGTTCTGAGAATAAGTTGATAAGGTCATGTCCAAGTGATATTTGTTGTCTAGAAACATTGGATCGAGTCAAGGAGGCATGTGCTCAATTTCTTTGTGTTTTGCACTAGTGTTGGCTGACCTTGTGTTAAAACACTACTTACAAAGTTCATGGAAGCATGTTGATGCATGTTGGGACTTATTTAGGTCCTCATTAAGTATGGTTTAGGTCACCCTCATTTTAATACCACCATAGAATGCATTCACACCAACCTAATTTGAATTTGTAAATGAAATTTATCTATTATAGACCTTGGAAGAGTTTCAAGGTTGAAGAAAGTATAAATACAATTTGAGATGTTGATGGAAGATAAGATATATGAAAGACAGATGTGTGATAGATGCGAGATAGTGTGTGTGATGTGAGTTTAAGAAGATCAATGTTAATTTCAAGTGTTGAGTTCCTGGAGGAAGTGAGCTAAAGGTGTACTCTATCTTTCAAGCATGTCTACAAGTGTGTGAGTGAATTATGGTGGAATCTCTATTGCATTGAGATAGTTTTATCTCTGTAATAATCCTCTTCTATCTTCTTTATAATTTTGAGGTAGTGAGACCTCTGAGTAGTGAGACATCATTGGATAGTGTGTCCTATCTTGGTAGTGAGCCTTTGTGTTTAGTTTTGGAATTATTTATATTGTGAGTTAATCATCATCATGGTTTTCCCTCATTGGGTTTTCAATGTAAATCTAGTGTTATTGTGTGCATGGTTTTATTACCTTCAATTTCTATTTTTACATTCAATGTTTAAACACATTAACAGAGTAAAGGTTTTTTGAATGCTTATTGATCTAACTTCTAGTGAAAGTTTTAAAGGTTAAAATTGCTACAACTAATTCACCCCCCTCTCAGTTGTCTTTTTCAATAATGTCAAGTAGTGACACAAAGTTATATGGTGAAAAATGGTATGTTTAAGATTTTGGAAAAGATTTCAATAGAAAATATATAAATCTAAAATATTGTAGAGCAATTTAGTGTTTACAGTGTATTAGTTAAAGTGCTTGCCATATTTTTGGAAATTTGAAGCATTAAATGAAAAATTAGGGTAGATTGGTAAGATATAAAGTAAAATACTTAGTCGTTTTAAATAACATTTTCATATTTGAAAGAAATCATAGTGGATTAAGAAGTGATCGAAGGTGATTCAAAGCAAATTGGTTCAAACGCTAGCTCCTGTTGAGCGTGAAAATAGTATTTACAACTATTTGTTCTTTGTGGGTTTGTATTAGAAGTAATTTTGCAATAATTTTAAGGTAGAATTGAAATTATAATGGCTACATCGAGCATAGTTGATATTATTGAAATACCTAGGCCGAAGTTTAATATATTTTCATGGAAAGTTTATTATAACAACCCCAATGGTGTATTTTTGAAGATCCCAATTAAGGTTTTTCCCACTAAAGACACTAGAACCTAAATACATGGAAAATTGGAAGAGTATGTTAACCAAGTATTTAAAATCAATGGTCTAATGAGTTAACTAGAGATGATTTTTTGATGAAACCAGAATATGCAAACCTAGTGTGAAAGAGGCTAGACATTTGAAACTGGTCTCCTAAATTTGGTAGTTATTTGGATGCAAAGTATGTGAGGATAGCCCTAAATATAATGAATGATAAATTCATGTGCACTGATATGCTTGGATTGATCTCAAAGGATGTAATTAAGGTTGTGACCGAATTATGTGATATTGGACCTATATCAATGGTGAAGTTTGTAAAGAATGATGTGGTTATGTAGCTAATTTTTGCCACATTTGAAAGGCGAGAACTCAAAAATAAGCCAATTCTCAATCCTATAGTGAAGTATGCATCAATCATGATTGGTCTCAAAATCTATTTTCTAAATAGAGAGAACTCACCATCTCCAACTGCAATATATGTTGATTATGACATGGTAGTTGTTGTCATGTGAATTGTAAGAGTTATTAAATGACTAATAAAACACACACAACCAAAGAAATGTATTATATTAGAATATTGAAGCACATAATTAATTAAATTCAAAATACAATCTGTAGACATCCAAATTTGACCACTCTCATATGGTCAAATGTGTCTCCTTTATTTGTCTATTTCAACGATATTAATTAAATAATTTATTTAATTAATATTTCCCCTTTCCCTAAAGTTTCTAAAGTATTTAATTTAATAATTAAATAATTTATCTCTTCATCCCTTCCTCTTTAAATTAAATAAATATATCAATTTATTTAATTTAGTCATTTAGCTTTTTTGAATTTAAAACAATTTTAAATTCCTTCTTTTCTCTCTCCTTGTCACATCTTCCATAATCCTCTTCTAATATGGATTATTTTAATTAATCCATGATTAGGATGTGCACACCTTTAATCAAGATTAATGTCACATCCTCCATATTTGGAAACTTTCCTCTAATCCTTCATTAGTCTTCTTAATCACCTGTTTGCACAACCTTAATCTAATCTTCATGCCATTTTTGGTATTCCTCCCAAGCCAACCTATCATTAGTACTTTCTTCATTTAGCCATGAACTCTTCCCAATGTGAATTAAAAATTCACATTTATTCCTCCAATGCTACCCTCTTCCCCATGAAGGTTGTTGAAAATTTCTAAATCCCCTCATAAGTCACATCACTCACATGGGACAAGGACCTCCTTTATGAGGACCTTGTCTTATCCTCAAGGTACTTCCAATCATGTGAATTTAAAATTCACATTTATTACTCCAACACTTCTCTCTTCCCCATGATGATTAGTGAGGAATTCTAAAATTCCTCACATGTCAACATCTTTCCCACATAGGGACAAGAACTTCATTTTTTAGGAAATCTTCCCCTAATACCAAGGTACTTGAAAGTACCTCCACCTCACATGTCCTATTTCCACCTCACATGTTATTTTTCCACCTCATTTTCCACATGGAAAGATGTGAGGGTTTGTGAGTCCTCAACTCACCACAACCCTCCATTTTGTCTATGTTGGCTAAATCCTAGCCATTCAATCCTTTAGAGACTCTTCCCCTAAAATAAAGGATGTTGTCTCATTTTTCTAATAACACACATTCATTCAAGCATTCACAATTCAAGAAATCTAGCACTCTCAACAATTTCAAGCACTTGCATTCAAGCTCATCCTCCATTGTTGCACTTCGAAGCTTTCTTTGCATACATTTTCACACATCTATCAAAACACCCACATCCATTATTGCATTCTACATCCAATCTAGATCAATTTTGCATATCATTTTAGCTTATTTTCCATCAAGGAGCACACAACTAATCTACATCAAAGGGCCAACCAAATGATCAAGTTGAGCAAGGTATAATATCTCTTTTATCTTTCTTTTGCTCAACTTCAACTAGGCTTATCTTGAGGTGGTGTTTTGTGTATTTATCCTTGTTGTATTTTCTATTGTTTTGCATCATTTAGGGTAGGAAATCACGTTGCACACATTTCTAGCACACCCGATGGGACCCACAAATGGGTATGTTGCTTTCATGTGCTCTGTTGTTTGAAGTTTTGTAGGTTCAGGTTACACAGAGGAAATTATGCAAGGAGAACATGTTATTCTTCAACAACAAGGGTGATCCTACAGTCAAGATAGGTGAGCCTACCTTGAACAGAGGCAATTTTTCACTTACAGAATTGCCCATTTAGAAAATAGGGGCAAATCTACTCCCTATTTCTCAAATAGGCGACCCTGCTCCTGACTTGGGTGAGCTTGCTTCTTGCAAACAAGCGAGCTGCCTCTGAACAAGCAATTCCTTCTGCCAATAGGGGCGAGCCTACCTCTCAAACAGGTGATTCTGACATTGATAGGGGTGATTCTCCTGCCGACAGAGGTGATTTTGAGGTAAAAGTAGAGATTCTTATCATCTTTTTTAATACTGACCCCCTAACCTATTTTTTTAGTGAATGTGCTTGGTTTTACTAACGTTTGTGCAACTATTTCACTTTTGTCCAAGGCCAGAGATCTAAACTACTAACAATTTCTTGCAGAATGGTTAGTCCTAGCATAATTAGTCTTGTTTGTTTGTTATTTTTTCGTACTAGTTAGACACATAGAACCAATTAGGGGGAGTCAAATAAACTTGTTTTTTGTGCTTGTTTAGTAGACTATTGATGTATCCAATCCCCTTGCACCATTTGGTGATCCTGGGTGAAGAGAAATCATAGTCTACTTTAGCCCTTTGTGTTACCTAGGAGATACTAGAACGACGTATAAGCTTTCCCCTTGCACTTCGTGCGAGCCTAGGGACTAGCCGAAAACATCTAGTGTCTTCTTTTAGTGGGACCTACTTGGGGATTTCATCAACCCAAGGGATGATCCTGACCACATGTTACCAAAAGAGAATATAAAGGGGGGAGAGCCAAAGCTTTACCCCAATCTAATCACGTCATGTTTGGTGAAACGTCAAAGCTAGGGTGATACCTAGATAAGATGTGAAGAGTTGGTCCAAATTTCTAGTATCTCATTGGGGATTTCGACTCATGCCTATGATAGGATAGTGTTCACGGTTGTGCCTCACATATCATGTGTATATCGAGGACTCCCTAGATCACCTTGTTTAGCCTAGTGAGAGGACTGTGTTGGCCATACCCTTTTTTCTAATCTTAGGATTGTGTTGTTTGAACTGTCTTCTTTGTGTGAAACCAATGCATGTCTTTTTGGTCGAGTTATCCTTTGCCTTCTATTTTCTATTTTTTATGTTTTTGTCTATTTCCTTATCTATTTTTCATCCAAGTCCAGTCCAAGTCTACTATTTGGGTGAGTTTTCCTTTGTCAAGGGTGAACTTGTTGCTGTCTGGGGTGAACCTGTTGTCCACAGGAGAAACCCTATCTTCTGTCTGAGTTATTGCTTAGTTGGTTCCTATCATAATCATCCATTCTCCACTAAATAGGTGATCCTATACCCAGGTTGGGCCAGCCTAACACCAAGTTGGGCAAACTTGACACCTAAAGGGGTGATTCTGCTCTATGTCTAAGTCATTATGTGAGTCAAATGGCCCATCACATTCATCTATTTTATCAAAAGGGGTGATTTTTCCACTATTTTGGGTGATCTTGCTTCATACTTGGGAAATTGTGCTTATTGTTTTAGTCCCCTATCAGTCTCCTGAATCATCACATTTTCCATTCCCTAAAAATAGGTGATTTTGCAACATAATTGGGTGTGTTTGTACCCTGAACAACCAATCTTGCTTTCTGTTTAGTCAGTTTGTTTATCCATTCAGTCTATCGATTTATCTATTTTCCCATTTCAAGAGTCTATTTCCTTGTTCTGAGAATTTGTTTGCCCATTCTAAGAGTCTGTTTACTATTCTGAGAGCCTGTTTGCCCATTTCAAGAGTTTGTTTGCCCATTTCAGGAGTCTATTTGCCCGTTCTAAGAATCTGTTTCCCTATTACAAGAATTTGTTTCCTCGATTGATTAGTCTATTTCTCCATTTAGAGAGTCTTTTTCCTAGTTATGTGAGCCTGTTTTCCCATTAGGAGAATTTTTTTGTCCATTTGGAGAGTCCCTTACCTTGTTTATCAACCTCGTTCTATCATTTTCATATTTAGACAAGTTCGAAAGCTGTTTAGGTGAGCCTACTTCCTGGTTGGGTGATCCTGCACCCTTGTTGGATGACCTTGCACCTTGATTGGGTGATGTTGCACCCTAGTTGGGTGACCCTACACCCTAGTTGGGTGATCCTGCACCTTAGTTGGGTGATCCTGCACCTTAGTTGGGTGACCTTGCTCGCTAGTTAGGTGATCCTGAACCCTAGTTGGGTGATCTTGCACTGTAGTTGGGAAATCCTACACCCTAGTTGGGTGATCCTACACTCTATTTGGGTTACCCTACACCTTGATTGGGAAATCTTGCATCTTGTTTGGGTGATCCTGCACCTTAGTTGGGCGATTCTGTCACCTATTTAGGCAAGTCTGATCTTTTTCCAGAAAGTTAATTTGTTGGGCTCTTGAAAAGCTTGTTGTTTTCCAAGCTGTTTTCACCTTTCATTCATCTGTAATCTTCACTTTGGCCCATTTACATTTTCCAAAAGTCATATGTTTATCATCTAAATCATATAGGTACATCTAAAACATCGGTAGGTTGTGTATTCATCATTGTTTTCTTAATCCAAATCTTAACTTCATTTGAAGTTATTATCCAAATTGGCCTAGGTATTTGAAATCGATCGTCATCCTTCAATATCTACTTAGGATCATCATCATTTGGCCCAATCAATCCACTTTCATCTCAAGGTGGATTCAGTGTCATAATCATCTATCTGTCCTTTAATTCGATCAATTAGCACCTCAAGTCACCTAGGGTGATTTTTGAACTTGGTTTAGAATCTCTTTCATCATCTTATCTCATCCATCATCTAATCCAATCAATTATTTCATCAATCGATCTAATCCAATCTAATCCAATCACATCCCAATCCAATCATCCAATCTATCAATCCCTCATCCAATCCAATCAATCCTTCTATCACCACTTAGGTCATCTTTGCATAGCATCTTAGAATCTAGCCTCATCTTAGTTCACTTGGTAACTCTGCACTTTCATGCCCATTCAAACTTGATCACAAGCCAAGAAGCAAATGGCAGAACAACAAACACAGGGTTCCCAGCCAAATATCCCTTAGGATCCTAACAACAGTGCAAATATCCCTCAAGATCCCAATAACGATGCCTCATCATAGTCCAATACTGACGTTCCAAATACTTCACCGCTTGGAGATGAGAACATGGTTAATTGACCTAAAGTTAAAGTTGATGAATACCTTAGCAATTTCACTATTGTTTAGATGTTGGATTACCTCCTCAATGAGTGTGGGGATAAGATTCTCACCACTCTAATCATGAAAGGAGTCAAACCACCACTCAATTTCAATATGTCACAATATACTGGCACCTAGTCTCTCCCAACATCTCAAGATCCATAGACTTCCTAGAATGTTCTAGGAAATTTGTATATTCTTGAAGGTGCACCTACAGAAAATTGGTATCAAACTAGATTCAAAAATGTCATGATACATCAAGTCACAAGTTACCCTTTCCTTCCAACTTGGCCTTAGAAACATAGCCCAATCCTAATGACCCCTATGCCTATGGTATGCCATAGAATATTCCATCTGCTCCACCACTCCTGCCTCAAAATCTTGGTCAACCACCTGTCAACACCAGGGGAAATCCTATCCTTGCATTGATGCCACCTCTAGGGCTTGCACCCATTGGAAATCTACCACTACCACCTCAAGGTAATATCCCTACATTCTAGTAGCCTCCCATCAATCCTCATCACTCCACTACATTGCAAGCACCATCACAACACATTTTTATCCCCTCGCAAGCACCACCAGAGTATACTGCTACCATTTTTGTCTCATCTTAGCCACCTTATCAACAACCTCCACAACAAAATTTCACAATTCCACAACAGAAATGTCACACTCCTACAACAAAACATTTTGATTCCTCAACAACACACCACTATTCCTACGCAACCCCCACATCAAGTGATGCAAGCTACATCGCAGCCTTCACAACCACCCCACAATGTCTTTATAGTGATCCAACAACATCAACATATGCCATCTCACTCACTTTATCAACAACCACCATAGCAATAACAACCACCCCAGTGTACACATGTTCTCATGCAAACACAACACAATCCTTTCATGCAATATCTTTACCATCCGTCAAGCACATATACTGCCTATGCTACTACATCCAATCCTAATCCAAATCTCCATGTGGCCTCTTAGAATCCACCATGGACTCAACCGCCTCTTTTTACCAACCCTCTACAATCACACATGAATCTTTACCAAAATTCATCCAATTTGAAACCACCTTCGTATACCACACAACAACCCAACATTGCGTACAATTACCAATCCAATCCATACTACACTTAGCAACAACCACCCTATCAACAAGGTGCTACATCCACTTCCTATTATCAACAACCACTGCCATACCAGTAAGGTGCTTCCACATCATCATACTACCAAGCTCCTACACAATATCAGCAAGGTGCTCCATCCACTTCATATTATCAATAGCAGCCACCTAATCAACAATCAACTTCCACCTCTTACTATCAAAATCTATCATCCTCCTATCCACCTTATGTCAATCTGCAACCACAATCCACATATGCCAATCAATACCAGTAAAAAACTCCATATACACCTACACCAACTTATGACCAAACTGCTTCTGCCGCATCCTCATCATATCAGCAATATCCTCCATACAATTAGCCTAATCCATCTAATCTGACTCCTGCAATGCCTATCAATAAAGATTTGGAAGAAGTCAAAGCTACATTAAAGGACTTACAGGTAGGGACTGGAAAACAATCGTTTAAGTTTGAAGACATTTGTCCCTATCTGTTTGATCCCTCTATTTCATTAGTTCCTTTCCTGAAGCATTTTGAAATGCCAAAATTTGATAATTATAAAGGAACTAAAGACCCCAAGGCTCACCTTCAATAATTTTACACCCATTGTCAAGAAGTCATGCATAATAACAATTACCTCATGAGATTATTTCCTAGAAGTTTACAGGGGATAGCTCTTGACTGGTTGATGGGTCTCGAGAAGGGATCTATCAAGTCCTTTGCACAACTGTCAGAAGAGTTTTCCTCCCACTTCTCATTTAATTTGGAGAAAGATATCGACACGTTAGATCTCTTGAAAGAAAAGCAGTGTGAGGGGGAAACTTTTGTAAGCTATCTCCAAATATGGTGAGCTCTAGCTAATCGGATGAAATCTCCATTAAGGGAAAAGGACATGGTCACCCTGTTTATCAAAAACTCTCACTTGTATATGGCCCAAAAATTTAGACTTCACTATCTCACAACCTTAATGGAAATAGTGGAAAAAGGTCCTATCCTTGAGAGGGAACTTATTTCCAAAGGGTTAGTCAAAATCTTTAACTTTGATAAAGAGAAGTCATCTGGGGATAAGCCTCATTATTGTAAAAAGAACAAAAATGTTGTCAATGATGGTGTCACTGACACCAAACACGTCCAAGTAGCCAATGGTTCCCAGAAGCCACAATATCCCCCTCCTTAGCAGTTAATTCCTAATTCTATATCATTGCCACAAGGGACACCTCTTCCATCCCAACAATCCAATTAGAGCAATCAAGGGGGAAAGAAACATCAATTTACTCAACTAGGAGAGCCCCTAAGTGTCATTTTTAAAAGGATCCTTCAAGGTAATTACCTGATTACATATCCTATGACTAAGCATCTTGACGAATCCAAGCCCAAACCTGCCTATTTTAAAGAAAATGAGTAGTGTGAGTTCCATAAAATTAAACTCAACACAACACCCTCATCCAATGCTTAATTACAGATATATTAGAATGTTTTCCCTTAGCATAACCAAGGTCCTAGCAAATCAAACTCAAACCCAAGACCTAGCAACAATAATAACCAAAATAACAACACAAACAACATCAGTTACAAGAATGTGTCATTTAATTATCAAGGCATCATTGTGCACATCAAACAAGCAGAACCACATGTGTCTATGATACACATAAAAGGCAAGGACCCACAATGTGCTATTACAACCTGTCAAACTCATATCATAGTCTCTGGAGCCTCTGCATCCACCTAGCTGCCGCTTGTGAATTCTCAATACAACATTCTTGATCATCTAGGAAATACTCTAGCCCAAATATCCATTTTGGATTTACTTAAGTCTTCTCTTGTACATCAATAAATTCTAACTAAGGCCTTACAGGACACCCAAGTTCCCAATGACATAGACCCTACAAAATTTCAATCATTGGTAGGACACCTCTCAACAACCTATCAACTAGGTTTTAGCCAAAATGACATGCCCCACATTGACTCGAATCATAACCATCCCCTCCATCTTGAGGTCCTTGTAAATCATCACAAAGTAAAGAGGGTCTTGGTAGTTACAGGTTCTACCCTGAACCTTTGCACATACCCATGCTGATTTAAATAATCAAGTCATCACCATCAAGGCATATGATAATGCAGAGTGTGATTATGAAGGCACAATATGTCTTCCAATCCAGGTTGGGCCAATTGTGCAATACACTAAATGTCATTTCCTTGATCTAGAACTCCCCTATAACCTCCTCCTCGATCGTCCGTGGATCCATACCATGCAAGTTGTTCCATCCACATACCACCAATGTCTAAAATTCCCATTTAATGGGATGGAAGTTACCATACACATAGATCCTCAACCATTTGAATATTTATGCACATTAGAAGCTTCTTTTCCCCACTCTCATTACTATCCTGGAGAGGAAATGGGACCACCATAGACATCATTCTCTCATTCATCTACCAACTCAATAGCCACTACTTCATCCACTCCATCATTCACATCTGATTCCACCTTTACCAAACTCCAGATCATTGACAAGGGATGTGGTAAATATGAAATGTGCACAGCCTTTGACGTGGCAACTATGCCACCCTCACCACACACATATGGCGAACCTTCTCAGACTACACCAAGGGTAGAAGATAAGACAATCACCTTGAGTTCCAAAAATGTGGGATCCAATACCCTCCGCTCTTGTAGGTTAAGGCAAGACACACCAGAAGATGACACTAGCCAATGGGTATATTTCCAAGAGACCTACCCTTGGCCTTCTAAGTTTGCAGAGAAACACAATTATTGGGGGGGAGGTCTTGATGTAGATGAACAAGGAAGACAAAAAGAAATAGAAACTTATGTGCACCTAAGGAATTTTGTTTTGGGCTATGATACCAAGAAAAAGGGTCCTATGACATCATCTAGTGCCTCTAACAACATCAGCGTGAGCAATAGTATCCTTGAAGACATACCAGAGGAGGAATCCATCAAACATGAATACGATGATGTAGATCACACTGACCTTTCTTCCATGTTTGAATGCCTATCTATTTGCACCATCAGCCTATCTCTTCGCCATCTTGAACTCATAGACTGGGACTTATGTGGTAGCGCACCTATTGATACTTTTCCTTTAGTGGATATGTACATACATCTTATGGGATTGGGGGAAAATGAATGCCCTAACTACAAAAGTAAAAAGAAGAAAAAAAAAAGGGTCACCTAGCAAAAACCTCCCCAAGGCGCTTCTTGACTCATAAAAAGTAAAAAAAAGGTATATCTGATAGCAAAAACCTTGATGAGGTGGTAGAAGATGGGGATGTTCATCTTCCCCTTGTAAGAACTTAGCTATCTGGATGATCATCCATCCTGATTGAGGAAACACAATAAATAATTTTGGGAACTAAAGGGGATCCCAAAATCACATATGTAGCCAAAACACTATCAAAGGAAGAATATTCTACCATCACCAAGCTTCTCAAAGAAGGCATCATCAATTTCACATAGACATATTCAGACATGCTAGGTCTTGATCTTTCTTTAGTAGTACATCATTTGGATGTACATCCTAATGCCAAACCTGTCAAGAAAAATCTATAGAAAATGAACCCCCAAGTGGCTTTACTAGTCAAGAAAGAGTTGGAGAAGTTATTAGAAGCTGAATTCATAAGACCCATCAACTATTCTAATTGGATCTCCGACATAGTGACAATCGCCAAACCAAATAGGGATATCAGGATCTGCAGATATTTTTGGGACCTCAACAAATCTTGTCCTATAGATGATTTCCCTTTGTCAAACATCGACATGTTAGTAGGCTTAACTACAGGGAATGAGATGCTTTCCATCATGGATGGCTTCTCCAGTTATAATTAGATCAAAATTGTGCCTGAAGACCAGCATAAAATAGCTTTCACCACACCATGGGGCACCTTCTATTATAATGTTATGCCCTTTGGCCTTAAAAATGCAGGTGCAACCTACCAGCAAGCCATGACTATCATCTTCCATGATCTCATTCACATCGTAATGGAATATTATGTTTATGATTTATTAGGGAAATCGAGAACAAGGGAAGAGCACCCAGTAATCCTTAAGAAGATCTTTGAGTGTCTGGAGCATTATAAGTTACGACTAAATCCAAAGAAATGTGTCTTTGGGGTCACATCAGGAAAACTAGTGGGTTTCATTATCTCCCGAAGAGGCATAGAGGTCGATCTAGCTAAAGTCAAGACAATTATGGATATGCCTTCATTGCACAATCTCAAGTAGTTAAGAAGCCTTTAGGGTAAGCTACAATCCGTCCAATGGTTCATAGCTCAATTAGCTAACAAATACCAATCATTCACTCATCTCCTAAAAAAGGATACCGCTTTTAAGTGGAATCAATAGTGTCAACTTGGCTTTGACAATATCAAAGAGTATTTGGCTCACCCACCAATCCTTAATCCACCAATTTTAAGTAAGCCACTCTTGTTGTATATTTCTGCTACTTCAATTGCACTGGGGGCATTGCTGGCACAACATGATGAGTCATCAAAGGAACGAGCGATCTACTAGATCATCCAAACCCTAGTGGGTTATGAACTAAATTATTCCCCAATGGAAAAAGCTTTCCTAGCTATGGTCTTCAGTTCAAAAAAACTCCAACACTACATGATCAATCACCCAGTGAAACTCATCTCCAAGGTTGACCCACTCAAATATTTGTTATCCAGAACAACTCTCACTGGTCGCATGGCTAAGTGGGTCATGTTGTTAAGCAAGTTTGATATAGAATATGTGGATCAAAAAGCTATTAAAGGACAAGTCATAGCAGATCAGTTGGCAGATGCTCCCCTAGTAGATTCCTATCCTTTGGTAACCGAATTTCCTGATGAAGGGGTCTTCACAAGCGGCCACATGGACACTTTATTTTGATGGGTTGTACACACACAATGGATCAAGGGCAGGAATCTTTCTCATCACTCCCCAAGGTGATTATATACCAAAGTCATTTAGGTTGGATTTTATGTGTACAAACAACATAACTGAATACGAAGCTCTTCTTACTGGCCTCAAAATCACAATCCAATGGCATATCACTCACTCGAGAGTCTTTGGTGATTCCAAACTTATCATCAAATAGGTCAACGATGAGTTTCTAACAAAAGATGATAAGCTATTACCTTATAAGTGCATGGTAGATGACTTCAAAAAGTACTTCACCTTCATCTAGTTTGATCAAATCTCTAGAGTACAGAACAAAGCAGTGGATGCAATGGCTACCATTGGTTCCTCAATCAACATGCCTCAAGATTGAACAAAGTGTGAGTTTCTCATTGAACAAATCTTAATCCCAGCCTATGATATCCTTGAAAGTGAGATGGTGTGTGACATTTTAGGTCCTACGTCACCATGGTACCATGATATCTACACCTACCTTCATGACAATACCTTGCCTCCCAATCTTACATGCAATCAAAGAAAATATTTCATCCAACATACATCCCATTATACCATCATAGGTGATACACTTTATCATCATGGGTATGATGGAACCCTCCTCAGGTGTCTGAATGAGACCGAATCCCATATTGCATTAACAAAAGTACATAGTGGTGTTTGTGGGGCCCATTCAAATGGTATGGCACTAGCTAAGATAATTCTCAAAGTGGGATACTACTGGCTTACATTAGAACATGATTTTTGTGAGTTTGTGAAGAAATGCCTACCATGAAAACATGCGGAATTGATACATGCTCCTACACAAGATCTCTAGCCTCTTATAGCACCATGGCCCTTCTCTCAGTGGGGTTTTGACCTAATAAAAAAGATACATCCCCCATCCTCTAACGGCCATACATTCAATATCACCACAACTAAGTACTTCACCAAGTGGGTGGAAGCAATTCCACTCTCACAAATCATCGATACTCAGATATCCAAGTTTATCCTTTTCCATATTCTCTGCAGATATAGAATTTTGTCCACCATCATTTCCAAAAATGGAAAACCATTCAAGAACCAAGCCATGAAACACCTCTGTGACACCTTCCACTTTCAACATCATTGGTCTATTCCCTATTACCCCCAAGGTAATGGTCAAGCATAAGCTACCAACAAGACCCTAATCAAGATCCTTAAAAAGGTAGTCAACAATACTAGTTGAGATTGGCACCTTCATATCCATCCCACCCTTTGGGCATATCCCTCTATTCGTACTCCTACTGAATCCACCCCATATTCTCTCATTTATGGTGTTGAGGCTATCTTGTCGATTGAGGTAGAAATCCCATGATGACTGAGAATCTCCTTGAAGAATCTTATCAGTGACAAAGATACTCAAGTCACAAGACTCGGTTAGCTGGAACTCCTCAATGAAATACAAATTAAATCATACGACCATCTTCAAGAATATCATAATCACCTTAAGATGTTCTACAACAAGAAGGTCTATCCTCACCAATTCAACATTGGTGATTTAGTCCTTAAGGATAATTAGTGCACTCAACAGGACCAAGATAAGAAGGGAAAATTTAAAGCAAATTGGCTAGGTCCTTATGTCATCATAGCAAAATATGGATTCGGGGCATATAGACTTGCCACACCTGAAGGACAGCCCCTAGAGGAGCCAATTAACATCATGCACCTAAAAAGGTTTTACACTTAAGTCAGTTGGGGTATCCTATCCTATAAAAAGTACAAAAAAAAGGTAAAAAATTATCAAAAATACCAAAAAAAAAAATTTAGAAAAAATCCAAAAATAGTAAAGCGAAATAATTCATCATATGGTGAAAACCACCCTTGGTGGTGCTTTGGATAATTATGTTTGGTGAAAACCGAGTTACATGCACCATGTGTAGAGGGCTTAATCATTATCTACCTTGCATCCTAGTTACTTTGTGCTTTCACCTATCCTGATCTCATAGTGTATCATCTTATTGATCATGTCCTTCCATCTACACCCTTCATCTGGTCACTTGGTATATTTTGGTTGATCATTGGATAAACTTCATCTACTATCTATCATCCTAAGCTTTTATCCTAATCTGAGCTAGTGTCATCAGTCCTCTTTGTCATGTCAGTCCTTCACTTTCATCTAGATTCTTTCATCGTGTTGGTCTCCATTTAGATTCCATCCTATCATGTCGGTCCTTTTATCCTTTTCGAACTATGTTGCCCCTGTAATTTCACATAGGCAGGGTTGATCATTTGACCCACCCCCAGGGCTTTGCTTTGCTTTTGGTTAGTCCAGTCATCATTTTTGATCGTTTTTCTCCATCATCCTCTTTCCACTTTTATCCATGTGGTCTTTTCCTGAACTATGAGGGCTCTATGCTTTCACATAGGAAAGGCTAATCTTTGTTCGGCCCCCAAGCCCCTAGGTCATTAGGGTGTGTTATTTTTGTGTTGTCTGTCTTGTTTCCTGTGTCGTGTCATCAAGTATGTCCTTATCTAGATAGTTCTTCATAAATGAGATCCACTTGTATCATGAGATTCAATCGATCTTTTAGTTTAGTATCCATCTCTGGTCTCAACAAGATGCATCCTTCCTAATAGACCTCATCAATCCCATCCATCCTCTCAATCCTATGGAAAAGGATGTTTGAAATTGATTGTGATCTTTTGATACTTTTGGATTTTTGTTTATCATTTGAGCTTCATATCATAACTTTTCAAGATCATCATGGTCTTTCATATCATGGTGTGTTTTGATTGGTTAACATAGGGGCGTATCTTGATCTTTTGTTTGTTGTTGTCTTCTTGGTTGTCCAACATAGTACCCACCAAGACTCCTATGGTCTTGTGTTATGCTAGGGCATCCTTTTGTGCTTTTGGTTATCCCAATGTCTGGCCCGACCAAGGTCTTTATGACTTTGGGGTATTGGGATAGCCTTCTTGTCTATCATGTTTGTTTTATGCATTAAATACTAATTCACCTTGGTTTACATACCCTGCACCTGGTGTCTTATGCTATAGCAAAAATCAGTGCTCCGAAAATGAAAAATTGCATTAGGATTGCATTTCATGATCAATTTTGTTGCATTACATCTATACCTAACCTATGACCTATGATTTTGGTTGTGCAAAAATTTATCCCCCCATCTCTCATTCTTCTCAAGATACCTTTGGTTCATGACAGGTGCACTTTTCCACCCATCCTCCCTTAATTTTGTAATAATTATAGGGAAGTACTTGCCAATAAACTCCAACAAGTATGATACATCTACCATCATCCCTCATCAGTATGCAAGCCCTTATTTACACTTATGTCCACGTTGCATTTTCTTTAGTAGTGTTTTTAAGGAATTTAATTGCATCTCATCCCATATTCTAGGTTCATTGCATTTTATCCCATGTGCATTGTCATCTCATATTTAAATTGTTTAGATTAATCATATTTAGTTATTCTAAACATCTTAGATTCATTTTATTGTCCATTCATTTCCATATTGGTCCAATTCATTTCATACATTTCCACCTGCATTACAAATTGTTAGGTCCATATCCATAGCATATAAAACCATAAATCATTCATCACATCCTGCATCATAAATGTTAGATATCATACATATCATCTATCTCATCTATATAAGCATAAACATACATCATCATAAGCATATACATACATCACACCATAATGATCATCCATACTAAAATCTTAAACATCCATATAATCATAAACATATATCATCATAAGCATATGCATACATCATATCATCATGATCATCCATAATAAAATCATGAACATACACATATGCATAAATAGATCATCGATCATGTACACATGACATAGTGTCAATAAGGGCTATCACATATCATATAAAAAATAAAAATACAATGTCCATCACATGATCCATAATAATGTCCATCATATCATCAAAATACATGTCCATCATATACATTGGTAATCATCAAATAAAATACAAGTGCAAAGCTTTGAATCACATCTGATCTTTGTTGCTCTATACTATACACCCATCCTAAACCTGTCAAAAACTAGTGTCTTGTCATCTATCCTCTATCCTCTCTACTATGAGCTCCCCACATCTGACCTCTATGGTGAGCCTGGTACTCCCCCCTATGCAGAGGGGTCTCCCAATAGCTACTATATTCCTGGGTATGTGTACCTGCTGATTAGGATGGTGTCGACATATGTGGTGCCACTCTGAAATAGATAGGTACTCATTGTATCTGATCTGGCACTGTCATAAAGTAGGCCGCCATCTAGTAGCTGGCCTCTCACATGTACTCATCCTACTCTGCTTCCTAATACCTGGTTGAATCCTGCTCCACCCTGTACCTATCCCAGAATCTACATATAGATCTCCTCTCCTATGCCCATGTGTCCTATGCTAACTGTAGCTAACCAATCTCTGCTCGCATCCAAGATACCTACTCTATAGCCCTATCCCTCTCATCCTATAAGGACTGTACCTGTGCCTGTACAACATCCCTCTCCCTCTGCAATGTTTGTACGTTAACCCCTATCTTTCTACTCTCACCCTGCATGGCCTGTGCCTATGCCTGCATTACATCTCTCTCTCTCTCCACAACATGTACCCTTGCCATTGCTGCATCCCTCTCACCTTGCAAGGTCTATACCTGTGTATGTGTTGCATCTCTCTCTGTTTGCATAGTTTGTACCTGGGCCCTCATAGCATCCTCTCTCTCCTGCATCAATCCCATCTCTCCAATAATCTGGTCTACTACCTCGACTCTATCATAGAGCTCGTCTCGCTCCTATCTCAAATCAGTCCTCTCCCTCAGTAGCCCCTCCACCTATCTCCTCAAATATTCCATGTCTCTCTCCAAATCCACCAGAGTCTCCATCAATACTTGGTCTGTCACTCCTTCGGGCTCTCGTTGTCCTCTCACCTATAGTATAGTCACCTCTGCCTATAGCTTTTCTTGCTCCTGTCTTGCCTCCACCCCCTCGTCATGCTCTTTGGACACCTCTCCCTCTAACCAAGTCACCTCTGCTCATAGTTGGCTCACCTTGGCCTGCAACACATCCCTCTCCCCCTGTCTCTCCTCCATGGATTGTGATACCTTGTCTACTAAGATCCCATAGTCCCTCTACCCTTCTGCCAGCACTCTTTCCACCTCCACATGTAACATGCTCACCTTAGCCTCTAGTCTCATCCTCGTAGCCTCTGCATCCCTAACTCTCTACTCAATGATCTATAGTCTCACCACTGCCCCTCTCAACAATACAACTGGATCCTCTGGTGGTGGTGGTACATATGGTACCATGAAATATGGGTCAATCTCAAGAGTGTCTACCTCCATCTCCTCCACCTGTGACTTGTCTCTCTCCTCCTCTACCTCAACCTCCTCTTGGTCTCTCCTTCACGGTCCTCCCCTCCTCCTCACCCTCCTCTACCAACCTCCTACCTTGGCCTCCCCCTATCCTCTCTCCTGCTAACCTCCTATCATAGTCGCCTCTTGCCCTCTCCTCTGTTTTCTTCCCCTCCTCCCTCTCCTCAATCTTGCCAGTATCAACTCATTCTCTAGCCCAAAATCAAGTGCCTCTATAATCGGCTCCACTCATGTAATCCATGCAGGTCGATGATGGAAAAACCACATAGAGAATCTGACTATCACCCTTGCATATGCTCTCCCTTTGCTCCTACCTAGGTAAGGTACCTCCCGCAACTCCTCCCACTACTATCTCGCAAACTTGACAGTAATATACTCCCCCATGGTTGCTCTTATGTGATCCACTTGAATCTCTCTAGTCTGTGAGGAATGTCCTGCTAGATCTAGAACTATCTCATCACCTAGTCTACCCTGTGTGCCTCCACTATATAGGGCTCTCTTTTGACTATATAACATCTGATGCAAAAATATCCTTTATGTCTCTCCTCATCTCTCCTCCATCCAGAGAATTGACGTGTCATGTATGACCTCTACACTATCTGATCCTTTCACAAATCATCCAACATCCTCCTCCATCTATCCAAATCACTGAAGCCATGATAATGCCACACCCATATGTACTTTTTCCCATACCAATATGCCACTAGTAGTGTCAAATCCTATAACCCTGCTATCACCACTCTTGGCCTAGACACACTAATGTGCTCCCAGACCCATATCTATAATAGTGTCACCTATGTAATGTTGAGAGCCCCTCGATAGCACACAACATACATATCTCTGTATAGTTGTGCCAACACACATGGAACCCATGTGAACTCCCCCTCTCTCTACTCTATGATGTGTCACACCACCTCCATGTAATTGAGGTTGCAAAAACATCCACTCCTATCTAGTATCAATAGTTCGCTAATCAATCCAGAAAGGTATAGTGGAAGTGGAGGTACCCCCAATCCCAAACATCTGTCCAAATCTAATACCATCCTCTACAGTGGTAAGTCCTCTCACCCAAATAGGAACCATAGGGTTTGATCTAGCACCTCACCCTATGATCTCGTTGTGCTCACTAGGTGGCTTGCTATAGGTATTCGTAGAATCCTCCACACATTCTCAAGAGTGACGATCATCTCCCCTATCAGGAGGTGGAATTTCAAGGTCTCAGAGCTCTATCTCTCTATAAGGGCTATCAACATCGCTCGATGCACTGTGATAGTCAGGTATCCCAGCATGTGTAGCAGAACCGCTAATGCCAAAGCCTCATGATCCTCCCCATTCATCGATGCTATGGTTGCCTCCAACACCTCTGAATGCCTCTCTCGTGTTTGCAGGCTCTTGAACCGCTGCATCCACACCACACAACCTATCAATCATCTCACCATTTTTCTTCATCTTTCCCTCTTTTCCACTTCCCGCCCCAAGGTTGTCTTCTCAACAATTCCCCCCCTTAGACAAATTTCTCTAATTTGTCTTATTTTTCATTCTCCTTTCCAATTTTATGGGCGTGCTCACCCTTTTTCTTCCTAGTTGCCTTTTTCCCACTTGTCTTTGGGTGAGCCCGCTTGGTGGAAGGGTGATCCCATCCTTGGGCAAGCCCGCCCCTCTAGCAAGCGGGTTCGCCCATCTTTGTAGCAGGCGAGCCCACCCAATGGATGGGTGAGCCCGCCCCTCGGATGGGCGACCCCGCCCCGTGATGAGATTGCCCCTTTTGTGGGCAAGATCACCCCTTTCATGGGCATGATTGCCCATCTTCTAGATGGAATTTTCTATCTTCTAGGCAGAATCTCCCATGTCTCAGGTGTAATCATCCATTCCTTATCCAACCCCTCTTTTGGACAGATTTTCCTAATTCCATGGAAATTTTTCCCTTCCCTGGTATCCTCCTGCCCTTTTTGAGCACTTTTTTTTAATGTTTTCTGACAAATTTTCCCCCTAATTGGGCATATTCATCCCCCTTTCCCATCGCCTCTAAATAGGAAATTCTACCTATCTAACGGGAAAATTTGAAATTTTGCCATCTATCCATTTCACTAATCTACCCCCATCCCAAAACTAATGTTTTTAAATTGCATAAAAACTCAAAATACATCAAAAATTGCTTAAAATCATAAAGAGGGTTTTGAAACTATCCTGGCATGGAGCCGTGTGCTCGTGGAAGAATTGTCGTACCTCATCCCCTCGGTGGATGATGTTTTCATCGAACTCCTCGACCATCCTCATCTCCTTCTTCTCCTCTTCTCTCTCTCTCACTCAACTACCAGGTGTGCAAATGAGGAATAGTCATTCCTAAAATTACTATAGGTAGTTTCCCCCCTTTTTTTAACTTTTTAAAGTTAAAGGTATTTTTACCCTTTATTTATCCTCTTTTTAATTCAACTAATCCTCTAACTTCTATAGGCTGCCATTTTCACACCATGTCTGTTTGACTCCATTCAAAAGACAATATTCATAGTTTTTCGAGCTCTATCCAATGGTACCTTCAATTTCCTCATATCGAGAAGTTGCTCCGGGCCCCTTTTTCTTCCCCAACCACCCTCTCGAAGGGGCATACCCTACCAATTTTCTCCATTCCTCTTTCATGGTCATTTTCTTGTGAGACTGGGGCATCTCCCTCTTTTTCTCACCATTTGGGCAGCTCACACAACTTCTCCCATGCTGGGGAATAATTTTCTAGTCACTTCCTCTATACAGCCATTTGCATTTTATTTTTCTTTGAAACACTATTATTCTAACAATATTTCGAAGAGGGGAAAAATATAGACATCCAAATTTGACCACTCCCATATGGTCAAATCCGTCTCCTTTATTCATCTATTTCATCGATATTAATTAAATAATTTATTTAATTAATATTTCCCATTTCCCTAAGGTTTCTAAAGTATTTAATTTAATGATTAAATACTTTATCTTTTCATCCCTTCCTCTCTAAATTAAATAAATATATAATTTATTTAATTTAGTCATTTAGCCTTTTCAATTTAAAACAATTTTAAATTCCCTCTCTTCTCTCTCATCACATCCTCCATAATCCCCTTATAATCTAGATTAGTTTAATTAATCCATGATTGGGATGTGCACACCTTTAATCAGGATTAATGTCACATCCTCCATATTTGGCCACTTGTCTCTAATCCTCCATTAGTCTTCTTAATCACTTGTTTGCAATACCTTAATCTAATCTTCATGCCATTTTTGGTATTCCTCCCAAGTCAACTTATCATATGTACTTTCTTCATTTATCCATGACCTCTTCCCCATGTGAATTAAAAATTCAAATTTATTTCTCCAATGCTCCCCTCTTCCCCATGAAGGTTGTTGGGAAATTTTAAATCCTCTCATAAGTCACATCATTCACATGGGTCAAGGACCTCCTTTGTGAGGACCTTGTCTTATCCTCAAGGTACTTCCAATCATGTGAATTTAAAATTCACATTTATTACCCCAACATTTCTCCCTTCCCCATGATGATTAGTGAAGAATACTAAAATTCCTCACATGTCAACATGATATGGCGAATCTTTCTACCCTCACTAACTGATGGAGTCATCATTTTTTGAATCCCATAAATTTTTGTGTTCAATTTTTTAAGCATGTGGATTTCATGAGATTTTTTGAGACGACTAAGTACTACGCCGATATCATGCCCTTACATGCTATGGGTGATTCACAGGAGGGAGCTACTACCCTTGCGTGGGTTGCGAGAAGTAACATTTATTGCCTCTATTTTTGACTTTTCTGTTCACTTTTCGCTAGCCTTTTCCCTTTCGATGCTTCTAGAATTGACTACCAACTCTTCTACCCTGGTTCCCTTATTCTAGTCATTAGCATCTTTGGTGTGGGCTCTATGGGTGGGAATAGAGTGTGTGTGGAGCCGAATAGGTGTGACGAGTGGAAGGCGGATGCCACTATTTGGCACATTTGTAAAGAGGGGGGAATTGCGCAATATATGGAGGCCATGACTGGTCACGATGAGGGCTTGTCAAATAAGTTTGTCACCTCGTGGAATGAGGGTTGGGTCACCATTGGTTGCATTTCATTCAAAGTTTTTGAGGAGGTTATTGCTAGAGTTATTGGGCTCCTAAATAGTGGTCGAACTTGGAAGAAAACTATGAAAGTACTAGACTAGATTAGTCTAAATTAGTTTTTTTTGCCATGAAAAGATATAACCTATCAAGTTGTGGGGTGGATTTGACCGTGAGGCACTGTCGGAGCCATGGGATAGAGTTTGTTTGGTGATCATGAAATATTTCACATTGGAAGGAAGGTATGGGGTCTACTATTATTACCACTTTAATTTCCTCAACCACCTTAGGAATCATCTACATATTTCTATTCCTTTCTTCATGTATCATGCTCTTGATAGCACTATTGTGGAGTTTAATGAAGCCTCTATTTCCAGAAAGAATTATACTATCCTTCACCAAGGCCTTATGTCTAGGCTCTATCATTTCCATATGGCACTTTTCCCTACTCGGCCTATCACTGTGCAAGAAGTCCCATCTCTCCCTACTCTTGATGAAACCCTGGTTTCCTCTACTCCCCCCTCTGCTAGTATTTTGGACATGCCGGGCTTGAGTAAGAAAAAATGCCTAAAAAATCCTACCTTGAAAGTCCATCCCCATGGTACTTCCCCTAGTAAGGGCTCAAGGGATACAAGTAGGGAAAGAAAGCAGCCTGCCCCTACCCCGCACCCTAGGGTTAAAGCCTCTAAGAAAAATAAATTCTACCATCAAATTGATTCCGTTATCGAGATCACTAAAGAAGCTAACACCCCCTATTGATCTCATAGATTGGTTCTTAAGTAGGACAAGGTGGGAAGTCTTAAAGAAGCCTTTGATTCAGATAAGGATCTTGAGAGTGACAATGAAAGTTATGAGGAAATGGTGGTAGGTAGGGAAGGCCAGTCTGTATCAGTGAATAGTGCATCCCATGTGTCAGAAAGCTTGAAGAAGGGCCCTTCCGGTGAAAATGTGATGGAAATTACCCCCTAGTCCTCTGATGCGGTTAAAGGAAAATCCCCCTTACAGGAAGATCACAAGGAAAAAGACTAGGCTTGGGAAGAAGTTGGCAAGCTAAAGGGGAGATTGGAGAGGTTGGAAAAGAAGGTCCAAGAAGTGTCTCAATTTTCCCTAAGGGTCATGCATAGGTCAGCCACCAGTCTTTTCTTACTACAGAAGGACAAGTTCACGGGTGGTGTTGAAGATGATGCTAGTTTCAAGGAGCTACTCGAGTTCCTCACAGTGGATTGGGGGACAGATATTCAGGATATGCATGGTAGGAAGGAAAAGAATTAGGCCGCTGGGCCTTTTTGTTCTTGTTTTTCTATGTCTAGTTGTTTTTTTTTACTACTGAACTTGTTGGACTCCTGGTGGTCTTTGGACTTATTTGGCTGGTTTCATGCTTGCATGAAGAACTTTGTTATCCTACGGTTACTGTTACTTTTTGTTTTTTGATGATGTGTTGTGGGTGATGGCTTTCTCTCTACTGCCACTATGTTGTTAATGTGCTTTCGCTGGATGGCCTTTGTTGCCTTGTACTTATGGGTCAGCACCCTTGTTTTGCTACTTTTTAATTCAAAAAAATCCTTCACACATGGGGACAAAAACTTCCTTTTTGAGGAAATCTTCCCCTAATCCCAAGGTACTTGCAAGTACCTCCACCTCACATGTCCTCTTTCCACCGTACATGTCCTTTTGCCACCTCATTTTCCACATGGTAAGATATGAGGGCTTGTTATTCCTCAAATCACCATAGCCCTCCATCTTGTCCATGTTGGCTAAATCCTAGCCATTCCTCTAGAGACTCTTCCCCCAAAATAGAGGATGTTGTCTCATTTTTTTGATAACACACATTCATTCAAGCATTCACAATTCAAGAAATCTAGCACTCTCAGCAATTTCAAGCATTTTCATACAAGCTCATCCTCCATTGTTTCACTTCAAATCTTTCTTTGCATACATTTTCATACATCTATCAAAGCACCCACATCCATTATTGCATTTTCCATCCAATCTAGATCATTTTTGCATATCATTTTAGCTTATTTTGCATAAAAGAGTACACAACTAATCTACATCAAAGGGCCAACCAAAGGATCAATTTGACCAAGGTATAATCTCTCTTTTATCTTTCTTTTGTCCAAGTTCAACTAGGATTATCTTGAGGTGGTGTTTTGTGTATTTCTCCTTGTTGCATTTTCTATTGTTTTGCATCATTTAGGGTAGGAAATCACCTGCACACACAATCTATTACTAAAACCGTTCCATTGTTCTCTATCCTCAAGGATCCTCTAAATCTTTAGTGCTCTCAGATTTGTATATTACACTATGACTATTTGGATGACAACCTAAGAAATGAGATGTTGTCTAAAATGCTACATGATTGATAAATAAATGATATGATGCTAAGATTGATGCTATTGTAAATAAAAATGGTGATATGACAATGAATATGATACTAAAGATTATGATTCAAATGTTGTATAAGAACTAAGATGACAATGGAAATGCAAATACTTAACTAAGCCATGATACTAAACTAAAATGATTCTATAATTCTCAAATGTTAAATGCTAAATTGCTTTAAATGCTCAAATGCTCTAGTATGATTTCTACAAGGTAAGCTTACTCAAATATGGCATGTAAAATGTTGTAGAATGGTCTTGTATTTATAGGATTTCCAAAGCATAAAATGATGTGGCAGCAACCAATGGTCTAGATTTCAGCTGGAGAGATGAACAATGGAGATGGAAGAAGTTAGAGAGAATCAAGAAGGATGTTCCCTTGACTGTGAACATCATGCCAAGTGTATGAGAGAATAAAATGTGTGAAAGAGCCAAGTGTCCAAAGTTTGTTTTAGAATTGGTTGAGGATAATTTCAATATAATATTAGACATATTTAAATTCATGTGACATTTGATGATGTGGTAAGATGAAAAGTTGGAGACATGTGCCTAAATTCAAATTTAAGAATTTAAATTTAGTGAGAGGATTATTAATTAAATAAAACAAACTATTTACATTTATTTATTTAATTAAATTTAGAAGAATGTGATTTAAGATGGAAGACATAGAAAAGTGTGAACTATATAAATAAATTTGGAATTTATTTATAGGTAGACGAATTAAAGGGATTCATTAATTAAATAACTTGTATTTAATTAATTAATTGTCTTGACCAATTTTAGGTGTATACATTTTTCCTCTTTGAAGTAATGTGTTTACACATTGCTTCAAAGAGAAATTTGCTATTGACTCCGACAATTTTTTTTTTCATATGCCCTAGATGTTGATTTTTAGGTGATGGTGGATATATGGCCCCTTGGGAGATAAATCGATGAATTTTTGAATTTTTAGGATTTTTTTGAATTTTTTTGAATTTTTGATGATTTTTCGATGATTTCATGATGATTTTCAAATGTTATACTTTAGAGTCAATTTATCTTCCAAAAAATGATGTTTAAGTTTCCAGGTGATGAAGTGATTAATTAAATCCCCTTTGAAAAAACAAAATAAATCAATCCCAACAAAAATCCAACTTAATTAGCCTTTAAAAGGTTAAAAAGGTAGATTTAAAAGTTAATTTGTGCATTTGCAATTTGAAAGTTAAGATTGATTGACCAATTGGAGAAAATTTGGCAAGATGGTGATACCCTACCACACCCACCGATTTGAGTGTGTCAGACATCACAACTGCCTGACAGCATATGGACCTCTGGTACATACCCCAAAAAACTCCCTCGTGATTTTTGAATCTCATTTTTTGCACCTTTTTATCATGTTTAAATTCATCTTTTAATGTTTTAGCGCATATGAGCATTGATGTAGCACATTGAATGACTATTGTAGCACATACATTAGATTAGTACTTAGGTTTAGTTTTGTAGTGCATTCATAGGGGGATTTAGCGCATCTAGAGAATTAGCACTTAGAGCCAGATGTTTAGCACATACAACAACTATTCTAGTGCATAGGGTTTATTAGCGCATAGGTGATGTAATTTAGTGCATTAGGTCAATGTTATAGTGCATAGAATCATTTAGTGCATTGATAGAGGGGTTTAGTGCATTGATCAAATTTGATGGCACATTGGGTAATTCAGTGCATTGAAACCCTATTCTGGTGCATCCATGGAATTTTTTGGCACATGCATGCTTTGAGTGCTTTGAGACACTATTTTAGCGCATCTAGGGTAGAATGGTGAAATTTTTAATTGAACTCCTTGTTTTTGATGTTTTTTTATCGCATGAGCTATTGATTTGATGTTGTTTGAAGATGTTGTTAGATTAGATGATGATTGATCTTATGATAGGTGAGATTCAATGATAGGATGATGATAATTGACCTCATGATAGGTGAGGATCAATGATAAACGCTCACGAGATGCAATCAAAATCTCATCAAATCTAATTAGATTGATAGGTTGATTGATGTTTGATTCATTGATTTTTTTATTTGCAATATGTTATGATGATAGGAGCCTTTGATAGTCCTATAGATTTAGGAGCGCTTCTCGAGGACTTGGGAGTTGATTTTGCATTTAGATCAAGTTGATCTAAATGTGATTGGACAATGTGGACTAACTTCACTGATAGATATGCCCCAGCTTTGGATTAATAGGGGGCTTCTGACCGTGTTAGCAAAGAGATGGCACAGTGAGCATAACACCTTTCATTTTCCCACTAGTGAGATGACAGTGACCCTGGAGGATGTCTACTGCATTTTGAGGATTCCAGTTGTTGAGGAGTTGGTTATATTCCATCGAGCAAGGTGGGACTCATGCATTGAGGAGAGCGTTTGAGGATGATTGGATATGTGGCTATGAGATTCCCTGGAGAGAGATGGTTGATGCTTATGCTATATTACCATGTGTACTTTTTGGATTTATTGGAGGGTTCCTATGTCTTGACCATAGGTCAAAGGGACTTTCAGTTGGATGGGGCAGGATACTTGAGAGCATGATTACTTAGGGTAGTAGATATGCTGGGGATGTTTCATTGTTTCTAATTTATACTATGATTTGTACTAGGTTGTTTATCTTTGAGGGGCCAGTTTGTCAGTAGGAGTCACATTTCTTTAGATATGGGCGTGGGAGCATATAGACGTCATGCGGCCAGTAGAAGATAGACAACAACCAACCATGAGACCATATGTTCATGCATATACAGGTCTAGTTGCTCAACCTAAGCTAGGAAAACTAGAGTACTAGAGGAGAGTACTAGATGATTTAAAGGCAATGACACGAAAAACCTACCTTGATTGTGAGTAGTGGTCAGAGGGTGATACAAAGATGCTATTTTGGTACTAGCATATGTACCTAATTGGGAGGACACAATTTAGCATTGAGAGATTTCTGCTGAGGAGGGTACTACGATAGTATGGCAGAGTACAAGGCATGCCTTAGGGAGTGGCACATTATGCACAATGATGAATTGATGTGACAAAGTGGGGTTGTGGTTATCATATGATGCAGTAGTGTAGGAGTACCAAGGTTTGCTGGCCATTATCTAGGATTATCATCCAAAGATTATTGAGGCTCTGATATCTAAGGAGTATTCCTAGTACTTCTTTACAAATCCATTCCCGTAGATCTCTAGCCCATATGAGCTAGTACCATTGTTAGATGATGAAGAGAGGGCAACAATACATGGGTGTAGGCAGAGGAGATATGGAGGAGATGAGGAAGAAGAGGAAGAGAGCAGTGATGAGGGAGATGGGGATGGAGAGGGGGATGGAAAAGATGGTTATGGAGGTGATGGTGGAGGAGATGAGGGTGGAGGAATCCCAGTACTGGATGTTTGAGATTTCATAGTGCCTTGGAAGAGGTGATGGCTGCAACACAACATCATGTATAGATCTGACTACCCTCACAGTAGCAACAGCCACAAATAGTTGTGTTGCAGGTGCAGGTGCAAACATTGAAGGGGTAGTTGGCATAGGTACAAGGTTTACTACAGAACCAAACCCAGGATCAAGCTCAGACAGAAGAATAGATTGCCACTCTTACGGCTGAGAGGGATACCTTAAGGTAGTAGGTAGAGTAGGCAAAGGGTGTGGCAAAGAGACTATAGAAAGCTATAGAGAGCATAGGTACAACTGATTACTTTCACAAGGTACGACGCTCTGCTAAGGAGATGGAGTTCTACAAGCTAAAGTATCATGAGGTTTTTCCACCAGAGCGTCGAGAGAGCTATGTGCAGTTTGTCAGTCACACTCACACCGAGACTACTAGTAGGGGCATGATAGGGCCACCAACTTGTAGAGATCCAAGGGAAAGACCATCAAGGGGTGTGGGAGGTACAAGGCTAGTACCGTCAAGGGGGAGCACCACATAGCTCCATCATGATGATATATTTATTGTATTTTGGGACATGATGTATACTTCTTGATTCAGTTGAGACACTATGATACACTACCATTTTTGATATTGATGTATCTCTTTATACATTTGGATATCCTTGTACAATTGACATTATGATTTTGAGGTTATATGATATGCAACAATGATTAGCGATCTATGTGTTTATATGATTTATGATAGATTCCTATGATGGATGAATTTTATTTCTACCTACTTATGATGTTTATATTATGCTTATGTGATGCTTATATAATGATTATGTATGTATGCAACGGTGATATGATAATGCATGATTGATGATTCTATATGCTTTATGGATGATGTTTTATGCTATGTGAGATGGATTTAATTATGCAAATGATATGTGATAGTTATGTATGTTTATGTGATGATTATGCTGATCCAGTTAGTCCTTTGTTAGTCTTGGATTTGAGTAATAAAAAATTCACAAGTTGTATTCCATAAACCCTAGCAAATCTATCTTCACTACTAGTTTTAGATGTTCATAACAATCGAATTATATCTTTATAGGGAAACCTTCTTGCCGGTCATGTTCCTCAGCAACTTTTTCTTCTTGGAAATCTTATGTTGTTGGATATGTCTTTCAATCTTCTTAATGGACCATTTTCTTAATCCATTAATAATAGATGAAATGATTTTAATTATGCAAGTGAGATGCAATGCACTTCTTTTTGTGTTTTCTAATGTTGATATTATGATGTAATGCATGGATGGATGAATGATGTGATAATGTATATATGATATCATAATGCTTTCTAATGTATGCAAATGATTATGCAACTATATGAGAATGATATGTTTTTGGTTAATGTCAAATGTACTCAGTCCATTAATGATAGAGATAATATCATTTTGAAAATTGTTCCAACCTTGGAAACCCCATAAATATAGATGCAAAACTAACATGGAGGCAATCTAACTTAACCATGCAAATCTAATATGCACATGTTGTCATCGTAACAGCTGATTTTTCATTCTTTTTATCATCATTGAGCCTTTAAAATGTTGAAAGTGAGTACAAATATCGATGATATAATTAGACCATGATGACCTAATTACTACTTCCATGATTTCTTATATTGTAAGTTAACACAAGAATCTAGGTATAATTTAACCGAGATGACTTGAGCATTCCTTGCATAAACAGATAAGAGTTAGTCATTTTCCTATGCAAATTCATAATGTCATCAATGATACTTTGTAGAGCATGTCCCACAACAATTTTCACAATAGTAATGATCAACTCACAAACAACAAACAAAGAAAAATCATACTCTTTCCTAGCTCCTCTAGTTCAATACATAATCGAGGTGCTTCAGAGATCTGATAACAAAAATGAAAGTACAACAATTGAACATTCATGCCAAAGTGGTAAAGATATGATTTAGAAGGAACATCATCCATTTAAATTTGCTCTGATTTGATTGATTTAGCTATTTGATATGGATGGTCGATGTTTAACATTTGATGATTGATGTATGTTCAATGTTGAATGTTTAGTTGTGATCTTTGTGTTTGTTGTGTTGTTTTATTGTTTTTCGTCTGTTGGTTTAAGCTCAAAGTTTATTTTCCCCTATTGAGTTCAAGATTTTTCCCCTAGTCTATAGTGAGACACGACCGTGATGCCAGGATATGTACATGAGGATTTTCGATGATAGGCAGAATGATGATGAAAGTGAATGGTCGGCATGCTCCAATAGATGGAAAAGCTAATCTATCACAAATAGCACCTGTTGCCAGGTTTTCACTACTTGTTTTAATTGCACCTTTTTAGATTTTATGATTTTTTTGATCTTTTTGATTTTTCACTTTTTTTGTATTTCTCTTTTTCTAATTTTTCTTGTTGTCACCAAAACGCTTGTTTTCCAGGTTTTCATCAAGGCAACCATTTTTTTATGTTTTTTTGTATTTTTTTAGGATTTTTACCAATGCACTAGATGAACTAGGTGTAGAAAATCTTGAGATGTAGGCTATTGAGGGGTTCATCAATAAAATCCCCTTTAGGCATAGACAATTGATAGGCTCCTAATCCGAAGACTGATACAATAACAAAGGGACCTAACCAGTTTGGTTCAAATTTCCCCTCCTTTTCTTAATCCTGTTGATTACGGGGATTTTCTTTCAGGACTAAGTCACCCACCTGAAATGATCTTGGTTTTACTCTATGATTGTAACTTCTAGACATCCTCTGCTAATAGGCTTTCAAGTGATCCATGACATGCCAAGGATGTTCATCCAATAGTTATAATTCATGTAGCCTAGACACCTGATAATCTTTATTTGAAATTATCCCCTTTAGTGACACACAAAGTGATGGTAGCTCAACCTTAATAGGTAGAATGGCCTCTTCTCCATAGACTAGAGCATAGGGTGTGGCTCCTGTTAGGGTATGGATACTATTTTTGTAGGCCCACAAAGCAAGGTTCAGTTGAATGTGCCAATCACGTCCAACATCATTGATGGTTTTCTTCAAGATTTTTAGGATGGTTTTGTTTGAGGCCTCTGCTTGGCCGTTTCCTTGAGGATAGTAAGGTGTAGAAAACTAATGTTGGATATGAAACCTCTCACAAAGTTCTTGGACATCCTGATTCTTGAAAGGTCTACCATTATTCTTGACAATGGATTGAGGAATTCCATACCGACTGATAATATAATTCAGGATGAAGGATGCAATTTGTTTTCCTATGATGGTGGTTAGAGGAACAACTTCATTCCACTTCGTAAAATGCTTCGTGGATACGATGATGAACTTGTGTCCATTTGATGAAGATGGATATATTTTACCCACAAGATCCAATCCTCACTGATAGAAAGGCCATGTTGATGTGAATGGTTGTAGTTCTTATGCTCGTGCATGTATCAGGTTTCCATGAAATTGATATTTTTGGCACTTCTTGCCAAATTGAAAAGACTCCTTCCCAATATTCGGCCAGTAATACCCCAAATGTAGGAGTTTTTTAGCTAAAGTTAGTCCACTTGAATGTGTGCCACAAATACCTTCATGAACCTCACATAAAGTTATTTCAGCTTCGTTACATTCAAGACACCAAAAGAGATTACCATCAAGACCTCGGTAGTAAAGTACATTGGCTATTAGGGTATGTCAAGCTACTTGTTGAATAAAATTTCATTTTTTATTTTAGGATAGATCTGGTGGTAGGGTGTTGTCTTTTAGATAGGTGTAGAACTTACCATAGATAGAAGCATCATCCTTGACTAAATGGTATATGACTTGGGATTCAGGGTTGTCATAGGTGGGGTTAAACAATTGTTCCACCATGAACTCATAACAGGCTCACTTTTTAGGTATTTGTAGGAGAGAGGCAATGGTCACCATAGCATCGACAACTTTGTTGTCTCTTCTTGGAATTTTCTCAAATTTGATCTCCACAAATTAATTTTTAAATTCATCAAACATTCTTTTATATGACATCAATTTATCATCTTTTGTTTGGTAATCATCACTCATCTGATTAATGACTAGTTGGGAATCACCATAGACATGTAACTCTGTGATTTTCCATTCGACTACCACTTTGATTCCAATGATGAGTGCTTCATACTCAACTATGTTGTTAGTGTAGGGAAACATTAACTTGTAATACTTTGGAATGGTGTGTCCTTGAGGTGTGAAAAATAAGATTCCTACGCCCGATCCATGTTGCATGTAACAGCCATCAAAATATAACATCAACTATTGTGTTGACACTACTAGAATATCTGTATATGGAAACTCAATGTTCATTGGATGATCATCTTGTAATGGTGCTTTAATTAGTTGATCTACTATGGCTTGACCCTTGATTTCTTTTCTATCCACATACTAGATATCAAACTTGCTCAATATCATTACCCACTTGGCTAGTCTTCCTATCAAGGCAACTTTGCTAAGTAGATACTTCAATGGATCAATTTTAGCTATGATTTTGATAGTGTGGGTTAACATGTAGTGTCTTAGTTGTTGAGTAGCAAATACTACTGCCAAAAAAAAAAATCAATAAAGGTGTAGTTGATTTCATAGCCATTCAAGGTTTTGTTGATGTAATAAATAGCCCTCTTTTCCCACAAAATCTTCCTGTGCCAGTAGAGTTCCCAATGATACTTCAGTTGTTGCAATGTAGAGTAATAATGGTTTCCCTTTAGTTGGCGGTACCACTCTAGGTGGTGACATCAAATACTATTTCAGTTGATTGAAAGCTACTTCACATTTTTTATCCCATTTAAAGAAACATTCTTGTGTAGCAAGTGATTGAAAGGATGAGTTTTATCTACCAGTTGTGCAATGAACCTCCTGATAGACTGGAATCATCCTTGTAAAGATCTGAGTTGGCCGATATTCTTAGGAAGAGGCATCTCCATGATGGCTTTGAATTTTGCAAGATCCACCTCAATGCCTTTAGCTGATACAATATATCCCAAAATTTTAGCTAATGTCACACCAAATACACATTTCTTGGGGTTTAATCTCACATTGAATTTATCCAACCAAGTGACTATTTTGTCTAGAATTTGTAGATATCCCTCTCTAGTGTATGATTTTTTCAACAAGTCATCTACATAATCCTCCATAAATGTGTGCATCATGTCATGGAAGATAGTGGTCATCACACATTGATAAGTAGCCCCAACATTCTTCAATCTGAAAGGCATGTCGTTCCAACAAAAGGTACCCAAGGGGCATGTGAAAGTAGTTTTCTCTTGATCTTTGGGTACTATTTTTATCTGATTGTAAACAAAAAATCCATCCATAAGAGATAACATTACATGACTCATTGTCAAATCCATAATGATGCCAATGTTAGGAAAAGGAAAATCATCTTTTTGGGAAGACCTATTAAGATCTTTGAAATCTGTACATATCTCGATGCTATGGTCTAGTTTTGAAACTGGTACAATGTTGGAGATTCATTCAACATAATCAATAGGACAGATAAATCCTACATCTAGTAGCTTTTTTAGTTCAACTTTCACCAATAGGGTGATGTGCAGATGTATTTTTCTCAATTTTTGTTTCATTCACTTGACTCTAGGTGGTAGTGATGAATGGGGTATGATTAGATCTAGATTTATGTCTGGCATATCAACATAGGACCAAGAAAAGTTGACTTGTCTCTCTTCAAAGAACTTAGTGAAGCTTCATTTTTCTTCCTCTGTCATGGATGTTGCTAGAAGTAGTCTTGACTATTTTGGCTATACCAATGTTGATGGACTGTGTAGGTTCAACCAACACTAAAGATCTCTCATGATAGTGCCTAGGAAGAGTGTCAAACCTCCCATCTTTTGATGCCTCAGAGATATTTTCACCATCAGATGCACTCTTTATTTTTTCTTTTTCTTGATCTAATACTACCATTAAATGGTTTTCACCATTAGATCATTTTTTTATATTCATTTTGTAGCTAAGATATTTGGAACTCCCCTTGTCTGAAGCTTCATTATGAGATTCGATGGTGGAACATGTTTCAGGATTGTCAGAGCAAAGGAAGTTCACAATGGTGTCATTGTTTGGAAAGATAGGTATTTCAAGTAGCTTAGTTTGGTCCCAGATGATTATTTCAGGGTGTACCAATGGCAAAGAATCATCAGATTGGCTAAGGTCAAAAGGGGTGAGTGTCATAATGGTAACATCATCAAAGTGTCTGATGGAAATATTGAGGTATATGATGTTACTCTCTTCTGAAGTATCTATCTCATTCAAAATCAAATTATCTTAACTTGATTCATCGATATGTTGTGATCCGATTTCAAGTGATCTAGAACTCAATCTTTGTCCCTCCATATGTTTTGGTGCATACTTTTGTATCACATCAATTTATTTTTCATGACAAGACTCTTCAGAGAGGGAATCCCATTCATACTCATTGGAATCAATTTCAGAACTATTTTACAATTAGAAGATTTGTTCAACAACCTTCTACCTGGTTTCTTCTTTTGATTCTTCTTTGTATCCTAGTCCTATTTTGTCCTTTGGATTGGTTATGATAGGCTGAATTGGTTCTATGATGTCTTCTTTTATTTTTCCAATAGGACCCTTTCCATCATATCCCATCTTCTCTAAGATTGTTTTCCCTTTTCCATATTGCTCTATTTGTACATTTGAAGTTCATGCTTGTGATGCTTCTTCATCCTTGTATAACCAATTTAAAATATCCTTGCCTTTTGGTTCATCCACTAAAGTTCCTACTTTTACAAACTTGCCATCAAAGAGTGTGGTTGGTTGTGAGGATTGTTTTCTTGATGTGGATGGTTGCCATATGACTTAGGAGAAGATAACAACTATGAAAGACCAATGATTGCTCAAATGATTATTCCCCCATGCCTTTGTCTTTCAATCGGATCTTTTCCACCTGTTTTGATAATGAATTAAGTTGAATTTCATGATTTGGTCACAGATAAATTTGTCTTTTGACTGAACCTTTTCCTTAGGCTGATTTGATAAAGAATTTGGTTGACCTTCGTTACTTGATGGGGTAGAATTACTAATATCCTTATCCTTTGACTGGTCCTTTTTCTCAACCCACTTTGACAAGGAATCTAGTTGTCTTTCATTGTTGGATGAACTAGGAGTTGGAGCTTCCCTATTATAAGGCACAAAAGTATCTTGGGTTGTTTCGAGCGTGTTGCAATATTGGGGATTGTTGGAATCAGCTGAAATGGTGATTTCTTGCCCATTGAAATGAAATTTCAAACACTCGTGATATGTTGATGACACTACCTAAATCTCATAAATCCAAGGACATCCCAAGAGTATGTTGTATGTCAACTTCTTGTCCAACACTTGACAAATTATGTCTTTTACAACTAGTCCCACTTGAATTGGTATCACAATTAGTCCTTGGGAAGATCTCTCTTCATCATCATAGGCTTTGATAGTGATCTTTCTTCTAGCATCAATGGCTTTTTTAGAATATCTAAGTGCACAGACAAGTTTCAAATTACAGATATTTAGGCTAGCTCTTCCATCTATTAGAACATGTTTGACTCAGTGTTTGTGAAATAAAACATCAATTTGGAGAGAAACATTATGTGGGTGGTTGATTGATACATCATCATATTCATAAAATGATAGGAAATGAGGTGTGGTCAAGTGTCCTACCATAGCTTGGAATTAGAAAACTTCCAAATTATTTGGTACTGCGGTGGCTACAAGAGCTTGTTCTAGAATGTCTTTGTGAGAAGGTGAAATCTTGAGGAGTTCCAATATAGATATTTGAGCTGGTATTTTCTACAATTGGTAAACTATGATGTACTAAGGAGCAGCGGTAGTAGTAGTTGTTTTGGATGTAGAGGAGGAAGCAACTCCTTTCAATGTTACTTTGGCTTGCCCTCTTGTGATTGTGTTAACTAGTTGATCATCTTGTTTTTCTCTAATTTTAATAATATTAATCTAATTTTCATTTGCAACAATGTTTGTGATCAGGTTTATTGGTACAATGTCATTAATTTGATGTGATTTGGTGTTGATATCATGGTGATGATTTTCAACTATAACAATGTTTCTTTGGCCCTTTATTTTGATGTCCTTGGTTTGATGTTCAACTACCTCAACATAATGAATGGTAGAATCATAAACATAGTTCACATTCTTTCCTTTGGTGTTTGATGAAGAAGATTCCCCTTTTTTTATAGTTTGGTAAAGGATTCTTGAATGCTCCATGATCATTGTTTGTTTGGGGTACTACAAATATTGTCTTATTATCAATCAAGTCTTGTATCAAATGTTTCAATCACATGCAATCATTTGTCTTGTGTCCTTTGTTTCTGTAAAATTCACAATACTGTGCATCATTCCACCATGAAGGTTTAACTTGTGGTTCCCAATTTCTTGCCTCTAGTAATGTTATAACCTTGGCTGCAAGAAGTTCCTTTAATGTTGATTCTAATGATTGTCCCAAAGGTGTGAATCTTCTCTGATTTGAGGATGTTCAATATGGTGGTGGTTTAGCTTCAATATTTCTTGGATTGGTGTTTTGATTAGCATTTTGGTTGCTAGTTGGATTGTTTTTCTGATTTGTTTTGGTGGAAGCTACTGTTAAATTAAATACTGGTTTTGCATTTTGTGTTTCAGTTTGACCATCATTGTTACCAACATTTTTGTTTCTTTGCCAAAACTTTGGTTTATCATCATTGTTGTAATTGTTGGAGGAGCCTATTGAGTTGTTTCCTTCATTGTAAATCTTTATGACCCCTTTCTTGACCAAATATTCTTCAATTTTGATTCCATTTTCAATCATTTTCTCAAAAGTAGGTGGACATTGCAATTCAAGTCTATAGCTCATCTCATCATTTAAATTGTCAATAAAGGTTTCCATTTTTTCCTTTTTAGGTATGGAATGAGAATATCTTGCAAGCAATCTTCTCCATCTTTGTAAAAATACAAGTAATGGTTACCTTTTTTATGTTTTTTGTTGCAAAGGTCTTTCATTGTTATCTTGTGTTGGATTTTGTAGGAGTATTGGGTGATGAATTTGTTAACTAGCTCTTCAAAGGCTTTAATTGGTGGTGCAAGTTTGGAGAACCATTCTAGGCATTTTCCACCTAGGCTTCATGGAAACAATCTCATCAAATAAGTTTCTTCATGTGTAAATTCAAGACTCATGGTTCAAAATTCCCTCACATGATCTATTGGGTTTGTTTTACCATTGTATTTATCATATTTTGGGAATTCACAATGTTTGGGAAAAGGAAACATGTTGATATTTTGATCAAAAGGATATGGGAAAATGTCTTGTATCAAGTATCTTTTTGAGGTTCCCCTTTGCATGCCAAGAATTTGTTTTTGGAGGTTTTTCATTTAATGAGTTAATGCAGCCACTTGTTTAATATTTTGTGAATCATTTTCAGGATTTTTAGGAGGTGCTTTCAATTTATTAACGTCAAAGTCAAGTGGAAGTTTGATACCTTGATTAGAAAAAATTAGGAAGTATTTTTCCTCATCTCTTTCAAAAATATTTTCTAGGAACTTATGGAAATTTGGATCTTGTTGAGCATGTTGGATGTCTTCCTCATCTATTTCCTCACCTTCAGTGTTGTGGAGATTATGAAATGGATTTTCTTCAAGTTCAGCCATTGTGTTTTGAGTTTCAAGTTCCTTTTCTTTGAGTTTATGCTTTTGTAATCTTGTTTGAATAGGCATACAAGTGTTATAATTTAAATAAACTTTGATCTTTGTTTGGAGAAGTGCAAGGATGAAAACTAAGCCAAATAGAATGAAAAAATCTATTGATGAGACTAAGTTTAATCTGATTATACAGCTTTGTTTCATGATGAAAGGATGAAAAATATTGATGATGAAACTTGGCTTAACAATTAGAGGTATGATAAGTTTGATGATTTAGGAACTTTGAGATATTATATCTTTGTTTAATTTGAAGAATTCCACTTGTAAATGTTAGTTTCAACAAGTTTAAGACTCAATTGTACCTGAGGAATGATTATGTGTTCGAAAAGATCCTTAATTTTGGTTCAAACTATCGAAAGGGGATGAATTTAACTTTCTAGTTTTGCATTTACTGGATGTGCTAAAAAAGGGTCTGGATGCACTAAAAGATTGGATAGATTTGTTATAAAACTACCTAGATGCGCTAGACTGTTCCACATATGTGCTAGAAAATAGACTCAATGCGCTAAAAGATGTTGTGTATGTGCTGGAATAGAGGGTGTATGCACTAAAAGCTAGACTCAATGCACTAAAGGATGACTCAAATGCACTAGAAAATAGACTAGATGCACCAGAAAATATAGGGATGCACTAAAATAGGGTATGGATGCACTACAAGATTGCATAGATGCACTAGAAAATGCAATGAATACGCTAAAATAGAGGGTGTGTACGCTAATCTAGAAATGTTTGATGATTTTTCCAATCTGTTTAGTTATTCTACTTCTTAATCTATGAATTTGAATGTTTCCAAGGTATGCTCTTCTGAATAATGATTTTTGCTTGGTTTCTATTTTGTGAATTATGGGAATCAAATGCTTTAAATGGATGATTTTTGAATTATGGTTTTGAGCACAGTAGTAAGTTGTCAAACAAGTGTTTCCACCTAGGAATTAAACATTAAGTGTGTATTCAAGAATCTAGTCTGATTCTTTTGATTTCCATAGGTATAACACAAGAGAAGACAATTCAAGCACCTTTTATTCTCAAGGGTCACTTAAAATACCACAATCCACATCTTAGAACCATGTCAACTCACATAGTCATGTCACCCCCTAGAGGGAACCCATGTTTTTTCCTTTCCTGGGTCTTAACCAAGGTTGAATCCTCCACCTTTGGCTAGTAATCCCTAATGGTTATATGGTGAGTATCTTGGGGATAGATTCTTCCCTCCCCTTGCACTATGATATTAGAAGTGTTCATAAACTAACTTAGTTGGCTTCTACACTAAGGTTCATAGTAAGGATTTCCATTTGGTGCAAAAAATAGATAAAATCCCTCAAGAGACCTCCCAACCTTTAGAACAAATTCTTTGGAGATGGTTATCTTGCACACTACTATCAAATTGTGGACTTTCCCCAAATTCGCTTTTGATTATAGTGGGTTGGAAAAATTGGCTTTAGTTGTTCCCACTTAGGTTGTTCCCATAGGGTGAGTACTTTTTCCCACTACACTAGGCCTTCTAAAGGTGTTAATAAAGCATAAAATAGTGACTCTAGCATTTTGGTCACCTAGTTAAAGGGAGAGCATAGGCCTATCACTTCAAGCACAAAAGACAAGGGGTTCTTTAACCTTCTAATTAAAATAGGTTCCTAATTTAATTAAAAGAAGACAATAAAATCTCTAGCCCCTACATACATCATTAGTAGTTAGTAGTTGCATAAGATTATCTTTGACCAATGTATTATGCACCTGCAAAATAGAAAAACTCAATTAGTTCTCAGAATTTAAAATTTTACAAAATTAACCAGAGGCACTAAAATAGTCATCATATGCCCTAAAAAATTATTCAAATGGACTACTCTATGCGCTAGAAGAACTATTGGATGTGTTAAAGAAAAGATTGAATTTGCTAAAAGACTCCCTATATGTGCCAAAATATGAACTAGATGTGCTAAAATATTCTTTGGATGCACCATAATAGGAGTTGGATGTGATAAAATATGCTTCATATGCACCAAAAAAACTCATGGTCGCGCTAAAAGAAGTTCACGTCCAACCTATTCAATTTTTTTTCTTCCATAAATTGTTAAAAATGGGGTTGGGCCCCAGGGTGGGTGCCAAAATATTGTCATGTGAATTGTGAGAGTTAGTAAATGAAAAATAAAACACACACAACCATTGAAACGTATTATATTAGAAGATTAAAGCATAGAATTAATCAAATTCAAAATATAATCTATTACTAAAATTGTTCCATTGTTCTATATCCTCAAGGATCCTCTAAATCATTAGTGCTCTCAAGTTTGTATATTGCACTATGATTGTTTGGATGACAACCAAAGAAATGATATGTTGTCTAAAATGCTACATAATTGATATACAAATGATATGATGCTAAGATTATGATACTGTTGTAAATGAAAATGGTGATATGACAATGGATATGATACTAAAGATTATGATGCAAATATTGTATAAGAACTAATATGATAATGGAAATGCAAATACTTAACTAAGCCATGATACTAAACTAAAATGATTCTATAATGCTCAAATGTTAAATGCTAAATTGCTCTAAATTCTCAAATGCTCTAATATGATTTATGCATAGTAAGTTTAATCAAAGATGGGATGTAAAATTTTGTAGAATGGGCTTGTATTTATAGGATTTCCAAAGCATAAAATGATGTGGCAGCAACCAACGGTCAAGATTTTAGCTAGAGAGATGAACGGTGGAGATGGAAGAAGTTAGAGGGAATTATGGAGGATGTTCCCTTGACTGTGAACATCATGCCAAGTGTATGGGGGAATAAAATGTGTGAAAGAGCCAAGTGTCCAAAGTTTGTTTTGGAATTGGTTGAGGATAATTGCAATTTAAATATTAGACATATTTGAATTCATGTGACAAATGATGATGTGGCAAGAGGAAAAGTTGGAGACATGTGCCTAAATTCAAATTTAAGAATTTAAATTTAGTGAGAGGATTATTAATTAAATAAAACAAGCTATTGAAATTTGTTTATTTAATTAAATCTAGAAGAATGTGATTTAAGATGGAAGAATTAGAAAAGTGTGAACTATATAAATAAATTTGAAATTTATTTATAAGTAGATGAATTAAAGGGATTTATTAATTAAATAAATTTTATTTAATTAATTAATTGTCTTAACCAATTTTAGGTGTATACATTAGTAAATGGGAAAGGTTATGATTTGTGTGAGTTGCTCTAGAAGCAACTTCTAGAGAACTTGAATTAGAATAGAATAAAGAAATATTCTTTCAAGTATGAAACATTGATTGTTTTCTTACTTTTATACTTTATGAGAGAGCTACCCAAAAGTAAAACCATTCTATGGGACAAAAGCAGACTGGTAGCACACCAATTTTTTGATTATTTACACAACATTGGAGATTACAATGCACAGTGTGATGCATTGACTAAATTTTTCTCTATATTCCAAAGGAATATGTATGAGAGAGAAATAATTCCTAAGACTTTAGTGAAAAGTATGCAAATGACATAACCTCTATTGTATCCACTGATGAATGCATAATAGAGGAAAACTTAAAACAATATGGATTGAATCTCTAGAATATGAGATGGTTGAGAAAGAGGTTGAGAGATACATTGAAATATTATTAAACAACCCTAAGGACTCCTCTCTGCCTAGACATGGAACATATGATGAGAAATATGCTACAATATACTTGGAGACTTTAGCTCTTGCTAGAATAAAAAGATTAAACAAATAAGTTGAACAACTCTTTGGTATGCATGGTCTTTCAAAAGAAGAAGTTGAAAGATTAAGGGAATTTGTAGCACAAAGGAAATCCAAGATAGATGGTGAGTCCTTTGGACCATGTAGATTAGGAAGATTAGCTTCCACCCCTGCCTCTACATTTCCAAATCCTACTGCCTTAGTTATTGTTAAAGGAAAGAAGGTGGAGCCCAATGCTTTGGCTACAGTTGATGTATCTACACCCTCTAGACCCAACACCTAGACCTCCAAGAGGAAAAATGTGATTCAAGAGCATCTAGTGGTGTAAGGGAAATCCTGCATCACCCTAAAATATGTTTTCCTTTATGTTTCCTTTTGTAAGATTTTTGTAGATTGTTTTGCATTTCTGGATACCCTTTTTGTCGAATAAGAGTTTCCAACTTTCAGAATTGTATTTCTGCTTTTTCTGCTCAATTTCTATTTTTAGTAGTTTGAATTTGAAGGTGTGAGGAGGTAGAAATTTATGGGAAGCTTCAAGACAAAAAATTAAGCACTTTGGTAAAAGAATCAGGTCAAGATCTTTCCCAGTTTGAAAGTTATTCAAGTTTCAGTTTCTGCTTTTTTCCTTGAAAAACTTCTGAGTCTAGTTTGAGGCACTAAACAGTCATGTACGGGCCCATAAATCACCAAAATCAACAAAGCTAGTTTTTAGTGCATTCTTCACTTCAAGACCTTTCCAACAGTTCAAACAGTTCATCAGACAAACCCCAGATCAAAAGTTATGTCCCAAAATTTGGTGCATTTTAAAAAATGTGCTAATTTTTTAATGTAGTTTTAAAATTTAAATTTGAAATTGTAATTTTTGGCACCGAACTGCCAAAACTCATAATTCAAATGTTTTTTTGGCTCCAAGACTGAAAAGAAGCCATTTATGGGTGGGGTTTTCTAATTTTTGGTAGATTTTTGGGGAAAAAGATCGCATACTGTGAAAAGGGGAATTTCTATAGTTTCTATAACTTGCATGTATTACAGAACTCGAGGATTTGAGATCCTCTACATGTAAGCTTTTCATATTCTGAATAATAATAATATTCTCTAGCTATGTGTTTATTTATGTGTCTCGGGTTGCACCCTCGTCAGGTGGTATTAGAGCAGGTTTTCTTGAGCGTGTGGAGAAATCGCCGATTGTGAGGCAATTTGCACTAGGACTATGGCTATGGGTTTGAGATATTCAAGATTCCTCAAAAAGTGATGCCTAGTAGATGTGGTGGTGCCAGAGGTGGTAGAGGTGGCATAAATGTTGGTGGAAGAGATCCATTGGTAGCTAAGGGTTTCAGAGCCCTCTAGAGACAAATTGATTCATTGCATGAACAAATGAGAAAAGGGTTAAACCTGAGAAGGAGAGAAGAAAGTGAGGATGAAGAAGAGGTGGAAGATTCAAATGTAGAAGAGGAAGAAGTGATTGATCAAGATCAAATGCGACTGATAAGGGCCATTTCGAAGATCAGAAAAAGACCTAGAGGAGAAGTTCCCAGTTATTCTAGAAGTCTAAATCTGGAAGAGTTGATCAACTGGATCAACGAGCTAGAAGAGTATTTCAAGTATGAAGAAATAGAGGACCTAGATAAGGTTAAGTTTGCAAAAATGAAGCTGAAGGTCCACACAAATATTTGGTGGAAAGAGGTCTAGTTAGAGAGAAATAGAAGAGGAAAAGGAAAGATCAGCAGTTGGGATCACATGGTGGAGATAATAAAGAAGCAGTTCATACCAGTAGACTACGAGTTAGATCTGTTGAAGAAGTTGCAAGGGTTGAAGCAACGAAATAGATTTTTGAAGGAATACACAGAATATTTTCATAAGATGATCATCAGAATGGGCCATGTAGAGGCCAACAAGGAGAAGGTAGCTCATTATCTTAATGGGTTACAACCGAGCATTCAAGAGGAGCTAAGCCTAGTCAAAATGACCACCATTGAGGATGCATACCAATTTGCTCTAAGATTTGAATAGAAGTTGAACAAAATATTTATAGAAAGCAAAAAGGACGAGGAGGTCAAAGCGGAAGGGGTAGTGGAAGAACTTCTGGAAGCTAAAATGAGGATGAGAAGAAAAATGAAGATGTAGGTACAAGCCAAGGCTAGAAGAATGATAGCTTATGCTGCCCTCATGATCAAAACAATGGTGATCAAATAAGTAGAGGACGAGGAAGATCTAGGAAAGGATTCATAAGAGGTGGTTTTAGAGGAACTTGCTTCTTCCAGTGTGGTGAAGAAGGGCATCGAGCCTATGAATTTCCACAACACCAAGGAAGGATAGACAAAAGGCTAGAAGGTCATGCAAGGGTTAGACATGCAGATGAGTAGGCTCAATCTAAGCATTTAGATGATGTTGAAAGGGCAGAAGCACTAGTGGTTAGAAGATCCCTGGTGGGTAAAGAGAAGGAGCCAAAATAGAGGAAGAATTTGTTCTACACTAGGTGCAAATGTGAAGGAAAATGTTGTGATGTCATTATTGACAATGGGAGCACCAATAATCTAGTGTCATAGAAGATGGTTATGAAGTTGAAGCTGAAAAGGGAAAGGCATCCACATTCGTATCAGATTGAATTGTTACAGAAAGACCACAAAGTTCTGGTCAATGAGCAATGCCTAGTGAAGTTCAAGATTGGAAGCTATCATGATGAGGTACTCTGTGATACCATTCCCATGGATGCATGTCACATGTTGTTGGGGAGGCTATGGTAATTTTATAGGAAATCTATACATGATGGTTATGCAAACACTTATTCCCTAACGAAGGATGGAGTCCACCATAAGTTGAAACCCCTGAAGGAGGTTGAAGAAAAGGTATGTAGTAGTGCTAGAGTTTGTTATGCTGATGGAAGGAAATATTTAGAAGGCATGAAGCATGAGTGTATGTGCTATGCATTAGATCCTATAATGGATAAGGAAGATAGTGAGAAGGTGCCAATAGAAGTTTCTAGATTATTGAATGAGTTTTAGGATATTGTTTCTGATAATGTACCTCAGGGTTTACCACTAGTGAGGAAGATCAGTCATCAGATTTACTTGATCCCTAGAGCCAGTTTTCCAAATAAGGTAGCTCATGGAATGACTCCTACAGAAAATTTGGAGTTGAATAGACAAGTTCAGGAGTTGTTGAGAAATGGTTTGATTTGAGAGAGTCTAAGCCCATGTGTAGTACCTGTAGTACTAGCACTGAAGAAGGATGGGGAGTGGAGGATGTGTATAGACTCTTGGGCCATAAATAAGATAACAATCAAGTATTGATTCCCCCTACCAAGGATGGATGACCTGATCGACTATTTGAGTGGGCCTTAGTACTTCACAAAGATTGATCTAAAGAGTGGATATCACCAGATCTAGATTCAAGAGGGAGATGAATGGAAGACCACCTTCAAGACCAAAGAGGGCCTGTACGAGTGGTTAGTCATGCCTTTTGGACTAACTAATACACCAAGCACATTTATGCAACTCATGAATGAGGTATTGAAAGAGTTTCTAGGAAGTTTTGTTATTGTGTATTTAGATGATATTTTGATATTCAATAAGTCACTCAATGAGCATTTAATGTATATTTGTAGAGTCTTTGAGAAGTTGAGAGAAGAGAAATTGTTGATTAATCTAAAGAAGTGTAGTTTTGTGAAGCAGTTAGTGTACTTGGGGCTTGTTATCTCGGTAGAAGGTCTCAAGATGGACCCAGAGAAGGTGGACCTAGAGAAGGTGAAGGCTATTCTAGAATGGCCTACCCCAAGAACTGCTATTGAGGTGAGATCTTTCCATGGTTTGACCAGATTTTACAGGAAGTTCATTAGAAACTTTAGTAGTATTTGTGCACCCCTGACTGAAACAATGAGAGGGGATAGAAAGGATTTCAAATGGAGCACGGGAGCAGCGAAAAGTTTTGATCTATTGAAGTAGAATGTGACTGAACAACCTATTCTAGCCCTCCCATATTTCAATAAGGTATTTCAGGTGGATTGTGATGCCAGTAGTTGTGTCATTGGAGCTATGTTAATCCAAGAATGTAATCCCATTGCCTACTTTAGTGAAAAGTTAAATGATGCAAAGAGAAAGTACTTTGTATATGATCAAGAATTTTATGCAATAGTTCAAGCATTCAAGAAGTGGAGGCATTATTTGTTGCTGAAGGATTTTTTTTTGTATACTGATCATATAGCATTACAATACTTGAATAGTCAGGGAAAATTAAATCAGAGGCATATGAAATGGGTAGAATTTTTGCAGAATTGTACCTTTGTATTAAAGCATAAGAGTGGGAGGTCGAATAGGGTTGTAGATTCTTTAAGTAGGAGGCAAACATTATTGACAGAGATGTAGATTAAAGTGGTTGGGTTCAATGAACTCAACACATTATACCCTAAAGATAGTGATTTTACAGAGGCTTGGAAAACTTGCAAGGAGCCTGTTACAGCTGACAGGACGAAGTATCTAGATTTCATAATCTAGGATGGAATGTTGTTTAAGGGAAGTCAATTGTGTATTCCAAGGAGTTCCATGAGGGAGAACCTGATAAAGGAGAAGCACAATGGATGAATGGAAGGACATTTTGGTCAGGATAAGACCATTTCCATTATCAGCGAGCATTATTATTAGCCTTAGTTATCACAGGATGTGAAGAAGTTTGTGCAGAGTTGTAGGGTATGTCATATGGCTAAAAGAGTGAGCCAGAATATAGGGTTGTATCAGCCCTTACCTATACTAGAGAGGTTGTGGGAGGATATAAGTATGGACTTTGTTCTTGGTTTGCCAAGGACATAGAGAGGGAATGATTCAATATTTGTGGTAGTTGAAAGGTTTCCAAATATGGCACATTTCATCCCATGCTAGAAGACCCATGATATAGTCCACATTGTTGACTTGTTCTTTAGAGAGGTGGTGAGGCTACATGGTCTTCCAAAGAGTATAGTCTCAAATCGTGACACCAAATTTTTTGGATACTTTTGGAGGACCTTGTGGAAGAAGTTAAAAATGGATTTGAAGTTCAGTTCTACACACCATCCATAGGCTGATGGGCAGACTGAGGTTGTGAAAAGAAGTCTAGGTAACCTTCTGAGATGCTTGTTAGGAGATAAACCCAAGGGATGGGACTTGATCTTACCCTAGGTAGAATTCACCTACAACAATTCTATCAAAAGAAGCACTGGTAGATCACCCTTCCAGATTGTGTATGGAGGCAATCTCAGGACCATTCCAGAAGTGAGAAAGATGGACCAAGAGAATAAGATAATTACTGAAGCTGAAGACTTTGCAGAGCACATCAAGAATATACATGAGAAGGTAAGAGAACATATTAACAAGATGGATATGCAGTATAAGGCTAAGGTAGATCAGAAGAGGAGGAATAAGGAGTTTCAGATTGGTGATGAAGTGATGGTCCACTTGAGGAAAGAAAGGTTTCCAAAGGGAATCTATAACAAATTCAAGATGAAGAAATTCAGTCCCTATAAGATATTGAAGAGGCATGATTCATGGAATGCATATGAGATAGAGTTGTCGGATGGAGTCAACATTTCCCCTATGTTAAACATTTTAGATTTGACAGAGTATCATGAAGGTGGTGCAGAGGAAGTACCAACAATGGAATAGTGTGGCATTCCAACACCTACTTCAGAGGAGGAGATTGAAGCAATCTTGGATAGTCATGTGGGAAGGAGTACCAGAAATAGGAAATATGAAAAATATTTTGTGAAGTGGAGAGGAAGGCCTATGGAAGATCCATCATAGCTATCTAAGGTAGAGATTGACTGTTTGGGTTTTCCTCAACCATCAAATATGTGATGGGGTCACTTCTCAAATTACCTTGGGTGTCTGATGCAGAAGCATCTAGTGGTGTAAGGGCAATCCTACATCACCCTAAAATATGTTTTCCTTTATGTTTCCTTTTGTTAGCTTTTTGTAGATGTTTTTGTATTTCTGGATACCCTTTTTGTCGAATAAAATTTCCCAACTTTCAAAATTGCATTTCTACTTTTTCTGCTCAATTTCTATTTTTTTGCAGTTTTGAATTTGAAGGTGTGAGGAGGAAAAAATTTATGGGAAGCTTCAAGATAGAAAAATAATCACTTTGGTGAAGGAATTAGGTTAAGATAATTCCTGGTTTGAAAGTTATTCATGTTTTAATTTCTTCTTTTTTCCCTGAAAAATCTTCTAAGTCTAGTTTGAGGCACTAAATGGTCCCGTACTAGCCTAGAAATCACTAGAACTGGTAGAGCTTATTTTTAGTGCATTCTTCACTCTGATACCTTTCCAATGGTTCAAATGGTTCATCAAATGGAGTCCCAGATCAAAATTTATGGCTCCCGGAAGTTGGTGCATTTTCAAAAATGTGCTAATTTTTGAATGTTTTAAAATTTAAATTTCAAATTGTAATTTTCAGCGCCAAACCACCAAAACTCATAATTTGAATGTTGTATTGGATCCAAGAATAAAAAGGAGCTATTTATGGGGTTTTCTGATTTTTGGTATCTTTTTGGGGAAGAAGATCACATACTATGAAAAGGGGAATTTATGTAGTTTCTATAACTTGCATGTATTGCAGAACTCGAGGATTTGAGATCCTCTGCATGTAAGTTTTTCATATTCTGAATAATAATAATATTCTATGGTTGTGTGTGAATTTTTGTGTCTCGAGTTGCACCCTCATCAAAATGTACCTCCTATAACACCTTTTACTACCTCTAGAAGAAGAAATAAACAAAAAGCATCTAGAGATCAGAACCTAAGTGATGTTGTGAAAGAGGAAATTGAACTTGGTTTAGAGGAAGAAAATTAATTGAAAAGGAAGAGAAGAAGCAGTGTTTCAACCAGTGGTGGAGGTGCCTCTTAAGAAGCTAACACAAAATTCAATATTACAAATATCTCTAAAGAAGAGGAGATAGAAGAGGAAAATGAAGCTTTTACAATATGTGTGCACAAGAAGCCTAGGAAGAAAAGGGAGAAGAAAACAAATGAAGGCACATCAAAGCCTAAGAAGAATCTAAGTTCAATACTCCTCTGGTAAGAGTCTGTTCACCTATTTGTTGTATAGTTTTTGCACACATGACCCACTGAAAGCAGGGACCCTCTTTCTCTTTGATTTTTGGTGTCTTGGCCCTTTGGTTTTAAGGTTTTATCTTGCTTTGGCATGAGCCTAAATGTTTATCTTGTTTTCCCAAGCGATTCCCCTAAGTTATTCATTGAAAATCTTAAGTTTTGGGTGAATTTTGGGTTTTTACCCTGGTTCAGGATTTTCCACCCCGTGCGGATTGTCCCGGATCCTACTCAAACTCTAGCTGAATGTTGTGGTTTGGAGATTTCCAGCCTTAGCAGAAATTCCATGTGGGTCAGATTTTTCTAAATTTCATCCTATCATTAGGTTCCTAGATTTTCCCACTTGTCTTGTCGGTGGCATTAATGTCATTCATACTATTGTAAGGCGTATATTTAACTGATTTCTTGAGGAGCTTTTTCCATTATGCTTTATTCTCTGTGATTGATTAAGCTGAGGGGTGTATTCTTTGAGTGTTAGACTCAACTTGAGGCATTTAATTGGTGAGTTATTGTCTTTGGTGGAGATTTCATGTGCATTTTCATTTTTTTTCTTTGTTGGATGCCATTAAATTGATATTTGTTGCCGCATTTGGTTTCTACTACGTCAGATGGTATGTATGTGATTTCCTTGCTTTTGATTGATAAATGTAAGCGATGCCTTGGCATTTTTGGTTTGTTCAGGGTTCAAATTTTTGTGGTTTTGAGAGTTGGTGCTAGGGTTGCATGATATTGTTTGATTTATGGTATCCCAAGCAATCTATGAGCTTATTCATTTCTTTGCATCATGAGATGGCTTACTTGTGAGTCGTGAATACCCCTAGTAAAGACCCAATAGTTGAAATGATTAAATCTTGAGCTTGCCTATGCATCAAATGGCAGATTTGTAGGGTTTGATATCTAGGGCATCACCATTTTTCCTTATCTTGCTCTTGAATAGGCCAAGAATTCAAAGAAAATATTGAAGAGGTCTATATCAAACTTGTCTCAGGCCTATATTCTTGAAATTTATGATCGATCCATTAATCAGGGTGAAATCGTGATTGAGTACTGAGGTTTGGGTTTTTCACTCATCTTGAGATTTTCCAGCTTTGGCAAATTTTCCTAATTGTCCTTGTCTCCTTTCTTTTTCCAAAATCCGCTATTTTTTGGAGATTCATCTTCTTTGCGGATTTCCTTCGACTCCAAATTTTCCCAAAATTCTGTGTTCCCCTTTTTTCTGAAATATGGCAAAGTGTCTCGTCCTTCGCGAAAATTTGTCTCATGCGAATTTTCCTAGGATTTGATGGAAAATGGAATAACATGACTTGTTAAGGGATTATTATGCATTTTATGATCAACTTATGCTATTTTGGGAACTAATATGTTCTTTCTTGATTCATAATGATCGAATTAAATCACTTATAGGTGTTTTAATGTTCATTCTACTAGAATCCATCTAACCCAAAATTCTCCTAAATTCCTCCCTGGCTTGGATTCTGTGGGTGGATCTGAAACCCAAATTTTAATATGATCATTTTATATGAAGATTTAGTGGTTTTGATTGATTAACCTCAGTTTCATGTGATATTTACTATGGTTTCCTTTGTTGAGTGTAGGTTGAATCGAGTAGGACTATGGCTGGGAAGGCTAAGGGTGACATAGAGGGATCCTCGGTATCTAAAGAAGAGAGAATTAAGTTGGATGTCAAGAGCAAAATCTCAGAGAGCAAGATTACCTCTATCTGGTCAGAGGTGATAGACAAAAATGTTGGACTATGAGATTATCAATATTTCAAGGTTAGAATGGAAACTCAGGATCTTCCTTTGGTGGCCAAGAGAATGATGGAATCAAGATTGGCACACATAGATGGTTTTCCCTCTACAGTGCAGTGTTATGAATTAGTCCTTGAATGTGCCAAACATTATGACAGAGATACTCAGAGGATAATTCATCCCTAGTGGAGGATCGTAACAAATCTAAATCCTATCTCCATAGATCAGACTTTTAACATGCCAGAAAAATCCCATGTGGTGGCATTCAACATGGAGGTAGCTAAGAAGTACTATGAAGAGGAGACTGTTAAATCACAACTCATTAATTCCTGGCTGGAGAAGCCCAAGTCTCATTATTCTAAACTACCTAAACAATATTCAGAGAAAAATTCAAGGAGTATTATGATGCCATCACATTACATAGCAGGGTAGTTGGACTGAAGAGTGCAGGTATGATTGAAAGCTAGATGTGCCATGTTATTGTGAGGATGGAGCAAGAAAAGATTAACTATCATTGGGCAGGTGTAATAAGTAGAGTGATTCATGAGTGTTGGTGTAATTAAATGTGTTGTACCTTGTCCTAGGTCATGATTACACCTTAGTTAAGTTTACTTAGGGACCACACAAGAGGTTGTTGGAGAATTTCCACTTTTGGTGGACTTGGCATGTCATTACTTTATCACTTCCACCTTTTGTGGTTATTATCACATTATTACTTTTCCACTTTAGGTGGAGTGATAGCTTTTCACAGTTGTCTTATAGATTATGAAACTTGTCATAATCTTATGCCCTTCTATGTTCTCAACTTGGCTATATAACCAAGGGGTCTCCTATGTACATTTGTGAAGCTCATTCCATCATATTTGCATTATTGGTAGACTACAATTTATTCTTATCATATTGTTTCTATCTCTCTTATGCTTGTGCTTTCTATTAGGCCTCTAGATCTTGGGTGGCTACCTTCATAGCTAATTCTTACATGGTATCAAAGCAATTGGAGTGCCTTTGGATTGTCATTTTGGAGAGATTCTTGGAGGGTTCCATTTTTGGCCTTGTGTTGTAAGTGCATTTTGGAGAGCTTGTTGCATTAGATCTGAGCTCGCCATTATGTCTGGAGTGTCTGAGATAGTTAGATTTTCCTTTTGCTTCATCTCAGTTAGACATTGAAGGCCAAATTTGTGAAGGGTTGAAGATTGGAGGTGATTGCCAGATCCAGGAGCTAGCTACCACTTTGGAGCATTTTCAGCCAAAAAGGACATCGCCATCATGCTCAAAAAGGCCAAAAACCCATAAATCGACTGCCAATTCATCCAAATTGGAGCAAGTTGTCCATTGAGGAAAAAAAATTTAGCAGGCCGACTATATGGCCAACCTACGCAGTCGCATATAGGGGTACATAGTACTTGCTGCATACAGCAGTGTCCTACGGGTGCCACTTGGCACCACCGCAGGCCACCCACTGCAGCCATGGGCCCCTCTGCCCACCTACCGGCAAGCGGCCAGTAAAATAAACTTGCAACAATCAAACCTCTAGTAGATAGGTTCAAAATCTAGCAACAACAAAAAATCTGGTAGCCAACAAAATAATCGGTGGACAACAAATATTTGAAGGAATATTCCGGTGACATATTTTGAGAAAGGGCGACGACGACTATGACAGGAATTCGACTATCAATTTTAACCCAACGATGCTTGCAACGGCCTAGAAACTGTAAAATTTAGGCTTGTGTTCTACTGATGTCATCATCACGTCAACGATGATAGCGTTCTAAAAAAAAATTCCCCCCTCACCAATGGAGTTTTCAATTTTGTAGTCCAACTTTGAATGCTCATAACTTGCTCATTTTGAGGCCTTTTTTGGAGCAATCTTTTTTTTTTTTGGCTAATTTTTTGTGTACTTCATAGTGGTGTATTTGGTTTTTGATTTTGGTGTACAAATTTTCTAGAATTTTTAGTTTCTCATCTTTATACCTGTCCAATCCTCATTTCTACAACTTTCGGGGCTCCGTATAGGCACATATGAACTCCTTTTCAAGTGCCATTTTTTTTTTAAGTGCATGATTTTTCGTCTACTTCTTGAATCTACAATCAATTTGATGCAATCTTGAGTGTATTTTGTACTTTTAGCATATGATATTTTTTGGCCTATTTGGCACTTGTATTGCATAGATCTGAATTTAGGTCTTTGCTTATTTGTTCTAGACTGTTCTCATCCTATTTTTGGCAAGTTGTAAATCAGAAATTATAAGCCCACTTATCCAAGTTTCAAGTGGCCTATTGTACACGCACTGCATTATAAAGTGCCAAAATCATCTCTTTGGGGGGGTACTTTGATTGATTGAATTTGGGGGGGGGGTGTCTCTTGTGTGATTGTGCCTATTTTATCTCTTGTTCTCTTGCATTTTATCATGGGTTCATCTAAATTTCCACTCTTAACTGCACATAACTATGCTACATGAAAAGTACGTGCATGGAGTAAACTAATGGAAAAAGGTTTAATTTACTACATTGATGGAACCATAACTACACCTTCAGATCCTAAGGCAGATCCAATAGCATATATGGATTGGATCACTAAAACTTCTATGGCATTGGGTACACTTAGAAATTTCATTTCAGATGATCTCATTTTCCATGTTGATAAATGTACTACATCCAAGGAAGCTTGGGATAAACTTGTTGCTTTGTATGGCAAGGTTGATAAGGTTAAGGGATACAAGCTTGAACATGATCTCCTAAGCCTTGATCCCAAGTATTTTGACACAATTCAAGATTATGTCACTAAGGAAAATGAGCTAAGAGCACAACTAAAAGATTGTGGTATTGAGAAAGAAGATGATCAATTGGTCTTCAACTTGTTGGACAAGCTTCCAGCTGAGTATCGAGCCTTTGTTTCAAGTTTTCAGACTCAAAGATTGACAATTAGAAACTTCACATCACCATATTTTGAGGATCTCATAGATCTTTTGATTCTTGAGCAAAATAAGTTGATGAAAATGGGCATTCTCAAGTCTTCAACTTCAAAAGCATTGGTGGTCAATCATGGAAAAAATAAGCAAGGCAAAGGAAAGGACCAAAAGAAATCTTCACCAAGGCCACAAGGAGAGAACAAACAATCCACTCCTCCACAACAAAGCTCAACTTCATCTTCTTCAAAGAAGTACAACTATTCAAGCAAGAGGGAGCAACCAACATGTGCACATTGCAAAAATTTTGGTCATGAGGAGCATCGTTGTCATGTTAAGCAAATTGATGAGTTGAAAAACATCCTTAAGAAGAATAACATCAACTTTCCAACTGCATATCAAGAGGACTCATCCCCTTCCACTTCTTCTAAGGGAAAAAGTACAACTCTCATGGCAACAACATCAAGCTCATCTCCTTCTTCATCATCTCAACATGAGACACATAAGGGGCAAGCATTTCTTTCTTTTGTAGATTCCAATTCAGATAGGTGGATCCTTGATTCAGGAGCTTCACATCATATGACTTCGTCTAAGGATATGTTCTCTTCATTTGATTCTTGTTCATCACCAACTATTTTGATGGCCAATAACACTTCTTTGGTAGTTTGTGGGAAGAGGCCTATTGACATTGAAGGTGGAGGATTTAATGATGTTCTATGTGTGCCTACTTTGTCAAGGAACATCCTTTCGATCTACCAGATTTCACATAGTGGAACAGGAAAGAGTGTAGAGTTCACACTAGATTTTGTCATTGTTCAGGATTTGCATAGTAGGGCTCTTGTTGCAGTTGGGGATGTTGATAATCATTCTCGGTTCTACACCTTCTCATATTTTGTTCCTATTGATGATTCGGTTCACCCTAGTGTGGACACACTTGAGGAGATTGAGCATGGTTACTTGAATCTTGTAGTGCTCACTAGTCCTGAGGTTCTTGAACCTATTGTTGATACTCCATCTCCTACATTGACTGATGTACCTGATGATACTTGTATTCTGACAATTTCAGTGCCTTTTCATTTAGTGCAATAGTGCATACCTTGTCTTCCAACAACAGCTTCATGGGATGACTACTTGTCAGACATTGGTAGCTTGTTTGTGGAATCCTACATTGCAGATTTGGGAGACACATTTGATTACTTACATCTTCTCTTTGATGAAGGTGATTCTTCTTCAGTTGTTGTGAGGGAACACTTTGACCCTCCTCTACATGATCATTCTTTTGAGGTTGATGTGATTGTGGATGCATATGTACAACAATTGGAGGAGGCCACTTTCTCTTTTGAGGAGACTTCATCTTTGGAGTATGTTCTACCTTCATACTTGCTAGATCTTGAGTTGTCTTTTTCAGCGGATGAGTGTGTTGTTGTAAAGGGGTTGTCACAGGATCGAAGAAGTGACTACACTATTACAGCTTCACATGGTTTGGGGGAGGCATCTTTCAGCATCAACACAAGGAACTTTGAGCAGATTTTAGAGACTTCTTACATTTTGAGGGTTCTTCCTTCACTTGTGGATTGGGGAGACTTCATTCATGCACCTTTGGTATTGTTTCTTCCTAAGGGGAGGAACATTGTTCGACATTTTTGGAGCAGCTTCTTCATTCCTTCTCAAGCATCTTCCATAGGTGATCATTGTACATTGAGGGGGGGCTACCTTGTCTCTCTTCTTCTCTTGTATGGGGTGGACTTTTTCCTCACATGGGGTTTTTTCCTTCTCATGCCATATTCATAGGCTTTTGTATCTCATCTCTCTTTTGGGGGGTAGTTTTTTCCCATTGGGTTTTCCTATCTTTACTCCACTTGTGAGAGATTTCATTGCATTTGTACATGGGTACCTAACATGGCCTAGTAGCTGGGACCCATCTTGCATTGTTTTCTTTTGTGTACATTCTCCCTAAGTTGAACTTAAATGGGGGATGTTGGTGTAATTAAATGCATTGTACCTTGACCTAGGTCATAATTACAGCTTAGTTAAGTTTACTTAGGGACCACATAGGATATTGTTGGAGAATTTCCACTTTTGGTGGACTTGACATGTCATTAATTTATCACTTCCACCTTTTGTGGACACATCATGTGACTATCTCTCCACCTTTTGTGGTTATTATCACATTATTAATTTTCCACTTTAGGTGGAGTGATAGCTTTTCACAGTTGTCTCATAGATTACAACACTTGTCATAATATTATGCCCTTCTATGTTCTCACCTTGGCTATATAACCAAGGACTCTCCAATGTACATTTGTCAAGCTCATTCCATCATATTTGCATTATTGGCATAATAGAATTTATTCTTGTCATATTGTTTCTATCTCTCTTATGTGTGTGCTTTCTATTAGGCCTCTAGATCTTGGGTGGCTACCTTCATAACCAATTCTTACAATGAGCAATTGTCCAATGTGCTACAAACCAAGACCTTCACGATGACCTCATACTTAGTCTATGCACTTGCAATATTTCATCCCTACAAGGGAATGAGAACAAGGGGAGTCTTTGGATAGGATGTTATTTATGAAGTTTATCCTCAAATGCACTTGGGAAGATCGAGCTACATAAGGGTGAATGATGCATTCACCATGCATATCACCAAATTGCTTCAAGGTACAAAACACATAAGAATTTTAAACCAATCCAAGGAGCTCATCAAGAAATATGGGGCTTCGTTCATTCAGTTTCCCACTTTCTCATACATCAAGATTGATGGGTGTCAAAGGGCTCCATATCAACTTCCAAGGTATCCCATTGATCACATCTTGCTTTTGGAGGTCACTAGAAAGATATGTGATTTTGATGCTATCGTCAAAAGGGACAAGCATAAGACTGGTTTTGGTGGAGACTTCCCTTTGAGGATAGGCACTGGGGAGGCTTTCCCTTCTATTAGTTTAGCTCAGGCTTCAGAAGAGGAGATTAGTGCTCTTGGTTTGTATTTCCACTACAAGAGATCTAGATTTGACATAACAGGTGAAGCACAAAAGAGGGCCAGTAGATAATATAGCCATAAGGTTGATTTGGAAGATTACTGGGCCAATTGAAGTGATGAATATGAGGTCAGAAAAAAGAAATTTTCTCAGCTTCCAGTTGAATTAGTCTAATTGTTCAATGTAAAGGAAGTTCTAGATCAGCTTGAAGATGATGGGGACCTAATTCAAGGCCATGCTTATGAGCTAGTTAAGAACATGCCAATTGGTGAAGCGGATTGGCTAAAAGAAGAAAAGACAGAATTAGGATAGTTAATTGATCTAGTCACCGATTTTACCAAGATGTGGATGAAGCATAAAATACAGGAGTTGGAAAATGAGGGTGTACAATGCACCTTTGATTTGATGGGAGATTTGGACCATCACTCCACTTCCAAGGAATCAACTAAGAAAGATCCCAAGGGTAAAGGAAAGGTGAGCTCCCCTTTCAAAATCAAGATCAAGGATATTCAAATAGAGAAAACTCAAGAAGTAGAAAAACAAAGAAAGCCTATTGCTAAGTAAAGGGGACGTACTTCAAAGACTAAGAGGCCTGAAGAAAAGGAAGCTAAAAAGTAGGATCTTGAGGTTGGTGCTTCTGTGCCTAAAAGGAGGAGAATCATAAGATTGTCACAAAAGGAAGGTTTTAGGGATGGGGAAGAAATTAGCACACCTGTGGTAAATGTAGAGAGTTCAAGAGAAAAGACACAATTGTATACAAGGAAATCAAGGACTCCTCCTATGGATAGTGTGCCAAAGGCGGATCCTCCTTTGGTTACTTCTCATGAGGAGTAGCATGATGATGTTCCTTCTTCCCATGAGGCTCAAAATGAACCAAGTGAATCTAAGGAAACCTAGGATCATCAAGACATAGAAGGAGAAGAATTTCATGAGGGTGAGCTTTTCGGTGCAGAGGTAGAAATAGAAAGAGTAATGTAGTCTCCCTTGGTTGCATATGAGGATTCACTAGTTAGAACTGAAGAGGTTAGATCTCCTCCAAGAGAAGAAATATCAGATAGTTCCAACACTTGTGCACAGAGAGGAGCACACTAAAGAAAAGGATAAGACTAAAGAGGGTCCTGGGAGGCAAAGTTTTGATGAAGATACGCCTAAGTATCAATAGGAGGAAGTAGGACAGAGTGAGGTGTAGTTAGATTCCATTGTTCTAGAGTGGGTGGACAAAGAAATAAAGAGAAAGTAGGTTGTTGTGGATGATACCCCTCCCAATTGGGATGAGTTGTTGGCTAAGATAGGGTAGGATAAAAGGAAAAAGAAGACCTTGGGGTTATCTCTTGAAGCTTGCTGATAGAGACTTACCTTTCAAGAGAGATAGGATATTATATTCTGTCTTAGTTGTTGTTGTGTAGAAAACATTATCGACAGATTGTCACTAGGAGGGCCTGAATAAGCTAAGATGGATCAGTTTTTGTATGCTATCTCTCCTGAAACATTCAGAAGAAGAAATAGATCTACTCTAGGAGAGGAGGAATTTCAAGAGTTACTAGTCCCTACCAGGTCAAGAAGGACTAGTATAAAGGGAGAATCATCATCCACCCAACCACCTCCATCATCTCCATCTTCTCCAAGTTCACCTTCATCTGAGTTTGAGGTCATTCCCATTCCACAACCTCAGCTAGTCATAAATTAGCCATTACCACCTCCACCTCAACCAATGGCTTTCCTGTCCAACAACCCATCTCCATTGACCTTTGCTAATTACAATGTCATGCCCAAGAACCCAGAGCATTTTTGTTCTAAGTCCATGTCAATGACCCCAATAGAACTATTGAGGAACACATTAGGATCTTACAGACTTTCCTTAAGGATAGAGGGATCAATCATGAAGATGTAGCATGTAGGCTCTTCCCTTATTCCTTAGGAGAAAATGCATTCTATTGGTACAATCATTTTCCTGCTAGATCTATTTGGGATTGGAATGAACTGGAGACTTCATTTTTGTAGAAGTTCATGATTCCCATTAGTCTCAGTGAGCTCTATCGTCAGTTCACTAATGTTAAGAGAGAAGTCAAGGAGCCTATAGAGTCTTTTAACAATAGGTTTCATTGTGCCTATACCAGACTGTAGGCCCCCTATGTTGTTGACTAAGCCACTGCTTTAGAGGTTTATTATGAAGGTCTAGATAGCCTCACCGCCACATTCATGAAGTGGAGAAACAACCCTCCCACCACTTTGCTTGATGCATATGCAGAGGCTGTTAAGGTTAGTATTGCTTTGAGACAACATTTGTTTGGACCTTTACCATCTTTAAGACCCACTGCTCACCCTGGACAAGTCCTAGCTCTCAACCAGGCTCTCACCAATCATACTCCAATCATGAATTTAGTTCCTCAATTGCCTATGGTTCCCCACCCAGGACCTCCAGTGAGTCAAATGCCACCTACAGTTATTTATCCCCATCAAAGTGCAAATCAGCCTCTTCATCCACAATCTCATACTAGATATCCCCCATATCTACAAAATTTTGAAGTCTTGAACCAGTCATTGAATACAAACACTGCAGTAGGATATCTCCAAAATAATGTGAGCCAGCCTCCATATAGGAGTCCTAACTAGGAGAGACTAGATGAATTGTCTGAACAAGTGAAGAAGCTAAATATGGAAGTGCCTTACTTGAGGAACCAAAACAGTCAATTGCAAGTTGCTCAAAGAAATATGCAGTCCAATTAGAGTAGAGAAAGATGAGAAAATCAATAGGGACAACATTATAATGATAGAGGATATAACAATGAAAGAGGGTATAATAATGATAGAGGATACAACGATGAAAGAGGACAAAATTATGATAAAGGACAATCCTCAAGCTAGAATTTTGATAAAGGTCAAGCTAGTGGATAGGGTTTTGACAGAAGAAAACCACCTAGACAAAATAAGACTTGGAATATGAGGCCTAACAATGGAAGAATCCCTACCCCATTGGATCGACCAGTCAACCAATCAATCAATCAACTAGTTAATCAAGAAAAGCCTCCTAGTGGTGTGTATTTGGTAGAGGCTACTTTATTATGATGGTGTATGCTCCATAAAACAAGTCATCATTCTGAGTTAGATTGTCCAGAGTTCCAAACAACAGCCTCAATATTTTAGTATGAAGTGGAGAACAATTTAAGTGGTCAAGAGATGGTACCTTCTACTCCTTATGATTCTTCAGTGTTAGTCCCGAATTATGCCCCTTTCCATAGAGCAAAGACAATGTTCCTGAGGATGAAATAGACCAACTCAAGGAAGAAGCAGACTAGGTATGTAATGGAGATGAGATTTCATAGTTATTTGATGAGAATCCAGTGAATGACAATGGCCCCTTGGATGAGGAAGAATCTTATGTTGAAGTGCAGACTTTCCAAAGGCCTACCAAGAAGTATGATTTAAGGGACATGCCACATAGACATCCATAGGCTAGAGGCCCCTTCACCACTTCCATCCCTCCAGACAACTTCACCACTCCTCTAGATCCTAATGCAAGTAATAATCCATTGTATCCTCATTTTTCAAAGTAGTATCTATCAAAGGAAGGATAGACATAGGTGGATATGTCAAAATGAAGGAATACTGAAGCAAGCAAAGTCAGGGTGATGGACTATCCAAAGGAAAATCCTGTTGATCTAAATGAAGAAAAATTGTCCATATATTTTGCAGAAGAACTCAAGAAACTTAAGGTAAGTCTCTTTGCATTTGAGTTATTGAGAGTTCCAACCATTAGGAATGCAGTCCTAGGAGCTTATAATGCAAATTACATATCACAAGATAAATCAATTAGTGAAAGTGTCAATAGAGCATCTAGTTCTCAATCGATGGGAAGGAAAAATAAAACTCATAATCAAGTTCTTGTGCCTCCTGGGGATAAGGGAAAAGAGAAAGACAAAACCCAGGTTGCTCAAGTAGATACTTCCTTAACTATATTTCAAGGGAAAACAGAGACTCCTCCATTCCTGATTTACGTTTATATATTTGGTAAGCACTTGCATAATTTCTTGTTAGATTCTGGTGCTTTCACCAATGTAATGCCATACGGTATCTATAGAGCTTTGGGCATTACTCTTGCTGATTCCCAAAAGCAGGTTACCCAATTGGATAGAACTGAAGTTAACGTTGTAGGGGAATTAAACATGATTCATATGCAGGTTGCTTCTGATCCTAGAATTCAACAAGTCATCAATATATAGGTGGCAGATATACCTGATGCTTATGGTCTGATTCTAGGAAGAGACTTTACTAGGCCCTTGAATGGATATGTATCAACTGACAACTCTCACATGTGGCTTCCTTGGAAGGGAGTACCAAACCGGATTAGAATTGAAAGAGAACCTAGAATGAATTACATGATCACAAAATATCAAAATACTTCTAATGAAATTCTGATATCGGAAGTAAGTATGGGTAATTATGTGCTTGCAGCCCCTTTTGAGAAGTCATATGTGGAGGAAGTTCTAATGTTCCACACAACACCTGTCGATCTTACAACAAAATCTAGTAGTACTGAAGCCTTGGTGGAACCAATTGAAAATGATGATGATATTGAAGATAATCAGCTTAGTTTACTAGATAATTTCCAAGAATTCATTTAGAAGTGCATTAAGGATCAGGTACAGTTGGGTAGGAAGATGAATTTCAGAGATTTGATTCTACCAAATTGGTGCAGGGTCCATAATGTCTCTCACTCTGAGCTGGATTGCTACTTATGCTAGACTATTGTGGAACAAGTGCAGAAGTGTATCGACCCCACTCTAGCAGTCAAAGTTGATATCCATAATATTCAAGAAGACCCAAAAGGAAAGAAAGTGATGTCTTCAAAAGAACCTTCAAGCAACAATAGTGCAAGAGATACAACTAGGAAATATGTAGTTGTTGGGTGTTAGAATTTAAGGTTTGATGGATCTAAATTGAAGCAAGGAGATGGAGCAAGATTTGAGCCAATCAGTCCAAAAGGTAAGACATTCTTTTCTGCTCATAGACTCCAATTTCATTGTACAAAAAATGTAGCAAAATATGAAGCTTTGGTCCATGGATTATTAATGGCATTAAAGAAAAAGGTTAAGATCCTGCAAGTTTTTGGGAATTCAAAGTTGGTAGTTAAGCAAGTTAGAAGAGAATACTCTTGTCATGACAGAAGAATGACCAATTATAGACACAGAGTATGGGACCTTATTGAAGGATTTGATGCCTTCAACATTCAGTTGATACCATGCAGTAAGAACCAAACAATAGATTCCCTTGCTCAGGCAGCTAGTACATTGCAACCTCTGTCTCTATCTTGATTGAAGAAGTTTACAGTTGAGTTAACTCCAGTGCCTTCAGTACCTGACAATGCCACCAACTTCTAGGTATTTGAAGATGATAAGCATATTCTAGATTCTATCACAAGCATAGATGTTTTTGCTTCTCATATTATTGATGAAACTGAACTTCAAGAAGTAGAATAGGATTTGGAAGGAGTAATCAATTTGAAGACAAATACTATTCCCAGAGGAATGGTACAGTTAGAGAGGATTTTTTATTTAGATAAAGTTAGGGAACAAGAACAAGATGCCAAGAAGGAGTCCATCAGTGGATAGTGTGAAACATATAATATGAAAACTAATGAGGATGTCAAGAATGTCTTTATTGGAAAAGTGTGCACTCCAGAAGAAAGGAAAGGAATAATTGATGCATTACATAGATATCCAGATGTGATAGCCTAGAGTTATGAAGACTTGAAGACCTATGATACATCAATTATAACTCATACTATCCCTCTGAAGCCAGGAGTGAAACCTTTTAGACAGAGACAAAGGCCAATTAATGCTTTATTAGAACCAATAATTCAGAAGGAGGTGCATAAATTGCTATCTGCAAGAATCATATTTCCAGTCAGACATTCAACTTGGGTTGCAAACTTGGTTCTAGTGTGAAAGAAAAATGGTGAAATCAAGTTGTGTGTATATTTTAGAAATCTTAACAGAGCATCAGAAAAGGATAATTATCTAGTACCTTCATTGGATGAAGTACTTCAGGTTGTCAATGGCTCTCAGATGATGTCCTTTCTTGATGGTTACTTTGGGTACAACCAAGTCATGGTGTAGTATGAGGACAGGCATAAGACTGCTTTCACCATGAAATGGGGCACCTTCACCTACAGAAGAATGCCCTTCGGTTTGATCAATGCTAGAGCCACATTTTAGAGGGCTATGGATATTGATTTTAAGGACATTATTGGAAAATGCATAATCATTTATATGGATGATCTAATAGTCTTTTCGAAGAAGAGAGGAGACCACATAGCAAACTTGTGCAAAGTGTTTCAGAAGTGCAGGGAGTTTGGAATATCCCTTAATCCGAAGAAATGCATCTTTGGAGTGACAAAAGGAAAGTTATTGGGGCATGTTATCTCTGAGAAAGGAATTTCCATTGATCCAGAACAAGTATAATCCATACTCAAGATCCCACCACCTGCTAGCAAGAAAGAAATGAAGTCATTCTTTGGTAAAATCAACTTTGTGAGGAAGTTCATCACTGGGTTCGCAGAAATAGTCAAGCCACTGAATGCAATGTTGAAGCAGGAAGCCAAGGTTGAATGGAGTGTAGAGGCAAAATAGGAATTTGTAGAAATTAAAAGAGTTATTGTTAAGGCTCCAGTTCTGGTAAGTCCTGAATATGGGAAGCGATTTTACATATATTCATTTGCTTCTAATCATTCCTGTGTTGGCATGTTGACCCAAAAGTCTGACCAAGGGAATGAACACCCTATAGCATTTATGAGTGCACCACTGAAAGATGTAGAATTGAGATATCCAAGTGTGGAGAAACAGGCCTATGCCTTGGTTAGAGCTGTAAAAATTTTAGACATTATATTCTCAGAAACAAGGTGTTTGCAATAGTCCCTGACCCTGCAGTTAAACTGCTATTGATGCAAAATGAACTGGGAGAACACATAGCCAAATAGGTGACCATGATATAGGAATATGATATTGAAATTCAGCCCGTGAAATTGGTAAGAGGGCAAGGGTTAACAAGAAAAATGGTAGAAATGGGCCCTAATCTTACAGTCCAACATTACAATATTGAAGATGTTTCCCCAAGAGGCTGGTATGATGATATTATTCACTATATATTGAATCAAAGGTGTCCTAACCATCTAAATGAAGTACAAAGGAGATCTCTACATTTGAAGAGTGATGGTTTCATGTTGAAGGGAGTTGTGTTATATAAAAGGAATCATGAAGGCATATACTTAAGGTGTTTGGGACAACAGAGGATGAGAGGGTCATGATTGAATTTCATGATAGATATGGTACTGGCCATGGATCTGCACATTCTACTACAAACTAGATTATGAGGGCTAGTTATTATTGGCCTACATTGTTCAAAGATACACACAGTCATGTTAGAACTTACCATGTGTGCTAGACTGCAACAACCAGAGAAAATTATGCCGCTCTTCCTCTCCATCCAATATTTGAAGTAAAACCATTTGCATAGTGGGGAATGGACTTCATTGGCCTTATCAATCCACCTTCTTATGTTGGTCATAGGTATATTCTTACCATTACTGATTATTTTACATGATGGACTGAAGCTCTTGCATGCAAAAAATGTACTTCTTAGGTGGTAATTGAATTCCTCGAATCAAGTATTATCAATCGCTTTGGATGTCCTTTATCTTTAGTTTGTGATAATGGTCTTACATTTGCATCTTTGAAATTTTCCAATTGGGCCTTTGATCATGGGATCATAATCAAGTTTGCATCCAATTATTATCCACAAGGTAACGGGTTGGCTGAGTCTTCTAATAAAAACCTCTTAATAGTTATCCGTAAACTATTGGAGAAAAACCCTAAGGATTGGCACAATCAACTTAGATTTTCTTTGTGGGCAGATCATACTAGACAGAAGACTTCCTAAGGGACTTCTCCTTATCACCTTGTGTATGGCCTAGAACCAGTATTTCCAATCCAATTGAGAATCCCTACTTTGTAGTTTATTAATGAGTATTATGATGAAGAAAATAGGCGTGAGGCCCACCTGCAAGAACTATTACAATAAGAGGACTTAATTAGTGATGTAATTAAATAAATAAAATTTATTTAATTAATCAAGCAAGAAATAAAGATAGGAATGAATTAATTAAATAATTAAAATTATTTAATTAATAGAAGACATATGACTTTAGAAAATAATTAAATAATTAAAAATTATTTAATTATCAAAGCCAAAAAGGGGGGATGATGGAGAATTTAGAAGTGAAAGGCTTAGGATAATTTTTAGTGTCTACATTTTGCCCCTCTTTGTCATAATGTAGCATGTCGCGTTGTGACAAAGAAAATAAGTCAAAATGTAGACACCTAAAAATGACCTAGGCCTGCAAGCTTCATTTTTACCACTTTCGTCCTAGCATAATTATGACACTTAATTATGTCTTTGGTTCACATTCGACTATTGATTAAATAATTCATAATTATTTAATTAATTTATGTCTTTTATTCTTCATGATTATTAAATAAATAAATCTTATTTATTTATTAAATACATCATTAATTGTCTAAGTCTTCCCTTAATGAAATAAATTTCTTAATTTATTTAATCACCCTTCTTTAGTCATTTCTTCCTGATTATTAAATAAATAAGTTTTATTCATTTATTTAATATGTCACTAATTGTCATAATTGAATGAATTGATTAATTTATTTAATTAATTAATGTTATCTGCTAAATTAAATAATTATCTTTAATTATTTAATTGTCAAAATTAATATTCATCTCATTTTAAATAAATGAAATTATTTAAAATGTCATCACAATCTTAACTGACAGTCCATTTTGGTAAATAATCTAAAAAGATTATTTTTTTTGTCTCACAAAATTCATATTTTGAGTTGATTTAATTCAAATTGGTAGCTTTCTTCCAAAAATCAAATAAAGCAAGCAAGTTCTTGATTTTATCAAAATTGCTTTTCAGTCCATCTTTTATTTGATTTTTCAAATCTCGCAAAGCATGCTATCTTTATCTTCTTAATTTTGAAAAAGTTTATTTTTGAAATTAATTATCTCATCCTTTCTCCACCGCTGATCTGATTTTCTCATATGACATCTTGACCACTCGTCTAAGGATTTTTCCCTAACCCTAATTAGGGATTATTAGATTTAATCGCGTCCTCTGATTTTAGGTTTCTGTCAAGAGTCGATCTCGTTCGTCCATTCAAAATTGTGTTTTCTATAAAATGACAATTTTGTTCATAATTTAGGGACCACTTCATCATTATAGGCATTATAGTCATTTATTATTCATAGTCATTTATCATTTATCATAGGCATAGGCATAATTTTACTTAAATCCTTCAAAACTTCCATAGTACAATGAAATAGTCAAATTGCTCACACACTCGATCTAAGGGCATCAAATCATACGCTACAAGCTAGGAGGTGCTATGGAGGTGAATCAAGAAAACTTCAACAAGGAATTTGGTATAATCATTCTTGCTTAAGTTTTCATTGTGCTTCATATCTTTTTGGGTTTATTGTCTTTTTTGATTTGCTAACATTGAATCTAATCCTAAAAATAACCTTTAGTTACATTGGTGAACCCGACATGAACATGACTCTATTATTTGCTATTATTTCTGTACGGTTTTCATGTGTTTTCTGTCATTTTTGTAGGTACAGGTACGGAGCGACGTAGTCATTTTTTTAAAAATCATGACGCATTTGATGCGTCACGATGCATTAGAAGCCCAAAGCACCGCAATCGCTCTGTCGAGCCGCAATCGCATCCTAGAAAGCTGCATTTGAAATCCCAAGCTGCATTCAATACACAGAGCGACGCATTGGCTCAGTAGCGACGCATTCGCCTAGTAATGTTTTCTTCTCATTTGCATTTAGGTTTTTGAGGTTTTTCTATTCTTTCTATTTTTTTTAGCACTCTAGTTTTTCTGCATTCTGCTTAGTAGAGGCTGTCGTGTTACTAATCGTGTTTCACAACATGTGGCTGTTACATTTCATGGGTCCAAGATTGGTGGATGAAACTACTAACTTGTGGTTTTGTAGCTCTGTTAGTCAAAGACTCATTTCTCAAACAACATGTTTGCGATTTCTAGTGTAGAAAACACTTCATTTGGTGCTTTAAAATGGATGAGTGTTTGATTTTGTCTGATTGTGCTTGAAGGTGGTAGGTGATTATGCTCTCACCTTGTGAAAACTAGGTGATCAGAAAACCAGACCCACCTTATTTTTTTGTGTCACCCTCACGATTTGGTAATCAAAGTATCCTCTCCCCTTGCACTTTCGAGTGATCCTGGGTGTAAGAGAAACGGTTACTGACTCTAGAACTTGGGCTTGTTCTGGTGGGAAAAAGTACTCACCCCAGGATGACTCAAACCGATAGCACCCTAACACCGAGGGACTTCTAGCCAGTATATACAAGTGGATTCTTGAGGAAAGCCCAAGAATCACGAGTGTGGTTCTGACGAGATGGATCCGAAAGGGGACTCTCACCGCATGGATCATGCCTCACAAACAGAATGCCCATATTAAACACCTCTTTTCTTAGTGTCCAACCGTTCTATTAGTTGTTGCTTGATATAGTGCAGGGTATAGTATCATGCCCGAGGCACTCACTACTAATCCCCTTGAGTAGAGATAGCAATTCTTGGGATGTCATTACCCAAAGAATCTGAATTTGGTGTGGTCGAATGACATTAATGAGCCGTGGAGGAGAGCCAATGCCACCAAAATTCTAAGCTATCTGCTCTCAAGAAGGAAAGGTGTTTATCACCAATCTGAGGTATATTGGTGAGCTATATCAAGTATACAAACCCTTGGCCTATTGGCCCTTTAGGATTGTACTTGTCTTATGTGCGATTGCTTACATTCAAAACATTGTGCTTGTCAAGTGCTTTATGGATTCATCACATTTACAGTTCCAAACAAAACATTCAACACCAAACAGATCAAACTTTCCATCAAAATGACAAGAAACTCAAATTTCACAAACTGTATTGCATCTGTTGAACTACAATAGAATTCTACAATGCAATTGCTCTGTTAAACCACATTTTCCATTTAAAATGCTGCATCTATATGCGTCACGACGTATTTGAACATTACAAAGCCACATATGCAAAACCAAGTTGCATTTGACATTCCAAAAGCCGCAATCATGTAAACCAACCACATTTGACAAACTATGATGCATTCATAGCTTCAAACGATGCATTCGCCTGTCATGAGTGAAAGCTTGAAATAGATCCAAATATGAGTCCACACTTTGTTAGTATTTTGTCAAACATTGTTTCCAAAGGAATCTTGTCAGAAACCAATTCTGAAATTTCTCAAAACTTTTGTGCATTAGTTTTCATTCTTTACCATAGGTTTCACCTTTCATCTTTTTTAGGTATGTACATTAGACATTAGTTTTTCCCTAGGTTTCAAATCATTGCATACTTTAGATTACATAAATCTCAACACCAATTCACAAACGTCATTATTTTTGAAACTAGGTTATCTTGAACCTCACCATCATTATCTTTTTCAGTCATTGTCCCTTTTGTGAGATTTTTCCAACTCAAAAGTCTAGTTAGGAAAACTCACTAGTCATATTGGCCTTGTCATCTTGTTATTTCCAACAAAGTCCTTTAGTAACCGAAATTGAAAACAAAGATTCAGTTTAGAAGTGCTTAGATATCCTTGTCTTAAATTGCATTATAGGTTTAGACATTGCATATTTTATTCCCAAAAATTCAAAAACATTACACATTCTAGTCGTCATTTTGAGCTTAGACCTCAAATAGTATCATCCTTGCATTTAGTTGTCATTTTTGAGCAATCTCATTTTATGGTGGAAACTAGACTCCAAAAACAACAATGACAAATGTCAAACGTTTGACAAGATCCCACTTCCACTATCAATAATCCCACATATGACCCAAACTAGACTTTTGAGGATCCATTTGGTAATACAGATAATCAATCTCTCACAGCAATACCTTCCTCATCAAACAGTCTGTTTGAACTATTCCTGCGTAAAGATGAATACGGTCAAATACTTGAGGAAAACCTAGAGGTAGTGGCACAAGATCCAAAAGCCTCTCAATTCTTCGAACAAATGGTCCTATACAACAAAGATAGATACTTGGCCATACTCTTAAGTCAAGGATCCAAATTACCTAAAGGATTCGACATCAACACATTGAGATCAACATCCCCAGACCCTAAGGTCAATAATGCACATAACCTGTGAAATAGTGATCAACTTTCCAACACTACAAGCAACACTTTCTTTGATACTACAACGACAATACATGCTAATCCCAACATCCCAAACACCTCTAACTCAATAAATGCAACATCCATTAGAGGATCACAATTGGCCACAATGCCCACAACATCCACGACACTGTCACAATTGGCTAGAACCACCTATGGCTCCTCGGCAACGTGGGAAAATTATTCAAATCCTCTCTTTACTACGATAGTAAATGCCACAGGGGCATCATCAAGTCACAACAATCCCCCCTTGATAACCACATCTAGTACCATGAGTACACCTTCGACACAACCTCTCATTGGTATCTCACAAAATCCTTTGGGGGGAGGCAAACGACATGTATTCATTCAAGGACAACAAAAAAATGTGAACACGTCAACACTATCAAATACCATCAAATCGCAAGGGCACAGTATGAACATTCCCCTTGTGCAAAACCAACAATTTGGACAAGGTACTCAACAAACACAACCCATGACATCATTCACAAATCAAAATGTTCATGGTCACCATATTCCCCAAATAATGACACAAATGGCTGGGTGACACATCCCAACATACGCATCACACATCCATACTCACCAACATACCCCCAATACAAACTTTCAATACCAACAAAAAATAAATCCACACACATCATACATGTCACAACAATCCATATCACCACAATACACCAATATTCACACACAACAAATAGGGACCTATGGTGTACCAGGCAACCCAACACATGGGACCACAAATGACCCTATTATGGATGCCTTACAAACAAGATTTATGGGTTTAGAGAAAACTATCCAAAACATATACGTATCAGGCAAGAAATCAGAAATATCATATGATCTAAATTTATACCCATTCAACATGAGCTTATACATTCCTCCATTTCCTCTGGGATATGTGTCGCCCAATTTCACAAAATATAGAGGCAAGACAAACCCCATTGAACATGTTCGCAAGTTTGCAACTAATTGTATGGACATCGCTTATGAACAAAGATACTTGATGAGACTTTTCTCTAAAAGTCTGGTGGGTCTTGCCCTTGAATGGTTTTCCAATCAAAAGGATATCCAAACATGGGATGATCTTAAACAAAAATTCATAAAAAATTACACATACAACATCGACATGGATACCTCTATCACTAGCTTGTGCAATCTCATGCAAGAGGATGTTGGTGATACTTTCATCCCATTCTTTCAAAAATGGAGAAGTCTAGCTAGTCAGTGTCATATTGATATACCCGAAAGGGAAATGGTCAACATGTTCATGCAAACACTTCTTGGGCCCCTAAAATATGCATTGCAAGTATAGTGCTGCACAAACTTCACAGACTTAGTTGAAAAAGGGGTCCAGATTGAGAAAGCCCTTATCAAAAAGGGAGAACTAAGGTACAGTCCCAAAAAAACAAACACCAATCCACCCGCCAACAAAAACAAATATTGGGTTAAAAATAAACATGTTACAAATGATAGTGTTGTTGATGCCAAGACTGCAAACATTGTGGGTCCTATACTGGCCCTAAAAGGGGTCCAACAAAAAAACATACCAACAACGACATTGACACCTCCTCCCAATGTCCCTTCAAACAACCAGAGTGGCCAAAACAATCAGGGACAATACCGTTAGATGAGACAATTTCCTAAAGGTCGCACATACACTTCTTTGGGTGAACCCATTGAGGAAGTCCTCAAGAAATGCCTCCAGATTGGCATCATCACACTTCAGGAACCAAAACCATATGACCCAGGACAATTCAAACCAACATGGTGGGATGATAATGCATTCTGTGTTTGTCATTGTACCAAAGGACATAAAACCTCTAACTATTGACAATTGAAAAACCTAGTACATGATCTTATCGAAAGTCGTATCATTGAAGTAGGTGGATCTCAATTTGCCTCCAATTCAGATCATACTATCCAAAAGAACCCACTGTAGGACTATGGTTCTCATAATGCTTCCACCTCAGGTCCACAGACAAACAATAATCAAGCTAACTTCGCCCGAGCCAAGTACGACCATTCTAGTGGACCAATTATAAATAATGTATGAACTGATGACGAATACATCAACACCATTATGATCAAGAGAGCACCTCAGTGTAATGTTACTACTCGAAGTGGCAAGGTCACCATAGCTAGTCTGTCTCCTGCTAGGCAGCCCAAAATTACCATACCTGGCCCATCTACTAAACAATCAAAACCCACCCTGACCACGAAGCAAGGGCAACCCAAAAGTCAGTTCAACCTTATCGACTAGCTAGGAAAGACTCCCACACAAATCTCTATACTTGAGCTGCTTCGTATCTCTCCCGTGCACAAGGATATACTAGATAAAACCCTACAAGAGTCGTCAGTCCACAAGGACATTGATGTCAATTAGTTTGAGACCATGGCGAGATATCTCACTATGCCTCACCATGTCACCTTCTCGAATCAAGACTACTCATAACCTAAAACCAACCACAACGATGCCTTGCACATAGAAACATTTTTCCACAAGCACAAAGTCAGATGGGTTTTAGTAAATGGCAAAGTAGGATTGAACATATGCTCCCTCAAATTGATTAAGGCTCTAGGATTCTTTGATGCATGCGTGGACCCAAAAAAGAGTATAGTGATCAAAGCATATGATGATGAAGAATGCTCTTCACGTGGCATTATCTCTCTCCCTATCAGAGTGGGACCAATCATTGTGGACACAACCTACTAGGTCCTGGATCCATGCCTTAAAAGCCATTATGTCCACATATCACCAATGCCTAAAGTTTCCATTTGACAGCACAAAAATAACCACATATGGAGACCTCGACCCTTTCCAATATTGTACAAACTTAAGGGGTATCTCTAAAAATTGAGTACCTATTAACCAAGAAGCACCTGGCTCCTCGTCATCCAAATACATCAACCCATTCGCACTCACATCATCTTCCACATCCACTGCACCCACGTCTTCTGCAATACCACCACCTTCCACAGAATCCACTGTCAAGATCCAGGACCTCGGCTGAGGAGAATTCAAACTGCACATCGTATACAACATAACAACAATACCCAAGTCTCCAAAGGTCTATGGTCAGCCATGTTTCAGAATGGAACCCCAAATAATTTTTAAGGTTCCACCAAAAATAGTTTTCATCAAATGGGGAGACATGAGTAATGAGGACCTTGCTAACATCACAGGATGGATCTATAAAGATACTATCACTTTACCCCCATTACCAGTTCAAAAATATGGCAAGGGTTATGACATAATGAAGGCTAAGGGCTACGATGGTACTAGTGGCCTGGGCAGAAATAAAGCTGGACAAAGAGAGCCCATAGAACCTTTCAAAATACCAAAGTATCTTGGATTAGGGTTTGGATTGCCCGACTATGATGGTCGATGTACCTCTGGAATTTCAAGTGAGCAAGTCCATGCTTCATACAATGTCAAGACCACTAGGGAAATCCTCACTGAAACTAACTCCCAAGAGTGGGAATTTGGCTCAGAATGATCCCTAAGTGACTATTGCCTAGATGATTTGTTTTTCAAAGAGGGGGAACTGACCTCTGAACAAAGATTTTGGCAAACATTTAAAATTGATCAGGCACCAAATAGTCAAACTCCCATTACCACCCCCCATGACTTGCAAACCCCACTATCTAAATCCCATCAGTCCAACCCATCTGAATTACCAAATGACATTGATAATCATGACTCTAAGACCTTCACCCCTTATTTTGACAATGAATATGAGACAAGCTAAGGGAAATATTGGATAGAATCTGATGTGGAGTTGGATGATGATAACCTCATCTAAAATATTACTGAATCCGTTTGTATGCTTTATGTATCTTCCCCGCAATTCACCAACACTGACAATGGCATTTCCCTAGTTTATCCTCAACTAGTCGATTGGGACCAACAAGGCTTGCTAGTCCTGGAAACATCTCAGAATGATGAGGAAATTGCAAAATTTATGGGATTATGTGAGGACATACCTAATGGTGACCACAAGGTGGGATTCACTATTGATCTAGATTGCACGGCATACTTCGGTGATACTGCTCCATCCTCCAGTCGTAAAAGTAAAAATAAAAATAACATAAAAAATGAAACATCTCTAGGTAAAAATCGAAAGGCACCTTTTGACGATAAAATAGTAAAAATGGACATATCTATGGGTGAAAACCTCTCTGAGGCACCCAAAGATGGAGGACTTGACTTTCTTCCTATGCAACAAGAGAAGTCAGCTATGCTTGTAGAAGATACCATAGAAGACAACATATCGACTGCAAAAGATCCCAAAATGGTCCTCTTTGCTGCATCATTGACTGAAGAAGAGAGACCGAAATTTCATAAATTCTTTGCTGAATGTAAAATAAACTTTGCATGGTCCTATGCGGACATGTCGGGATTAGACCTAGAACTGGTCCTGCACCATTTGCCACTATTGCCTAATGTCAAACCAGTCAAGCAGAAGTTACGCAAAATGCACCCTCAAGTCGCTCTATTGGTCAAGGTAGAGTTGAAGAAACTTCTAGACATGGGATTCATACGGTCTCTTGATTATGCTAAATGGATATCTAACTTGGTGCCGGTAACAAAACCAAATGGGTTGATCCGGGTCTGTATAGATTTTAGAGATCTAAATAAGGCATGCCCAAAGGATGACTTTCCTTTACCCAACATTGACATCATAGTTGACCTTACAACAGGATATGAGATGTCCCTCATGGATGGTTTCTCTGGCTATAATCAAATTCACATTGCTCCAGAAGACCAGCACAAAATGACATTTTCTTGCCCATGGGGAATATTCTATTGGAATGTCATGCCCTTCGGTCTCAAAAATGCAAGTGCCACATATCAAATGGATATGACCAAAATCTTCCATGACATGATGCATAAAATATTGGAAGATTATGTAGATGACCTATTGGCTAAATTAGTAACTAGGAAAGATCACCTCAGGGTTTTAGACATAATTTTCAAATGACTGGAAGAATACAAAGTCTGACTAAATCTTAAGAAATGTGTCTTCGATGTAACATCAAGTAAACTCTTGGGCTAAATAATTTCTCAAAGAGGCATTGAGGTTGATCCTGCAAAAGTCAAAGTCATTATAGAAATGCCTCCTCCCAGAGGAATCAGTGAACTCAAAACTCTACAAGGTAGGGTACAATCTATTCGGCACTTCATAGCCCAATTGGCTGACAAGTGCCGCTGACAAGTGCCACCCATTCCAATACCTATTGCGCAAGGCCGTCCCCTTTATGTGGATAGATAAATTTCAAGAAGCCTTTCAGCAAATCAAAGACTACCTACTGTCAACGCTAGTTCTCATGCCTCCCATTCATGGAAATTCATTGATCCTATACATCTCGACAACTAATTCAGCACTGGGGGCATTATTAGCACATAACAACCAAGAAGAAAAAGAAAGAGCTATATACTATATTAGTCAGACGTTGGTCGAATATGAGCTGAACTACACACCAATTGAATGAGCTTGCCTAGCCGTGGTATTTGTAGCATAAAAACTAAGGCACTACATGCTAAGCCATCAGATGCAACCAGTAGCAAAGATCGACCCCCTAAAATATTTGTTGAGCAGGGCAGCATTAGCAGGACATCTGGAAAAATGGGTCATGATTCTAAGCGAATATGATATTCAGTATGTGGAAAGAAAGGCGATAAAAGGAAAAGTCATTGCAGCCCAACTGGCAGATGCACCTTTGCAAAGTGATCACCCATTAGTGGAAGATTTTCCAGATGATTCAATATTCCATATGGAACCTAAGGCACCTTAGCGACTCTACTTTGACGGATCACACACAAATCATGGCTCGGGGCTAGGAATCTTGTTTATCACTCCTCAAGGAGACTCCATTTCTAAGTCTTTCTACATTGCCTTCCCAAGCACAAATAATGTGGCAAAATATGAGGCATTGGTTATAGGACTAAGAATGGCAATAAAATGGAAAATTAGAGCACTACATGTCTATGGGGATTCTCAGCTTGTCATCAACTAGGTTAGTGATGACTATGACACAAAAGATGAGAAGTTGATGCCGTATAAGCGGATGGTTGATAGTTTTCAAGCATACTTTCATATGGTAACTTTTGAACAAGTTTCAAGAACACATAACAAAGCAATAGATGCAATGGCTACAATAGGCTCTCTCCTCGACATCCTAAGCAATCTGCCACAGTTGGAATTTCTCATAGAACAATTGTTGGTTCCTGCCTATGACATTCTAGAATTAGAAATGGTCTACGAACTTGTTGGTCCCAACTCTCCCTGGTATCAAGACATTCACGACTACCTTAAGTCCCAAACCCTTCCACCCAACCTATCCAATAACCAAAGGAAGTCCTTCATTCGAAAAGTTGCAAGATATACCATTGTCAGTGACACCCTTTATCGCTGCACCTTTGGCAACACCCTCCTTAGATGTCTCAACACTAATGAAGCGAGTAAAACCTTACGCGAAGTACATGACGGTATATGTGGATCTCATTCGAGTGGTCCTACTCTAGCCAAGAAGATAACGAGACTTGGGTACTACTAGCCGACCATTGAAAAGGATGCATTAGAATATGTCAAGACTTGTCAAAAATTCTAGGTTCACAGTGATTTGATCCATGCTCTAGCATAGGAACTGTGGCGGATCACCTCTCCTTGGCCCTTCACTCAATGGGGACTCGACCTTGTGGGTAAGATCCATCCAACTTCCTCCAACGGCCATAAATTCATTATCACCACCACTAAGTATTTTACGAAGTGGATTGAAGCCATCCCATTGACATATATTACCAGCAAACAAATATCCAAGTTCATCCTTAACTACATCATTTGTCAGTATGGCCTTCCACAATCCATCATCACTGAAAATGGATGTCAGTTCAAAAACCAAGACGTTCATGAGTTATGTGAGCGATTTCATATCCAACACCATTTTTCCTCTCCATACTACCCACAAGGAAATGGTTAAGCTAAGGTGTCAAATAAGACCATTGTTAAAATCCTCAAAAAGACTATCAATAACGCTGGCCGTGACTGGCATATACAACTCAACCCTGCTCTATGGGCTTACCGCACTAGCATTTGCATGCCTACAGGAGCCACTCCTTTCACCCTAGTCTTTGGAGTTGAGGCCATCTTTCCCATTGAGGTTGAAATTCCTTCCCTACGAGTCTCCCTGAAGGGTTTAACTGATGAAGAAGAGTACAAACAGTCGTGCTTGCATGAGATGGAAATGCTGGAAGAAAGAAGACAAAATTCCCTGAACCATCTACAAGCATATCAGAACCATCTCTATCATAGTTACAATAAGAGAGTCATGGTCAAGAAATTTGACATTGGTGATTTAGTCCTAATGCAAAACCCTAAGAACCAAGCTGACAGAGAAAAGCCAGGAAAGTTTGAACCAAACTGGTTGGGTCCTTATGTCATCATATCTTCTTTTGGTTCTGGAGCCTATTAGCTGGTGACTCTAGATGGAGAACAATTGATAGAGCCTATCAACAATCTACATCTCCGGAAGTTCTACGCATAGCATTAGGAGATCAAGATGGAAAAACCATAAAAATACAAAAAAATGAAAAATAATAAAAACATCGTTACCTTGATGAAAACCTAGCAAACAGGCGTCTTAGCAACAACAAAAAAATAAGAAAAAATGAAAAAATAGTAAAGAGAAAAATGATTTGTCCAATAGTGAAAACCTGGCAAACAGGTGCTTTGGATAAGTACCATGGTAAAAATTTGGCAAACAGGCACCATGCGTAATCAATCATTGCTCTACCATCTACTGTCACTTTGTCTACCTTTTTCTAGGATGGAGGACATCTCATGCCATTATTACACCAGTCAACATGACATTATACCCTTCCTTTCATGGTTGATAAACGATTGACATCAATTCCTGACGACTGGCCATCTAGTAAACCAACAGCATCTCGTCCATATTCCTTAAAGTTGGCTAAGTCTTGCACCTAACTGGGGGAAAAATTTGTATCATATAACTGCAGTGGATGTCACATATGGCTTTGGAAAACATTGAAAATGTCTTGAAAAAATACCTAAACATTGGAAAATGTCTTGAAAAAAGACAAACATAGCAAAAAGTCCTAAAAAAAGGCAAAAACATTGCAAAATGCCCTAAAGAAAGACCTAAAAATTGAAAATCTCCTGAAGAAAACCACCACAAAATATCCAACACAGGATCATCTCTGGTTGAAATCCGTCCTATCAATCAGTCAAGTCTTTATCGTTTGTCTGAACTACATTGTCTCTGTGCATTTGCTACGTAGGCAAGACTCATTTTCAAGTCCCCGAGAAATTAGGTCATTCCTTTTAGGTTTGCCAAAATAAAATCATGGCACAATCTTTGGTCATCAATACAAATTCATTGGTCGTGTCAAACTGCGAGGTCTCTGAGTGCATGATGTAGGCAAGGCCATCTATCGATGAGCCCCCGAGGCTGCACTAGGTCAGTCCATTAGGGTTCAAGGCATCACATTGGCACACACGTCAAAAAGTCTTCAGGACAAAGCAAATATTTCCAAAATGAATAGAACTCATAAAGTAAATTATGACAATCATTTATCATAGAATGACAATCTCATTAACACATATCATCATGACAATAGCGACATATGGTCAACACGAGTCAAACTCAGTCAAAACAAGTCAAATCATCATAACCTGTCAAATTGAAAACTCCTGGTTAACCTTCAGATGTGTCCTAAAAGATAATCTCTATCATTCATGCCTTAGGATGTGTCCTTCCTAGGCATCATTTTTGTCATTCGACATTTTGAGTGATCCTCTTAACATCTAAGGATCACTCCTCTTGACATCAGTATTCTGCAGATGTGTCCTTCTGAAGAACCAACTCTGTCATCTATGCCTTAGGATGTGTCCTTCCTAGGCATCATCATCATTTTGAGGGACCCCTTTTGACTATTAGGGATCAAATCCTCTCGACATCAGCATTATCCAAGATGGGTCCTTCCTAAATTCAGCAATTCTCGACATTTTTCATCTAAACATCATCAAGACTTTAAACATTTTGGCATCTCGACATTATCAAACATGGCATCTTGGCACTAGAACAATGGATATCCAGACGCACTTGGCAAACATTTGACACTTGTCTTTTGGCTTTTTATCATGTTATTAGTTTTTCAGCAAGATCCCACTAGCAGGATTTAGAGAAGCAGCAACGTATCATGATGATTAACACGCATGACTACTAGTTTCTTAGCAAGGTCCTGATTCTGGGATTTAGAAAAACTGTGACATATCATGATAAGGGCTCTATTTTTCTATTTTGAAAATCATGTTGCTAGTTTCTCAAGGATGTTCTGGAAACAGGATTTAGAGAAGCAATGACGTTTCATGGATTGTCTTTGTTTTTTTTTCTACTTATGGTTGATTGTGGCAAAAAGATTGAGGCAATCACACTCTACCTTGAGTCATGGTCATCCTTGTCTGTGATTGTTTGTCTTATGTGATGGTACAACCTTGCACACCTTGATCTATGTGATATCATGGTGTTTGTTGGCCATTACAGTAGTTTGCCCAATGATGATTAAGAGCAATAAATATTAAAGTCCTATGGTAAAGTTTTGAAGGATTTCGTTTAGGAACTAACATGCATCTCTATTGGTTTGGTCCTCTTCTCTCATCGGTCTGGTCATCTTCTATCATTGGTCTAGTCATCTTCTTTCGTTCATCTCATGATGATATCCTGTGACATACAAAAACCTAAGTGCATACATAATCATATAAACATTGCATTAGGTCCATACATACATCATCCATAGCATTTACATAATCACAAAAAAGTGCATTAACATAACCATCAACATTCCACCCATTTAATAAATACATTATGCATATTATTGTCATCATCATCTCATCATAAGTAAGCACTACATCATCATGGCATCATAATCATAAGTACACATCATAGGACATACATGGCATCATAAATTAAGTATCATACATAGGACATCACATCATATACATAGATCAAATAACATCACATAACATACATGTAGGCCACAACAAAACTGCATCATCATATAAATACAATATCAAAAATGTACAATGTCATATGATAGAGTCAACAAATATCCCAAAAATGGAGCTTGCAGGCTCAATAATATACATAATGTGTCATAATAACAAGCATGCCCCTAGGGTAGACTCTCATCATCCCCTCATGGTGAAGAGTGTGGAGGTGGAAGCTCTGTCACTGGCACTAAAATGATAGGTGGACCTATAGCAACCTCTGTCTGTGCTATCGGTGGAACTGAGAATGAAGGTGTCATCTCCACGGTAACAGAGAACTATGAAATCACTATTGTCTGACTCTAAGAAGTAGATGGATCTACCACTGGTGGCTACCTTTGCACTGAACCAGTAGACCCGTGACTATGGCTCGAGTGGTGACTCGAGGTATGCCTACATGAGTGGTGGGACCTGTGCCCTAATATGTTCCCTAAAGAGGTAGACCCTCCTGCACTAGTATGACTCTGGCTGCCGCTGACACTCCCTGATCTATGTCCACTACCCATCCTCATCTATGACCATGACAATGTGGGATCTCATTGCTCGGGAGGAACTGCCTACTCATATAAGGTCCTATACTAATCTAGCCTCATGCTCACCCTGGCTAACTCATAAGCCATATCCCTAGAGGGCCCTATGCATAATGTTGTAAAATGTGTACACCACTGAGCGGAGTCCTGCTGGCGGATCACTGCCTGATCTCGCTTTACCCTAGCTACCTCTAGCTCTGACTATAGGGCTCTGACTTGGGTCATGCTCTCATCCAGTCTCCTCTATAAGTCTTCCACCCTTGGGTTGGTCGTGGCATCATGGGGCAACACTAAACTAGAAGGTGTCTCCTCCTCACCCTCTACCATCTGCCATCTGAGGAGTCTCTCAGCTTCATCCATGGCATCATCCTCATCATCATCATCATTGTCGGCCACATCCTCTACCACCTCCACAGCCTCCTCCTACCTCGACTGCTCCTTTGCTACATGCTCCTGATGTCTCTCCTCCTCTGCCACATGCTCCTTGTGTCTCTCCTCCTCTGCCACATCATCCTCATGCCTCTCCTCCTCCCCCTCCTGTCATGGCTACTCTGGCTCCTCTCTCTCACCCTCCTCGACAACCTCTGGGATGGCATCTAATGGCGCTCTAGCCACGCACTGTCGCACCCTCTGGGCCTGTCTCTAATTGTCTCACCTCCACCTCCTACCATCTCCTCCATCCTCTTCATCGTCTCCATTATCTCCACCCTAGCCTCCATCTCTGCCCCCATCCCTGCCTCCATCTCTACCTTGGCCTCCATCCCTACCTCCATCTCTACCCCAACCTCCATCTTTGCCCCCATCCCTACCTCCATCCCTCCCCTAGCCTCTGCCCCTGTCACCGTCTCTGCCACCTCGCCTGGCCCTCGGCACATGAGGTATCACTGACCGCCTATCCACAGGTGCTGGCCCATCAGGATTTGTCAATGGCACTGGTATATGTTTCTGCCACCATAGGCCATAATCTGCACTAGTCTCGAGATCGGCAACTCCACCCCTCCATCCCCATGGTTAGGCTCCTAGCCCATAAATTTTATGCTCTACAAACTCTACTGGAATGGCTGCCCCCCAAGCATACTCTCTAGAAGGCCGCACATACTCTGTTTTCCCTGTCGGTACACCTTGCTACTCTCCAAACTGCTTGAGCACACACTATGGAAGGTACATCTCTATAATGAGCAAAGTTTACACCATCCTACCGATCAGGTACTAGTACTATCTGCATAAGCTCAGGTGATCCCCCTCATCATCCCACTACTCGTAGTATCTATACAACCTCTAGATAAATGTCACCATGGTGTCAATCATGTGTTGTCACCAACCAGTCTCACCCATCTACATCTGCTATAGTGCACTGACATAGTAATAAGTGTAAGGCATCCCCTCCACCAACTATGGTCTCTCAATCAGTGGGTGAAATATAGCAATATGCTCCTAGGCCCATATCATCATTAGTGTCATCCCGCATGAGATGCTCTCTGCTCGTCTATACGCAACCTTGTGTAGATGATGGTAGAGGGTACCCAGTAAACATGGGCCCCAGGCATAAACTATCCTATCATGTCTCATACCAACTAAGACATCTCCCCAACCAATCAGGAATCCATGTCCCCGACGGTCAGGAATCAACAGATCGCCAATCAAAGTCACAAGGAAAGCATCAAAATGAGCATAGTGCTCTGCCATGAACTCCCATCTGTTCTGATATCCGTGGATGCCAAGTCCTACACCCTGATCTCGGTAGTAGGTCCTGAAAGTTTGCTCGATGTGACGAGGGTCGTAAATGATCCGCTCTCCTCAGATTGACACTCGTAGGATGCGATACACATCCTTCAATGTGATGGTCACCTCACCTATCGACAAGTGGAAAGAGCATGTCTTTGAATGCCAGAGTTCACATAATGCGGTCAACCGTCCCCTATTCACCTAAACAATAGGCATATAGGCGACATAAAATAGACCTAACTGCATCTGTCATTGTCACTCCCTCAGAGTCAGCTAGTTAGCAAACTGAAATGTAGTCGGTCTACTCTCTCATGTGTAAATCGGGGCAAGTTGCCTCTGCAAAAGCCAAAAAATGTATCAGTACTTTCTAAGCAACTGTCAGCATTATCAAAAGCATTCAAAGTTTCACAAGTATTCCAATCAGCATTAGCCAAAGTGAAAGTCACATGCGTCGCATTGTCTGTAAATGCGTCACAAAATATCAAATGCACCGCATCAGAGCATATGTGTCGCAACACCGCGAATGCGTTGCAAAAAAATGAATGCATCGCAACAACACGAATGTGTCACGATACCGTGAATGTGTTGCATAACTAATCAATTGTGTTGCATAGTGGCAAATGTGGTGTTCCGGCCTTCAAATGCAACCCACAATGGCGAATGCGTCACACAATTTTGCAAATGTGGCGCACAACCTCGGTCTCCTCTATTTTACCATGTCATTTGCATCATGATGCATCAAATGCATCAAACGCGAAGATGAATGCAACTTACACAAATGCATATGCATCACGGTGCATTTGTTGTTTGTCCTAAAAACCTAATTATGACACGTAAAACAAAAAAATTACAAAGTTGGATAGGGGTACATACCGCTGGCTCCGAGCCCTCTAGCCACCTGAATGTCCTTACGATCTCGGTGTGATGCTCTGACACTGGAATCACCATCCTCACTGCTCTCTTTTTTTCTCTGAGCTCTCCAAATTTGCCAAGTGAATAGTAAGAATGAATTGACTTTTACTCATTTGTCAACCTATTTATAAGGTCCAAATGACATTTGTCAACTGGGTTATTACTGGAGGCTCCTTTGACCAAGTTTTACCACCCTGTTGGATGTCTTAAACATATCAGGATCTGAAACCGGCTATGCCATTATCTTTCTAGTCATTGATTTGACTTATTGGGACCCTTTCCAAATTTTTTTGCCACCGACCCAAAATTTGGAAAATTTCCCGAGGGGGCATTGATACTCTATACCTTCATTGGGGCATATTTTTGACTTATTTTCTTTGTCACAACATGACAAGTGGCATTATGACAAAGAGGGGCAAAATGTAGACACCTAAAAATGACCTAGGCCTGCAAGCTTCATTTTTACCACTTTCGTCCTAGCATAATTATGACACTTAATTATGTGATTGATTCACATTTGACTATTGATTAAATAATTCATAATTAATTAATTAATTCATGTCTTTTATTCTTCATGATTATTAAATAAATAAATCTTATTTATTTATTAAATATGTCATTAATTGTCTAAGTCTTCCCTTAATTAAATAAATTTCTTAATTTATTTAATCACCCTTCTTCAGTCATTTCTTCCTGATTATTAAATAAATAAGTTTTATTCATTTATTTAATATGTCACTAACTGTCATAATTAAATGAATTGAGTAATTTATTTAATTAATTAATGTTATCTGCTAAATTAAATAATTATCTTTAATTATTTAATTGTCAAAATTAATATTCATCTCATTTTAAATAAATGAAATTATTTAAAATGTCATCACAATCTTAACTGATAGTCCATTTTGGTAAATAATCTAAAAATATATTTTTTTTGTCTCACAAAATTCATATTTTGAGTTGATTTAATTCAAATTGGTAGCTTTCTTCCAAAAATCAAATAAAGCAAGCCGGTTCTTGATTTTATCAAAATTTCTTTTCAATCCATCTTTTATCTGATTTTTCAAATCTCACAAAGCAAGCTATCTTTATCTTCTTAATTTTGAAAATCTTTATTTTTGAAATTAATTATCTCATCCTTTCTCCACCACTGATCTGATTTTCTCATATGACATCTTGACCACTCATCTAAGGATTTTTCCCTAACCCTGATTAGGGATTATCGGATTTAATCTCGTCCTCTGATTTTAGGTTTCTGTCAAGAGTCGATCTCGTTTGTCCATTCAAAATTGTGTTTTCTATAAAATGACAATTTTGTTCATAATTTAGGGACCAGTTCATCATTATAGGCATTATAGTCATTTATTATTCATAGTCATTTATCATTTATCATAGGCATAGGCATAATTTTACTTAAATCCTTCAAAACTTGCATAAGACAATGGAATAGTCAAATTGCTCACACACTCGATCTGAGGGCATCAATCATACGCTACAAGCTAGGAAGTGCTATGGAGGTGAATCAAGAAAACTTCAACGAGGAATCTAGTATAGTCATTCTTGTTTAAGTTTTCATTGTGTTTCATATCTCTTTGGGTTTACTGTCTTTTTTGATTTGCTAACATTGAATCTAATCCTAAAAATAACCCTTAGTTATAGTTATCCGTAAACTATTGGAGAAAAACCCTAAGGATTGGCACACTCAACTTAAATTTTCTTTGTGGGCAGATCATACTAGACAAAAGACTTTCTAAGGGACTTCTCCTTATCACTTTGTGTATGGACTAGAACCAATATTTCCAATCTAATTGAGAATCCCTACTTTGTAGTTTATTAATGAGTATTATGATGAAGAAAATAGGCATGAGGCCCACCTGCAAGAACTATTACACCTTGAAGAGAAGAGAGACAAAGCCCTAGAAAACTTTTCCAAACATCAGGGTGTGGTTAAAAGATGGTTTGATAGAAGAGCCAAGTTAAAAGCCTTTAGGATTTCTGACTTGGTTCTTTACTGGGATAAAGCCCATGACCATAAGGGAGAGCATGGTAAATTTGACAAACTTTGGCTTGGCTCTTATCATATTTTAGAGATCCTGGGTGATAATGCTTTTCGTTTGAAAAATCTCACTATGGAGGACATCCCACTGCCTGTCAATGGGTAGTACTTGAAGCATTATTTCTAGTCTTAAGCTGTTTTTAGCTCCCCTTTCTGTATATAGTTAGATTAGGTTTTTTTTGGTTCTATTTTGTTTTGCTTTGGTTAGAGTAGGTTTCCCTTTCTGCTTTTTTTTTGGTTTTGTTTTGGTTAGTTTAGGTTTTCTTTCAGTTTTGTGTTTACTTTGCTCCTACTTTTTGGGGTTCTCTTGTTTTCTCCTGGTTGTGTGGCATCTACATGGCAAAACTATTTTATTTGGGACTGTTCTGAGTATTTTATTATTGAACATTTATCCAGTGTCTTGAAAGGATGGTTGAGGTCTTTGTTATCGTCAAATAGTCCAAATGTTCGATTTAAGGATGATGGGCCACTGGTTTAATTTTAATTTGAAGTATTCTGAAATCTTATATTTTTCATACATCTTAAGTATCCTGAGGTTGCGGTAGGATCCCTGCAAGGTCTTGTCGAGTGAAAAATCTTATTTCTACTTCAACACCATTGTGGTTCTCAGCCCTAAGTGTGAACTTCATTGTTCACAAGTTGAAATAAAAAAAATATGAAAAAGAAAATGAATGTTAAAAGAAGAAAAAATAAGATATTGAAAATCAAAAGAATGAATTCAACTTATCAGGGGTATCTGAATATCTCTATCAGGGCTATGGATGCCTGGCTAGCAATAGAGCTATGTTCGGGAGAGTCACAACAATAACCTCATCGGAGATATAGACGCCTGACTGGAAATGAGGCTCTATCCAAGTTGCTTTTGAAGTTAGAATCTTTACGTAGCCTGTCTTGATTAAGCCTAGTTTCTACAGTAGCTCAAGGAGAGAAATGAACTCATGTGCACACACTTGGATTTTTAGTTTATGGAGGGTTCAGTCTGCCTTTGGTTTTGATTCTTTAATTTGTGTATTTTGATTTGTTTTTTTTGATAGTGAGATCGAAACCAAAGATTTTGGGTTATTGATTCTTGTTTGTCATTGAAATACTCTGGAGCATTTCCCCAGCTGAGTCACCATTTGTTGTGTAATTTTTGCATACACCCTGCTGAAAGTAGGGAACCTCTTTCACTTTGATTTTTGGTGTCTTAGCCCTTTGCTTTTAAGGTTTTATCTTGCTTTGGCATGAGCCTAAATGTTTATCTTGTTTTCCCAATCGATTCCCCTAAGTTATTCATTGAAAATCTTAAGTTCTGGGTGAATTTCGAGTTTTTACCTTAGTTCAGGATTTTCCACCCCATGTGGATTGTCCCAGATCCTACTCAAACTTCAGTTGAATGTTGTGGTTCAAAGATTTCCAGCCTTCATGGAATACTGCATGGGTTAGATTTTTCTGAATTTCGTCCTATCATCGAGTTGCTAGATTTTCTTGGTTGTCTTGTCGACGACATTAATGTTATTCGTACTATTGTAAGGGGTATATTTAATTGATTTCTTGAGGAGCTTTTGTCATTATGATTTATTTTCTGTGATTGATTGAGCTGAGGGGTGTATTCTTTGAGTGTTAGACTCAACTTGAGGCATTTTATTGGTGAGTTATTATCTTTGGTGGAGATTTCATGTGCATTTTCGTTGTTGTTCTTTGTTGGACACCATTAAACTGATATTTGTTGCTACATTTGGTCTCTACTGTGTTAGATGGTATGCTTGTGATTACCTTTCTTTTGATTGATAAATGTAAGTGATGCCTTGGTGTTTTTGGTTTGTTCAGGATTCAAATTTTTGTGGTTTTGAGAGTTGGTGCTAGGGTTGCATGATATTTTTTGACTTATTGTCTCCCAAGAAATCTCTGAGCTTATTCATTTCTTTGCATCATGAGATGGCTTGCTTGTGAGCCATGAATACCCCTAGTAAAGACCCTGTAGTTGAAATGATTGAATCTTGAGCTCATCTGTGGGTCAAATGGTAGATCTGTAGGGTTTGATATCTAGGGAATCACCATTTCACATTATCTTGCTCTTGAATAGGCCTAGAATTCAAAGAAAATCTTTAGGAGGTCTATATCAAACTTGTCTCAGGCCTAGATTCTTGAAATTTATGATCGATCCATTAACCGGGGTAAAATCATGATTGAGTACTGAGGTTCAGGTTTTTCAATCATCTCGGGATTTTCTGGCTCTGGCAGAATTTCCTGATTGTCCTTGTCTCTTTCATTTTTCTGGAATCCGCTATTTTTCGGAGATTCATCTTCTTCGCAGATTTTTTCTTCTACTCCAGATTTTCCTAAAATTTTGTGTTCCCCATTTTTTTTGAAATTTGGCAGAGTGTCTCCTCCTTCACGTAAATCCGTCCCATATGGATTTTCTCAAGATTTGATGGAAAATGGAATAACATGACTTGTTAAGGGATTATTATGCATTCTATGATCAACTTATGCTATTTTGGGATCTCACATGTTCTTTCTTGATTGATAATGATCAGATTAAATCGCTAATAGGTGTTTTCATGTTCATTCTGTTGGAATCCATTTGACCTAGAATTGTCTGAAATTCCTCCCTGGCTTGGATTCCACAGGTGGATCTAAAACCTAGATTTTAATATGATAATTCTATATGAAGATTTAGTGGTTTTGATTGATTAACCTCAGTTTCATGTGATCTTTACTATGGTTTTCTTTGTTGAGTGCAAGGTGAATCAAGTAGGACTGTGGCTAGGAAGGCTAAGGGTGACATAGAGGGATCCTCGGTATCTGAAGAAGAGAGAATTAAGCTAGATGTCAAGAGAAAAATCTCAGAGAGCAAGATTACCTCTATCTAGTAAGAGGTGGCAGACACAAATGTTGGAATATGGGATTATGAAGAATTCAAGTTTAGAATGGCAGCTCAGGATCTTCCTTTGGTGGCCAAGAGAATGATGGAATCAGGATTAGCACATGTAGTTGGTTTTCCCTCTATAGTACAGTGTTATGAATTAGTCCTTGAATGTGCTAGACATTATGACAAAGATACTTAGAGGATAATTGGTCCCCAGGGGAGGATGGTAGCAAATCTGAATCATGTCTCCATAGCTCAGACTTTTGACATGCGAGACAGATCCCATGTGGTGGCATTCAAAATGGAGGAAACTAAGAAGTACTATGAAGAGGAGACTGTTAAATCACAACAACTCATTAATTCATGGCTGGAGAAGCCCAAGTCTCATTATTCTAAACTACCTAAACAACTATTTAGAGCAAAATTCAAGGAGTATTATGATGCCATCACATTGCTTAGCAGGGTAGTTGGACTGAAGAGTGTAGGTATTTTTGAAAGCTAGATGTGCCATGTTATTGTGAGGATGGAATAATAAAATATTAACTATCATTGGCTAGGTGTAATAAGTAGAGTGATTCATGAGCAATTATCCAATGTGCTACAAACTAAGACCTTCACAATGACCTCATACTTAGTCTATGCACTTGCAAGATTTCATCCCTACAAGGGACTGAGCACAAGGGAGTCTTTGGACAAGATGTCATTTATGAATTTTATCCTCAATTGCACTTGGGAAGCTCGAGCTACAGAAGGGTGAATGATGCATTCACCATGCATATCACCAGATTGCTCCAAGGTGAAGAACACATAAGAATTTTAGACCAATCCAATGAGCTCATCAAGAAATATGGGGCTTGGTTCATTCAGTTTCCCACCTTCTCATACATCAGGATTGATGGGTGTCAAATGGCTCCATATCGACTTCCAAGGTATCCCATTGATCACATCTTGCTTTTGGAGGTCACTAGAAAAATATGTTATTTTGATGCTATTGTCAAAAGGGACAAGCATGAGACTAGTGTTGGTGGAGACTTCCCTTTGAGGATAGGCATTGGGGAGGTTTTCCCTTCTATTAGTTCAACTCAGGCTTCAAAAGAGGAGATGAGTGCTCTTGGTTTGTCTTTCCACTCCAAGAGATCTAGATTTGACATAACAGATGAAGCACAAAAGAGGGCCAGTAGAGAATATAGCCATAAGGTTGATTTGGAAGATTACTAGGCCAATTGAAGTGATGAATATGAGGTCAGAAAAAAGAAATTTTCTCAACTTCTAGTTGAATCAATCTGATTGTTCAATGTAAAGGCAATTCCAGATCAACTTGAAGATGATGGGGACCTGATTTAAGGCCATGCTTATGAGGCAGTTAAGAACAGGCCAATTGGTGAAGTGGATTGGCTAGAAGAAGAAAAGATAGAATTAGGATAGTTAATGGATCCAGTCACAAATTTTACCGAGATGTGGCTGAAGCATAAAATATGGGAGTTGGAAAATGAGGGTGTACAATGCACCTTTAATTTGATGGGAGATTTGGACCGTCACTCCACTTCCGAGGAATCAACTAAGCAAGATTCCAAAGGTAAAGGAAAGGTGAGCTCCCCTTTAAAAATCAAGATCAAGGATATTCAAACAGAGAAGACTCAAGAAGTAGAAAAATAGAGAAAACCTATTGCTAAGAAAAGGGTACGTACTTCAAAGACTAAGAGGCCTGAAGAAGAGGAAGCTGAAAAGCAAGATCTTGATGTTGGTGTTGTTGTGCCTAAAAGGAGGAGAATCATAAGATTTTCATAAAAGGTAGGTTTTAGGGATGGGGAAGAAGTTAGCACACCTGTGGTAAATGTAGAGAGTTCAAGAGAAAAGATGCAAGTTTATACAAGGAAATCAAGGACTCCTCCTACGGATAGTGTGCCAAAGGCGGATCCTCCTCTGGTTACTTCTCATGAGGAGTAGCATGATGATGTTCCTTCTTCCCATGAGGCTCAAAATGAATCAAGTGAATCTAAGGAAATTGAGGATCATCAAGACACAGAAGGAGAATAATTTCATGAGGGTGAGATTTTCGGTGCAAAGGCAGGAATAAAAAGAGTAATGCAGTCTCCCTTGGTTGCATATGAGGATTCACTAGTTAGAACTGAAGAGGTTAGATTTCCTCCAAGAGAAGAAATACTAGATAAATTTCCAACACCTATGCATAGAGAGGAGCACACTGAAGAAAAGGATAAGCCGAAGAGGGTCCTGGGAGGCATATTTTGGATGAAGATACACCTAAGCATTAGCAGGAGGAAGTAGGACAAAGTGAGGTGTAGTTAGATTCCACTATTCTAGAGTGGTTGGACAAAGAAATAAAGAGAAAGTAGGTTGTTGTGGAGGATACCCCACCCAATTGGGATGAGTTGTTGGCTAAGATAGGGAAGGATAAAGGGAAAAAGAAGACCTTGGGGTTATATCTTGAGGTTTGTTGATAGAGATTTACCTTTCAAGAGAGATAGGATATTATATTCTTTCTGAGTTGTTGCTATCTAGAAAACATCATCAACACTATTAAGTTTGAATCTTCAAGGATAACAAAATGCCAGGTCATGATAGATTGTTACAAACCACTACCAAATTATATGATAAAGTTGATGAAGAAGACAAGAAAACTATTATAGATGGAATTATTCAGTATATGATCATTTTGGATGCAAATATGGAAAAAATGAACCCTACTAGAAGCATACACAATGCAAGTTAGGATAAAGAAAATACTTACTATTCTTATGGCCATAGAAAAAGATAGTACAAAGAAGTTGAAACAAGAAAATTTTGATATAGTGAAAGACATGGCACAAAAATATAAGATGAATGTTGGTTCATCATCTGATACAACTCAAGTAAAGGAGCTTGTTGAAGGTAATTTTATTATATAGAGGAAAATAATCCTTCCATATCTATTTTACCTATTTTCCAAAAAGTAGTAGAAGAGGTAAATTATCTTTTTGCAAAAGAGACTCAACATTTGGATGTTTTAGGGAATATGGTGATGATACACATTGTCCTCTAAAGACATCTTCTCCTTCAAAAGACACTGAGAACACAACTAGAGAAAATAATGAAGATTAGAATAAAAATGATGTCAATGATAGTGCTAAAGATCAGCATAGAAAATAGAATGAGGATACCGAAAATGAAGGTGAAGAAAACAAAAATTGAGAAGAAGAAGAAGGCAAAGATGAAAAGAACAACGATAAGAATAATGATGAAGACAAAAAGGAGGATGAAAAGAAAGACAATCAAAAGGAAAACCCCTATGGAAAAGAAGAAGAAGAGAAAGAAGAGAACAGAGAAGAATATGCGATTAGAAAAAATGAAGAAGAATCCCAAAATACCACAAATCCAACAAATTCATTCAGAGAATCCTCAGAAAACACTCTCAAGGGTCATCTAACAAGAAAAATAAGGATTCAACCAGTCATTACTACCCAATTGGTTTAGCTCCCATCACAACAAGGCTATGTAGATCTGAATAAGATCACACCTAGATTTAGAGAATGGAGCTTGGAAATACTTTTATTTCCTCCAGGAGAAAGGAAATTATATAAATCGCTTTGAAGGGGACTGAGCTACTCAATGATGCCATCAAGGTTTTACAGGATGCAACCCATGGTACCACTATTGATGATTCTCTAACACTTGTTGAGAATTTGAAATTTTTAATTGATTCTTTCAGGGAATATACCTATAGCCTAAAGGAGTAGGCTGCAAAAGAAGTTGAGTCAAGGCTTGCAAAGAAAATATTGCTTGATATTCAAGACAAATGTGCAACTATAAATAGCAAGGTGATGAAATGCTTAGAAGAAGTAAAGGAATGTGAAGATGAGGCTCAAAAATTATTCTTGTATTGCATGAGATGGTCAGATTCCACTCAAGGCATTAAGGACCCAATGGAATCAATAGAGTCACAATTAACCAATGCCTCTGACCACTCTGGAAGAGGGAGAGGAGAGTTTGGTGGAATTGGAATCAATGCATAAGGAACTTGCTATAGCTAAGAAGAGTTGGGATGAATGGAAGTCTACTTGGGAAGCCATTCTCAAGGAACTTGAAGGTGATTCCTCCTCTGGGTAAACACGTTTCACCTTGTATATTATTTTTTTTAGTTGCTTTTAGTTTTTTCTTTCTTGTATATATGATCGGATGTAATTCTTGAGATAAATCCCTAAGGGGGAGCTAGTCATTTAATTTTAGTTGTCTTTCTATACATACATGTCTCACCGACACACCCTTTGTCCTTAATGTCAAAGAGGGAGAAGTTTAGATGTTTTGGTGCTAGAATTATGTTATAGAAGTCTAGAGAAGCTTAGATATTGTGTTTGAGAGAGAATTTTTTGAGAAGTCTAGAGAGGTTTTGGCTCTAGAACTGGTAAGGGAGTTCGTACAATTGTTGAAGACAGGTTTGAAGTTAACTTTTTTAGATTCATTTTTGGCACATGTTGCCATTAATGAAAAAGGGGAATATTGTTGGAAGAATGAAGAATAAACCTTTTGATGTGTTGTCATTGATGCCAACATCGTTTGTTGATAGTTTTATCTAATTCAATAAATAATTTTTGGTGACACCTCGATCCAGTAATTTGGTCTAGATTCACTCATGTCATAAGATCAGCTTGTGTGGTTACAATATGTTGTTCAAGACTACTAAATACATATATGTTCAATATTTCAGTAATTTTGGTTGATTAGGCAGAAAGTTACAAATGACAGAAGTTTGGCAAGTTGTATTCTGGCTTATATAGTACAAGATGATATAAGTTATCTAGTCTACATTCCTCTCGTGTTTGGATTCATACTCTACAATTTTAGGAAATGATTAATAGGTGTCAGTAATACATATATTCTAGATGGTGTGTGCTCATAAAATTATATGGATGATCGATGTTTGGTTAGATTGGCTTATTTTGTGATTAGTTCTAATCCTTGGCTAACCTAATACTTGAAATTGTGTTGTGAAGATTAATATGTATTGTGGATGTTAAAGGGATCTATTTTAGATTTGTGTCGACCAAAATTCAATTTTTGAACATTTTATTTGAGTGCAAAGAAGTTTTATTTTCAAGTATGAAGGTGACAAAGTGTTTTGAATTAAAATAGGGTTACATCTAATTAGGCTGACCTAATTGATGTATGCATATGTAATAGGGTATATATATGGAACAATCTTGAGTTACATTTAAAGTGATAAGTGTCTAATGTAATGTGTGTGAAATCTAATATTGTGTGAACTTGTGAATTTATATGTATGAAATCAAAATAAGGGTAGAATTGTTGTGTATATTGAGTGACTACTAAGAAAGTAGTATTTTGTATCTAGAGCTTCATTGGAATTGCATTCAACATAAGGAAGGTGCATCTTACATCAGTTCACACTTTAGTTGTGTAGCCACTTTTTTCTTGTACCTATTTCAGGTCGTGAGCCTTATAAGGACAGTGAGTCTTGGAATTGAGCCATGTAATATCATGTAACCAGTGTAATATATTATGAGCAAATCCTCACCATGGTTTTTCACTTCTTGGGTTTTCCACATAAAAATCCTAGTGTTCATGTGTTATATGATTTTGTGATTTCCTTCATGTTTTCATTCATAACTACAGTTAGGTATGTTTTGATAATTGGCTTGATTGTGACTAAATGGTTTAATAGACTACTAATTCACCCCCCTCTCAGTATTATGGGTGTTCAACAAGGATAGATAGAGGTACTAAATATATGAATAATCATTTCCTACACTATTATAAGAAACATGGTATATACAAAGATTCAATTATTTCCTTGTTGGCAATAGGAGAAGTCAAGATAAGAGATGAAAGGAGATTGTTATATGATTGTCATTGATGTCAAAATGTCATCATAGGGAAATCATGAATGTCATTGATATCTAAGGATGTCATTGATATTAGAGGATTAGTCATAGGCAAAATTGTGAAGATTGATAGAGAGAAAAATATGTTTTGGCATGTTGCAATACTACAATATTGCATGGAAAGTTGCAAATTTGTCATAAAAATATGTCATGATTTTATAGAGACTATTTTTTGAGGTTTGTGGAGAAAACAGATATCATATCTATTATATATTTTTTGAGCACATTCTATAAATATGGTCTGTAAGTTTAGATGATAAAAATTGAGCTCTAGTCTGGCTAGGGTTTTCAGTCACAATGATTTATTTTTTATATTCTTTAATTGAGTAATAATAAATGATTTCTGGTCACTTAAGTTATGACTTAAGCATTTGCCATCATTATACAACTAGCCCCTTGCCCTAGTAATTACCAGGCTTGGTGGAATGTTGAAGATATTTCAATATTTCATAAGTTTGATGCTTACTACTTTAGCTTAGCTTGATCAATGACAATGATCAAAGATTGAAGATTAGACGACTTTTTTCCTATCCACAAGGGTTTGGGAAGGCCCGATTATTTTGATCACAGAAGTGCAAAATCTCACCATGTGTCTGGTGTGACCAAGCACAAGATTCTATAATTTTCTAAGATCGACATAAAACACAAAAGATGTTAGAGACTAGTGGTTGTTTGAGCACATTCTATAACATATAACATATCTATTATAGGTTTTTTAAGCACATTCTATAAAATATGGTCTGTAAGTTTAGATGATAAAAATTGAGCTCAAAAATAAATTATTTTTGTTCTCTAGTCTGGCTAGGGTTTAGTAGAAAAACCCTAAGGGTTTTCAGTCACAACAATTTATATTTTATATTCTTTAATTGAGTAATAATAAATTATTTTTGGTCACTTAAGTTATGACTTAAGCATTTAACATCATTATAAAATTGGCCCCTTTCTCTAGTAATTACCGGGCTTGGTGGAATGTTAAAGATATTTCAATATTTCATAAGTTTGATGCTTACTACTTCAGCTTAGCTCGATCAATGACAATGATCAAAGATTGAAGATTAGAGGACTTTTTTCCTATCCACAAGGGTTTGGGAAGGCCCAATTATTTTGATCACAAAAGTGTGAAATCTCACCATGTGTCTAGTGGGACCAAGCACAAGAATCTCTAGTTTTCTAAGACTGACATAAAATACAAAAGATGTTAGAGACTAGTGGTTGTTTGGGCATTGATTTTTTGATCCACTCTGACAAGGATAAAACAATGATGATGCAAAATGGTGACAAGGGTCCAAAGGTGATTGCAATGCAAAGAAACTATGCATCACATCTTCATTTTTTGAGAAAAAAGAGAGAATGTGTTAATGGATGAAATTATGAAAAGTGAAAATCGTTCTTTACATCACATAGCTCATATGCATCATGTATTTCATTTTTTAAACGTAAATTGAAAACATGCTAAGAAAATAGTGTGCAATAAAGATCAATGACATAGATTCAAAAAAAATGATTGAACAATCATGTTTTAAAGTTAAAGCATATCAATGGAGACCATTAGATCATGGTGCAAAATTAGAGATATATGACCAATATTTGAAGATTTGATCTTCTCAACAATCAGGCAGTGGAACTCATAGTCAAGTGGTGGAAATTGACACAAAAGACAAAATCTAATCAGCTATGATAGCTCAAATCTAAATTTTGATTGTTTAAACAACATCATGAAGGTTCAAGTAGTGATACGATCAAATATTAGCTCAATTAAGCAGTATGATCATTTATTGTGAATCATCTATCATATGTATCAAATCTAGGGTTTGATATAAAGAATTCAGGCAGTGATACATGACATATAAAATGAAGATCTATTGTTAAGAAAAAGTTTGTGTACACAATTAGAATGTTCTTAGGTCATGAATGAGGGGTTTGTATACAACTCAAGAAAAAGTTTAGCAGAACTGAGACAATAATGAAAGACCTAGATCAAATGCAGATATACATCTAGGATACATAATTCACAGAAGCAGAAGAGAAGAGAGGGATGTTGATAAGAGATTAGTAGTAGAGAAAGGAATTGCTCCTACAATAGTAGAGAACAGAGGATGTTCTAAATAACAGTGAGCAGACTATAGAAGAAGAAGAAAATGAACAATTGTAGATTAGACCTATAACATAGAATTGGATTCATTTGAATAATTTGTAATTAGGAGTTGTAGCTCCTTATATTTGATTGGTTGATGCCATCAAAAAGCTGAGTTGTTGCTCAGTTAGGGAGTAGGTGATTCCTAGAGTTAGTGATCTTAAATCAAGGGATTGGTGTCTCCTTAGGTTTCATGCTCTTAAACATTATAACTAGTGATGTTTTTATTATGAGGCTAGATTAGGATAGTAGATCTAGTAGCTATTCTCATTGTAGTTTTTCACATATTGGGTTTTCCAGGTATATTTGGTGTAATGTGTACTTGTGTGTGTGTGATCCCTGCATACTCTTCTAAGTTAACATTAAAAGTTTTAAAGGACTAGTTTTATTTAACTCTATTGATTCACCTCTCCCCTCTCAGTAGATAGTTGTGTTCTAGCATTCCTAATCACCCAAACAAATTGAGTTATAAATAGAAATAATAGAACTATCATAGAAATTACTACATGCATCTTACACTCTAGAAATTTATAGAAACTAACTTTTGGGTTAAAGAAATTAATACAAATGAATATATTTTGAATAGAAATCCTATGAAAATAACACTAGAAGAGGCATGGAGTGGTCTAAATCCTACAATTTCTTGTGTTTGAATCTTTAGATGTGATGCATATGCCCAAAATATAGATGAAAAAAGAAACAAGTTAGAAAGAAAAAGTGAGAAACTTAGACACAATGATTGGGTATAGTGTGGAATCAAAAGTATATATAGGTTGTATAATCCTTAAAAGAAGAGATACATATCAAAGTAAATGTATGACTTGATGAAGATATTAAAAGTGATAAGTCTAATACATAATATTATATCCCAATCTTTATTGAAGAGGAACAACCTACTTATCGTAATGATTCAAATGAAGGTGTGTCATCCTTCATAGGGGAATAAGGAACTTAAGTTGAAGCATCAAGTGGAAGTGATGGTGAAGACATATGAAAGACAAGAAGCATTTAGGAAAACTGCCAAGAAGGCCCTAAGAATTCTTTTTCTAACTATAATCTTATGACTGTGGTGATGTAGGTTAAAACTCCAACTACATATGATGAAGTAAAAGGAAAAGATGAACGGGAAGTGACTATGCAAATGACTACAACTCTCTAATAAAAATGGCATTTGGGAATTGACAACTCATCCAAAACATAAAAATTTGATTGGAACATGGAAATGGACCTAGAAAACAATGTTCACATCAAATGAAGCTATTAAAAAGCATGAAGCAAGGCTAGTAGCTAGAATTTTCTCACAAATAGAAGCTATTGACTATAGTAAAAGCTTTGATCCAAAATTTGCTAAAATGCCTTCTATACATACAATAGTTGCCTTAGCTACCAAATTGGGATGGAAAATTTATCAAATGGATGTAAAAAATATGACATACAACAAATTCACTGCTAGCAATTCACCAACAGAAAATTCACTGCCATCAATTCACCGCCATGGAAAATTCACCACCAAGTAAAATTCACCTCCAACAATTCACCACGACAGAAAATTACTGGCATTAATATTTTTTAATAAAATCAAAGCTTTCAAAATATATATTAAAAAATATTAATGCCATTAATTTTCTACAATGGTGAATTACTGGTGGTGAATTTTACTTGGCGGTGAATTTTTTGTCGATGAATTTTCCTTGGCAGTGAATTTTCCATCAGTGAATTGTTGGTGGTGAATTTTCCTAGAGCCAAAAAATACATTTCTACATGGAGATTTAAAGGAGGAAATATACATGTAGAAACCATCGGTATTTGTTAAACTTGGTGAAGAGAATCTAGTATGTAGACTTAAAAGTCATTGTATGGTATTAAACAAGCTCCAAGGGCATGGTATCCAAAGTAAATTAATATTTCCTAGAAGCAGAGCTCATTGAAATGTTTATGTAGAGGATGGTGATGATTAGACTATTATTATTGGGCTCTAGAAAAATTCACCATCAGCAATTCACTTCACCACCAACAATTCACCGTGGGAAAATTCACCACAAGTAAAATTCACCACTAGCAATTCACTGCCATAGAAAAATAACCGCATTAACATTTTTTTAAATATATTTTGAAAATATTAAAGCAATTAATTTTTTGTGATGATGAATTGCTGGTGATGAATTTTCCTGCGGTGAATTGTTGGCGGTGAATTTGCCATACATGCCTTATTATTGTACTATATCTAGACGATTTAAACATTACATGAGATCATATGCCATACATTAAAAACAATAAAGAGAAAGTCAAATATGTTTTTGAAATAACTAATCTAGAGTTGCAATAATTTTTGGATATGGAAATATGACAAGAATAATGTAAGAATACTAAAATACATTCAAGGTACATATCATATTGGAATTGAATACATGAGAGCCTTCTCTAGTAGAGTATATAAAAATTCTAATTACGCAACTAATAAGGATGATGGAAAACCAATTTCAAGATACATCTTTTATCTTAGTTTAGGACCAATTCTTTTAGTAATAAGTAATCAACAATGTCACTATCATCCATAAAATCTAAACACATTGATTCTTCAAAAGTATCTAAAGAAATATTGTGACTTAGAAGAATGCTCAGAGAAACACATTAATCACAAGATTCTACAACTATTATATTTTGTAATAATCAAAGGACCAACAAGCTGGAAAAGATCTTGTTTATCATGCAAGAAGTACATCATTACTTTATTCATGACTGGATTGAGAAGAAAGTGGAGGTAATTTTTTGTCAAACAAAAGATCAAATTGTTGATGTATTTACCTACCATCTCTTTAAGACATGTATTTCAAGGAAGTTGTTATATAATTCCTGATATAATAAATTTTGTGATCATCTTCTCCAAATACACATTATGGTGGGTTATTGAAAATACATTTTCTTATTTAATACATTGTATCTGGAACATTCCTGCATGCACAAATTGTCCATAGCTGCCCCTTCTTTCTTTCTCAGTTTTTCCTTCTAGAAACTTCTATAAACCATTGTAAGTTCCTCTAAAATTGTATATAAAATCTATAAATACAACAGCCACTCCACCACTGTGCAAGAAAGCTTCACATCTATTTTGGTGCTCTGAAATTTAGCTGGTGTTATATAATATAATGCAATATATTTATCCTTTCCTATCTGCTGTAAGTGTTTTTCTGTTTCAGATATTTCATTTTTCTCCAATAGATTGGAACACCAAAACTCCCTCCCTGCACTTTTCAAATCACTGTTTCAAAGGTGATAAATGATTTACTTTAAGAGAATTCTTCGGTTGCAGGTGAGACTAAACACAATTTGGAGATACTTGAGGATGGGCGCCAGCATTGAATACTGTTTAATGGTGGTTAAAAGTCTAGAATATGAAAATGAAGTCTTTGTAAAGGATGTCCAAAAACAATAGTTTCCAGCAATATTATTTATTTCCCATATGGATTTTAAAGTGTCTTTTATGCCCACTTAAAATTTACTATATTCCACTTTCGTTTAAGATGGAGAGACAAACAGCTGCCATATTCCAAAGCAAAATTCTTTTCTGGACGGAATCTCCTTTCTATTGTCTTTTCAGTGAGCATGCATACGAATAGAAAGGAGTTGCTTGTGAATATGATTCCATTGGCACTTCCCACAAAACTCATACCTTGTGACAATACTCGACACTCTTTTTTATCATCTTTTATAATGTCAAGATAGGTGTGAAATCGAATCCCTGAAAACCAATCGTAAACCCATTGGAGATCCCTGTCTATCCTTTCATAATCCTACTTTAAGGTTAAGAAAAATTATAGAATGAAGATGCTTCCTCCGTGAACCCCATAAGGGAGGTTGAAAAGACAATATAGATTTTCTTTTCTAAAGTGCTTTGATGTCGACCTCCTAAGAACAACCCTCAACTGGTGTGCTTTTCTTTCCATAAATTATTTTCTTTAATGTTAGTAGTAACTTAGCGAGATGTCTTGTGCTAAGGAGCACTAAACAAGGAGTTCAAAGCTAGTACTGGCATCTCTAGTCACTTCTCAAATTTTCAATTTATCATATAAGTGTGAAATAACTGCTTAATAGGCAAGCTTGGTAATCTGGTATGGAAATTTTGGTAAAAAATAAAAATTGTTTTTTTTTTTTTTAAATTTTAAATTTATGTTTATTTTTTATTAAAAAATTAAAAGAAAATTTGATAACGAAGGGAAGGTTATAAAAGAAATGAAGGCAAGGGCAAAAAAAATATATAGGCAACGAAAGGGATATGTATAGGTAAACAATTTTTTTTATAAATTATGGATAGTTACATTGTCATGCATTATCTCAAAGACATAAAAGGAAAATACAAAGAAAGGGTGAATAATAAATATGAGTTATTAAAGGTGTATTTGTGTCATCCACATACTAATTTTGAATATAGAAATATAAGTATAAAGCCAAGAAAAGAAAGTAAAAACATAAGATGTGGCTAATAGTGAGAAGAATAGGTAAGTATATCAAACCGAAAAAGTCATCCTCATAATATATTTGGAAGATCTAACAATATAAAAAATAGTGACTCCCATCAGTCCTTTTATTGGGATAAGGTGTCCCAACCTCATAATTCTAATTTTCATGTCTTGATATTTTGTATATATTGTTGTTTTATCTTTTGTACCTTTTCTCTCCACTAGAAAAAGTTGATGTCCCATTTTGGAGTTGTATGAGTTTCATGTTTTATTAGATTTTATATCCACATAAGGATGTAGGCATCCCACTTGAGTCTTGTCTTATATTGACATTTATATTGGGATATTTGTAAGACCATCTTGTCTACTCTTCATGGGGGTTACTTAATATAGATTTTCCTGATGTGTATGGGCATGTAAGGGGGAAGTTATATTGGAATCTTAATTGGTCTTATGATAGTGTTAGGAAATTTTTTATGAAGCATCTAATGCATGGAATAATAAGGACAAACTGGATGCCCAAGTTTGGATAGCAAGACATTCTATGTTATGAAACTATGACATGTAAGGGATATGCTATTAATAGCTAAGGGAATCTTAGATAAGGGAGGTGTTGGGTTTTGAGTTCAACCAATTTGGGTGGCATACCTCTCTTGGGCATTTAAATATTTTCCAAAATCATCACATGGTATCATCTTATGATTCATTTATAAATTAGAGCTTGGTTTACAAGGTTGGACAAGTTTTACAAGTTATAATAGTAATGAAATAATATAGGAATTTAGAAAAATATGTTGTGTAGGCAATTGTCGTTGCACCAAAATATTGACCTGTTGATGCCCAATACAACCATCAGACTTAATGAATCCATGAGAGGTGGTTAAGCCATGTCACAAACTTGAGCACTAAACTGCACAACACAAGGAGACTAAGGGTGCCCACCTTGCAACAATCCCCCAGTACAATTGAGAGGTTTGAACCTACGACCTAGGCTCTGATACCAATTATTGCACAAGCGGTTATTGTTGCACCAAAAGATTGACCTATTAATTACCAATACAAATGCTAGAGTTAATGAATCCATGGGAGGTGGTTAAGCCATGTCATAAACCTGAGTGCTACACTACACATCACAAGGATACCAAGGGCGCACAGCTTGGAACAATGTAGGCACCTAAAAAATGGTTATTGCATTTTCATCTTATCATTTCATCACTTTTTCTATCTATATTAATTAAATAATTTTAAAAAAATAATAATTAGCCAACACTCCTCCTTTCAATAATTTAAAATTTATTTATTTAAATTAAATATTTTTTTAAAATAAATAAATTAATATTTATTTATTTCTCCAAGCTATCATTTGAATTAAATTAATTTTATTTATTTAATTCCCTACTTCAAATATTCTAAATTTAGGTCTTACCCTATTTTGAAATTTCTTATCTATTGATCATGCAAATAAATCCCCACCATTGATCAAATGTCAATTAAAGCATATGAATAAGAAGCTTCAATTTCATTCCTATCCCCTAGCACTTTTATTGTCAAATATCCCTAGCAATTTTATGATCAAGGTATCCCTGGCAATATTGTTATCAAAGTTACTATAGCACTTCCACCATTATCAACATTATTAAAGAATTATCAAGCATTTTTCAAGCATTATCAAGTATTGTCATTGCCATTTATCAAGCATAGGTATCATTTATCTTTGTGAATTTATCTTTATCATTGCATCATATCATTACTATTCTTTCATAGTTTGTTATTTTGAAAAGAAACCAACAATGAAGCAAACCAAGATCTTAGCTATGATGACTTTGCTTGTTATCTAAATTTTATATTCTGATCCAAGATCTTTGTTGGAGTTAAAATGACACTGAGAGGGGGGGGTGAATCAGTGTCTTAACAGATTTGACCGATTTTCAAAAATTCATAAACATAGCTCAGATTTGATCTCAATATTACTCTGATTAATGCATTCATGAGTTGAATGTAATCATTCATAAACAAAATTGAGAAAAGTAATAATCCCAACAGTGAACTGAAACAACAACAACACTGTAAAGCAGTGAGTACACAGAAGAACAAAGAGACGCAAGATTTTTCTGAGTGGAAAACCCTCCTGGGGTATAAAAACCACTTCCGAAATGCCTTGCAGGCTTAACTTTTAATCAACTGTTCACAATGCCTTATAGGCTGATTTTTGAGTACCCACTCAAGGAGCACCAACCCCTCGTTTAGAGATATCTATCTCAAAGAGTATCAACCCCTCAAATTATATTTCTGAACAATAATCATATCTCATAGGATCTCTCTATTTTCAGTTAAGCTCATAACTCTCTGTTTTTTTTTTCTCGTCTACCTAATACCCTAAGAATTCAAAAAAAATGAATCCTTAAAATATTACATAGAAAAGAATATTACAATATATCTCTGCATCTTTTTTTTTACAGATTTTTAATACAAAGTATTTCAATACATTTTTGATATAGCCAAAGAACAATATTCCAGAATTACAACCAAAGATCTTTCACCGTTTTCAACACTAGTTTTTATATACATTTTAAGTATGTCTGTCATGATGAAGGTCTTCAAAGAATGCGTTTTTCGCAAGAATCTAAAACTCACTTGCTAATTTAAGAATATGAAGCTGAATAATGACAATCTGTAGATGATGGTAAAAATAAAGAGTAACGCTTGTCCAGAGGGCTGCAAATAATTTGTTATTTCAAAACCATGACTGCCCACAAATGAAACTCAAAGAATATTCTACCATGTAATCATTCTGAGATTCGATGCCAACCAATGATGTCGGCCTGCAACTATACTTAGAAATTCCCATGTCGGCCATAGTGATTGAGTCTTCATTAATCATTCGCTGAGACAACCAGATAGTCCTACCGAAGGCAATTAAATCGCCAGTCATTCCCCTTAGTTATCACTTTGGCCATGACCCATTAGAGTCGGGAAGACCTCTCACAGACCACATTATGTTTCACTGAAAGCCCTTTTATCTCTTATGTGTCACTGTAACATTTTGCTATCGGGGAGACATTTTGTAGATAATGCTTTGTTTTACCAAAAGTCATCCTTTCATCCGGTGTGGCTGAGACAATTCATAATCAGGGAGACCATATGTAGATTTCATTATGTTTCATTGAAAGACCTTATCCATTCTGAATCATTGAAACAAAAATACACTCTCGCTGAGATGTATCCTTCATCCACCTTCGCTAAGACAATGCATAGTCGGGGTGACTTCTCGTAGAGCATCCTGTGTCTTACCGAAAGCCCATGTGATCATTCCTGTTCGCCAAGACAACTCAATGCCTATGCCGACAAGGTCCATATGTATTCCATCGGTGAGACCCACAAGGTTTGCTATGACATTATATCAATGCTGCAACTCTTACCGATGTATTCCCATTCAACCTTCGGTCAGTGAGACATAACAATCTCGATGTGACTTCATACCGATAGTATAAATCTTGCCAATAGGGATCATCCTCTGTCGCCAAAACCATGGAGAAGTCCTGCCAAAAGCTACCTGTGAAAATCCATGTGTAATGTCGGCGAGACCGAAGGTCACTCGCCAAGACCTCACTTCGATAACCCTAACTCTTACCGATATGTATCTTCCCACCACTGGTCAGTGTGGCAATGTACAATTGCTATGACTTCACACCGAAAGTAGAATGTCTGGCTGAAGTGAATCTTTAATGTGCTAGTTGGTCAATGTAACAATTCAAACTCGCCAAGACACAATGCCGATGAAGGATCACTTACACCGATGAACCATCTCATGTATTAGTCAGTGAGACCTGACTCATTTGGAAAGACCTCTCCCTGGTGAAAAATACTCATGCTGATAGACCTTTCCTTTGTCGCCAAAACCACGTGAATGTCATACCAATAGATACCTAAAGGTGAATTTTTTCATCAAGGACAAACCAATCAGAATCACAACTGAGAACCAACAAACTCCCCCTTTGTCCTTGATGGAAAACACAAATGACTCTCCCCCTTTTTTCCTCAATGACAAAGGATAGAAGAGAAGAATGTGCAATTCCAGGAAAACACAATTGAGAAGCCAACCAAAAGTATCATGAGAAACAGCTGCAAAAAGAGTAACAATGCAACAACCAAGATTGTAGGAGAGCTGTAAGTGAATCAAAATATATAACATGCTCCCCCTAAGCTGAATCTTGGTGAATTAGAGAAGTAACGATTGAGAGATAACTCCCAATCAAGTCTCAGCCTTTCAAATAACTCTTTTGCTAAGGGCTTAGTAAAAATATCAGCCACCTAATCTTGTGAGCCAACAAACTGTAAGTAGACTTCATTAGCCAAAACCTTTTCTTGAAGAAAGTGAAACTTGATAGCAATATGTTTAGTGTGAGAGTGCAAGACAGGATTTTTGGAGATACTTATCATACTTGTGTTATCACAAAGAATAGAAACAGGTTTAGAAAATACATCAATACCCATATCTCAAAAGAGTCTGAATCATCCACAGTACTTGAGTACAACATGAAGTGGTAGCAATGTATTCTTGTTTCGGCAGTAGAGAGAGAAATAGATACTTGTTTCTTGTTGTGCCATTCCACTAAACGATCACCAAGAAAGAAGGCAGCACCACTTGTGCTTTTCCTATCATCCAAACAACCAGCCCAGTCAGCACCAGTATAAGCAATCAAAGAGAAATCATTGCTTCTAGGATACCAAAGACCATAATCAAGAGTGCCTTGAATATATTTAAAAATCCTTTTAACAATAGTGACATGGGATTCTTTAGGTGATGCTTGGAACCATGCAACAGTGCAAACTGCCTGCATGATGTCAGGTCAAGAAGCAGTTAAATATAATAGACTACCAATCATTGATCTATATTTAGTTTGATTTGTATCAGGAGAATCATCAACCTTAGTAAGTTTGCATCCAGTAACCATTGGAGTGTTAATTGGATGCCATTCATCCATCTAAAATTTCTTAAGCATCTCTCTAGCGTACTTGGTTTGAGAAAGAAATATTCCATTTTCACGTTGAGAGATTTGAAGACCCAAGAAGAAATTTAATTCTCCCAATAATGACATTTCAAATTCAAATTTCATTAGCTGATAGAATTTTTTACTCAAAGTAACATTGTTGCAGCCAAAGATAGTGTCATCAACATAAATTTCAACAACCAAAATATCAGAACCTTCAGTTTTAACATAAAGATTGTTGTATACACCTCCTCTAATAAAACCATTTGAAAGCAAATGACTATCCAGCCTAGAGTACCAAGCTCTAGGTGCTTGTTTTAAGCCATAGAGGGCCTTTTTCAATCTGTAAACATGATCAGGCTTATCTTTGCAAATAAATCCTTTAGGCTCTTCAACATAGACCTCTTCATCTAAATAGCCATTTAAAAAGGTAGTTTTGACATCCATTTGATAAATAGTAAAGTTTTTTGTAAATAGAATAAGCCAAGAATATTCTGATAGATTCTAGTCTAGCAACAGGTGCAAAGGTTTCACCAAAATCAATACCTTCTTGTTGAGCATAGCCCTTGTAGGCAAATCTTGCTTTGTTGTGAATAACATTACCATTTTCATCAACCTTGTTTCTATATATCCATTTGCCTCCAATGACATTCTTGTCATTTGGTCTTGGGACTAACTCCCAAATCTGATTTTTCTCAATCTGATCAATTTCTTCCTACATAGAATTAATCCAACATGAATCTGTGAGAGCTTCATAAAAAAAATTAGGCTCAAAATGAGTAACTAAATAGAAAGCTATTTGAGCCTTTTCATCAGATTCAACAACCTTTCTCCTAGTTTGAACTCCTGCATTTTTATCCCCAATAATCTGATCTTTGGGGTGATATATAGATAGAGTTTTCGAAGGAAATTTTGATACAACCTTTTTAGGACTTGTTTTTTCATTTTTAGGGCTTGTTGATTCAGCAAAAGACTTTGTTGTTTTAGCTTCTTCTGAATTTGATTCAAGTTCAAGCCGTTCTTCATCATTATCCTACAAGATGTCAACATCTAAATGTAACCTTTCATCAAACTTTACATTCACAACTTCAACAATCTTGTTAAGCCTTTTGTTAAGGCATTTATAAGCTTTGCTATGAGCTGAGTATCCCAAAAAGATACCCTCATCACTCTTTGGTTGAAAGCTCCCAAGGTTATCATCATCTTTCTTGATAAAACACTTACTTCCAAAAATTTTAAAGTATTTGATAGAAGCAGTTTTCCATACCAAAGTTCATAAGGAGTGTGTTTAGATTTCACCCTAAGCTGCACTCTATTCAAAATGTATACAGCTATATGAATAGCTTCTTTCCAATACATATCAGACAACTTAGCTTCATCTAGCATGGTTCTAGCCATTTCTTTTACAATTCTATTCTTGCATTCAACTACCCCATTTTGTTGAGGTGTTTTTGTTGCAGCATACTATCTTTTAATGCCGTGTTGTTCACAGTAATCATTAAACTCTTGAGAGGTGAACTCACCTCCTTTGTCAGATCATAGACATTTAAGTTTCAAATCAGATTCCTTCTCAACCAATTTACGAAAGATTTTAAACCTTTCAAAGGCTTTTGATTTGTGCTTAAGAAATGTGACCCAAACCATTCTAGTATAATCATCCACAAATAGCATAAAGTACCTTTCACCATTAATAGACCTTGTTCTGGTTGGTCCACATAAATCAGTATGCACAAGATGTAAAGGTTTTGAAGAAGAATGTTCTTTTGTTTTGAAGCTGATTTTAGTCTATTTACCACTTAAACATTCTTTGCACACAGAGTTTTCTGGCTTGCTAAGAACTGGTAGACCTCTAACATTCTAATTTTTACTGATTCTAACAAGATTTTCAAAGTTTATGTGTCCTAATCTTTTATGCCATAATCAATTCTCTTCAATTTCTCCCATTAGACACATACCTTGATTATTGTTATTGCTTGATGTGTCAAGAAGATTGTACACATTTCCTTTTGTCCTCCTTCCAGCTGCAACAGCCTTTCCAAGCTTGTTCTTAATCTCACATCCCTATGAAGTGAAAAGAACATGATAACCACTATCACAGATTTGACTAACACTTAGAAGATTGTGCTTAAGACCTTCCACATAGTACACATTATAGATAGGAGTGTCTTCATTCAAAAGAAGTGAACCTCTACCTTTAATTTGAATACCAGAGTTATCACCAAACTTAACATATCCACCTACATAATCTTCAAGATTTATAAACTTATCCTTGTCACCAGTCATATGGTTAGAACATCCACTAACCAAGACCCATAAGTCCTTTTTCTTGGAATGAAAAGCAGTTTGAACCAACATAGTTTGCTCAATGTTGTTAACAGTCTTAGGTTTCCAAACTTTTTTAATTTTCTACTGTTTAGATTGCAGATCAGTTCTACACTGTTTGACAAAATGTCCCAAAGCATTGCATTTAAAACATCTGATATGTTTAAAAAAACCATAGTGTTGCCTAAGACCAAACCTGGGTATTCTAGGGTTCATAAGCCTGCATGTGCTCACCTTATGGCCAAATTTGTTGCAGAAAAAACAATAACCATAGAAGAAGGGATTGTATCTGTAAGATGATCTATTACCTTTCAAGGGTTGAACATGATTCTTACCAAAGTCAAAGTGATTTGGACTTGAACCCTTGATTTCAAAAGAGGGGTTTTGTTTTGTATTATCAATTCAACATTCACCCTTTCCAAAACCAATACCAGTTTTATCTTCATACAACTTCTGCTTGCTGAGCATCTCATTGAGTTTTAAAGTTCTTTCATATTTCTCAATTTCCTTTCTAAGACAGACTACTTCTTGTTCCAGTTTTTGAATTTCTTGATCTTTGCAGCTTACAGTCTCTCGAAGACAGTCTTCAATTCTTTTAGCTTCTTCAAGCTGAGTTTTCAGAGAGACCATTTCTTGATTTGGTTTATGTTCTTGAGCAAGAACTTGTTTTTTGAGTTTTCTGACCTCTTGTAAAGCACATTTCAGCTCACTTTCAAGATCTACTTCACCTTCTTCAACATCAATAGTGTTTGAATCATTTTGCTGAGTAATTTCAGTCATGAACAAAATTTCATCTTCTTCAACTAATGAATCTTTAGACTCAATATCAGATTCATCCTTACTAAACAAACTTTTCTTCTTTTTGAAATTGAAGTTTCGTTTAGGTTTGAAGGCCTTCTTCTTAGGCTATTTTTTAGTTGTCTCATTGTCACAGATTTGATCATCATAGGGACAATTTGCAGCAAAGTGACCTATTTTTTCATAGTTAAAACATTTAAAGGGAAGTTTTCCCTTATATTTTCTTGATCCCTTTTTAAATCTTCTAACAAAATGGGATTCTTTAGAATCAGACAACTCTGATTCAGTGACTCCAACTTTTTCTTTCCTTTTAGTGTTAAAGGCAGTTTCTTTTCCTGTTGAATTGTTTTTGCTAGTTCTCATTTCATAGGCAGTAAGTATTCCTTGCAGGTTGTCTAAGGTAAGCTTATCAAAGTGTTTCTTTTCTTCTAGGGCTGAAACCTTAGATTCAAATTTGGATGGTAAGGTTCTAACAACCTTTGTGACCACATCAAATTCATTAACCTCTTGACCTAGACCTTTCATTGCATTGAAAACTTCATCAAATCTTAGGAAATATTCAGCCACTTTTTCATCATCCTTCATTTTCAACTCCTCAAACTGATGTTTGAGTGTAATGATTTTTGACAGTTTAACTTTCTCATTCCCTTGATATATAGTTTCAAGTTTTTCCCAGATTTCATGAGCAGATTTGTAATGCATGACTTTAATGAACACATCTTTAGTTAACCCACACAAGATGGCATGCTTAGGTCTGGCATTTGTTTCATACCTCTTTTTTTTAGCAAGATCAGTGGGAATAGAGGCTGGTACATTGTAATCATTTATAACAATGCTCCAAACATCAACATCAAAAGAAATAAGAAAAACTTCCATTCTGATTTTCTAGAACACATAATCTATTCGATCAAATAACAGAGCTCTGGTTACAGAGGCATCGTCTTGAGAATGTGCCATTAAAACAAACTCCAAGACCAAGATCAATCTAATGTGATTAAAACCTATCAGAGGACCCTACACTCTTATACCAATTGTTGGAGTTAAAATGACACTAAGAGGGGGGGTGATTCAGTGTCTTAATAGATTTGACCAATTTTCAAAAATTCATAAACATAGCTCGGATTTGATCTCAATATTACTCTGATTAATGCATTCATGAGTTGAATGTAATCATTCATAAACAGAATTGAGAAAAGTAATAATCCCAACAATGAACTGAAACAACAACAACACTGTAAAGTAGTGAGCACATAGAAGAACAAAGAGACGCAAGATTTTTCCGAGTGGAAAACCCTCTTGGGGTATAAAAACCACTCCTGAAATGCCTTGTAGTATTAACTTTTAATCAACTGTTCACAATGCCTTATAGGATGATTTTTGAGTACCCACTCAAGGAGCACCAACCCCTCATTTAGAGATATCTATCTCAAGGAGTACCAACCCCTCAAATTATATTTCTAAACAATAATCATATCTTAGAGGATCTCTCTATTTTCAGTTAAGCTCATAACTCTCTATTTTTTTTCTCGTCTACCTAATACCCTAAGAATTCCAAAAAAATTGAATCCTTAAAATTTTACATAGAAAATAATATTACAATATATCTCTGCATCTTTTTTTTTACAGATTTTTAATATAGAGTATTTCAATACATTTTTGATAAAGCCAAAGAACAATATTCTAGAATTACAACCAGAGATCTTTCACCATTTTCAACACTAGTTTTATATACATTTTAAGTATGTCTATCATGATGGTCTTCAAAGAATGTGTTTTTCACAAGAATATGAAACTCACTTGATAATTTAAGATTATGAAGCTAAATAATGACAATCTGTAGATGATGGTAAAAATCAAGAGTAACGCCTATCCAGACGACTACAAATAATCTGTTATTTCAAAACCATGACTACCCACAAATGAAACTCAAAGAATATTCTACCATGTAACTATTATGAGATTCGATGCCAACCAATGATGTCAGCCTGCAACTATACTTAGACATTCCCATGTCGGCCACAATGATTGAGTCTCCGTTAATCATTCGTTGAGACAACCAAATAGTCATGCCAAAGGAAATTAAATCGCCCGTCATTCCCCTTAGTTATCACTTTGGCCATGACCCATCAGAGTCGGGAAGACCTCTTGCATACCACATTATGTTTCACTGAAAGCCCTTTTATCTCTTATGTGTCACTGTGACATTTTGCTGTCAGGGAGATGTTTCATAGATAATGCTTTGTTTTACTGAAAGTCATCCTTTCATCCAGTGTCACTGAGACAATTCATAATCGGGGAGACCATATGTAGATTTCATTATGTTTCACCAAAAGACCTTATCCATTCTGAGTCATTGAAAAAAATAATACACTCGCCGAGATGTATCCTTCATCCACCTTCGCTAAGACAATGCATAGTCAAGGTGACTTCTCATAGAGCATCCTGTGTCTTACCGAAAGCCCACGTGATCATTCATGTTTGTCGAGACAACTTAATGCCTATGCCGACAAGGTCCATATGTATTCCATTGGTGATACCCACAGGGTTCGCTATGACATTATATCGATGCCACAACTCTTGCCGATGTGTTTCCATTCAACCTCCAGTTGGTGAGACATAACAATCTCTATGTGACTTCATACCGATGGTATAACTCATGTTGATAGGGATCACCCTCTGTTGCCAAAACCATGGAGAAGTCTTGCTGAAAGCTACCTGTGAAGCTCCATGTGTAATGTCAGTGAGACCGAAGGTCACTCGCCAAGACCTCACTTCGATAACCCTAACTCTTACTAATATGTATCTTCCCACCACTGGTCTGTGTGACAATGTATAATCGCTATGACTTCACACCGAAAGTAGCATGTCTGGACAAAGTGAATCTTTAATGTGCCAGTCGGTCAATGTAACAATTCAAACTTGCCAAAACACAATGCCGATGAAGGATCACTTACGCCGATGAACCACCTCATGTATTAGTCGGTGAGACCTGACTCATTCGGAAAGACCTCTCCCCAGTGAAAAATACTCATGCCGATAGACCTTTCCTTTGTCACCAAAACCACATGAATGTCATGCTGATAGATACCCAAAGGTGAATTTTGTCATCAAGGACAAACCAATCAGAATCACAACTGAGAACCAACAATCTTGAACTTCATTAAGTGATTGTGAGAGTGTGAGTTTTTCATTGTTGATATTTGTGATCCACATTTTCATACATACACATTTTGGCACACTTGATGGAACCCACATCTCTTATTTTAATAAGGAAAATTTGGAAGAAATTATTTTCTAAGATTTATAGGTTAGATTAGCACTTTTGTTTGTTGTCGTCATGCATCTTTTTAGAAAAGTGGTGAATCTATTCAGTAGAGTGGCACATTTTTCAGTATAGTGGCACATCTATTCAACAATGTGGCACAATTTTTAGCAAAGTCATGTATTTATTTAGTAGAGTGGCACATATGTTCAACTCACTAACACATATTTCAACAAAATAGTGCATATTTTTAGCAAGTGGTGAATTTATCAGTAGAGTGGCACGTTTGTTAGTGGAGTGGCATATTTTTCAGTAGAGTGGCACACATGTTCAATAGAGTGGCACATTTTTCAACAAATCCATGCATCTGTTTAGGAAAGTGGTGCATCTATTTACCAGACTAACACATTTTTTAGAATAGTGACACATCTATTCAATAGAGTGGTGCATTTGTTAATAGAGTGGTACATTTGTTAGAAAAGTGGTACATTTGTTAGTAGAGTGGTGCATTTTTTAGTAGAGTGGCACAATTGTTTAGAAGAGTGGCTCATTTACCAATAGAGTGGCACATTTGTTAATAGAGTGGTACATTTATTAGTAGAGTGGTGTATTTGTTAGTAGAGTGACACATTTGTTCAATGGAATGATGTATTTGATTTATTAACATTTTTTTCAAATAAGTTTTACAAAATCGAGCATAATTTTTGCATAAAATATTAGATTTTTGAAACTAAAAATGTGTTGGAAATCAAGTTCAAAGATATTTTTATGGATCAAATTATTCTAGATATTGTACTAAAAATTGATTATATTTGTTCAAAGTCACTATTTCTTCTTTTCTAAATTTTAAATGCTCATAACTTCTTCATACCAAAGTGTTGGTAGATAAATTTATTGAGTACATTTCATACAACATAGAATGTGAAATATCATTTAGTTTCCTTTATAGTACAAAATTTAATGAGGGAGAATCCTTTGTTTCCTTCTTATAAAGATGGAGAAATTTGACAAGTAAACTTCCTAATACTATACCTGAAAAACAACTCCCCATATTTATTCAAATTTTAAATCATGAAATAGATTTCCACCTTCAAAATTCAAGGTAGTAATACATTTGGAGAAGTAATTGAAAGGGGAATCAACATTAAAATTATCTCATTGCTAAGGGTCTTGTGAAAAATTCTAAATATCATAAGGATAACCCTTCAACGGCTAAAGATAAACCAAGGATTTGGACAAAAAACAAGAACATTGTTAATGATAATGTAGTAGATGCAAAAATAGTTTTGTTTGTGTTTCCAACTAATTTTCTAGATTTTTCTAAGGATTAGCTAAATCCTATGTGTGACCAATGGATTAGTATGAGTTAACCACACTTGATCTTGGAAGAATCAAAGTGTGATTTAGCCACTAAACCTCAGTCCCAATAAAATCATTCAATGTAAATCGAAGTGGAAGCCATTAAAAATTAACATGTTAAACTACAAAAGATTTTTAAATACCTACTCTAATCCATTGAAACTTATTATATTGGGGGATTGGTGTCGTGTTGATGTGAAATGATGACTCTTTCCCAATCCTGTGATCAGTGAGCCAATTTCAGTCGATTATGTGGAAGAGAATCGATGAAACCATTGTGATTGATGTATGAAAACCTAGTTTATGCTAAAAATGAACATGATGCAAGCTAAGTTACCATGATTTTATGCTAAGAATGAACTAATTATTCTATTGCTAAGCTAATCTAAGCTAATTCTAAGCTAAAAGATTCAAACCCTAATTTATAAACAAGCTAAGATGGATGCATGGAATCCATTAATAGATGCTCTTAGCTATGATGCACTTAAAATTGACTAAGATAAGCTAAAAAGTGAGTAAATATGAGTGTATGGATGCAAGTGAATTCAATAGCATGAATTTTCTTTGAAAGATGGATCCATTTGTCTCCAAATAGTGACCCATTTATTAGAGAGCAAATGAGAAATGAATGGTTGAGATCTATCAAGAATATTATTCAACATTCCAAGATAAAGGGGATGAGAGGCATGAATCATGGATTCTCATCAACGAATGAGAATGCATGATGAGATTTAATCAAGGGCTCACACTTTCCTCAAAAAAACACACTTTTGACCTGCTCACATAGGTCAAAGGTGACTTGTTCAAAAGGTTGAAGGCTAAAACTTGCTTAAGAAGCCAAGTGAAAATATTCTTTTTTTAAACGATGAAGGAATAAGAATATTCTTTAGAATATTCCCATGAGTGAGGAATTAGGAATTTTGAAAATTTTAAAATAAAGTTTTAATTGTGCAAAAAGGGGATAAGGAATATTCCCTTTGCTTATATAGGAAAGATTAATTGCTAATTAAACTAGATTTAATCATGAAAATAGGGGAATTGAAGAATTAAAGTGATTATTCATTAAATTAAATGATTTAATGAATGGGGGAAAGATGAAATGATATTTAATTAAATAAATTAGGGTTATTTAATTAAATAAGATGACCTAGGGAATTAAATTAAATATTTTGATGTATTTAATTTAATTAGATGAAGTGTTAGTGAAAAAAGAGATGAATTAACTTGATTAAATTACTTAGGTCAATAGATGAAAATGATGCAATTAATTAATTAGCTAGGCTAATTAAATCAATTAAGTGAAAAGAGGATGGGTTAAAGAGGAAATAATGTTAGTAAATCTAATTTAAATGTATGATATTGATTAGGAAATTTTTCAATGTCTACATTTTTCCCTTCTTTGAAGAGAGGTACTTGCTGCTTCAGTTAAAAGAATAATGTTTTTCGGATTAAAATGGCTGCCCAAATCAATATATATATATATTTTTAATTTTTTAGATGCCCCAATGGAAGGATAAAGCTAACTCCCTAGCCCCTCAAGAAATTGGGCAAAAATTTTTATTTTTGGGTTGATTTCTTGATAAAGGTTCAAAAGCTGCCCCAAGGGTCTAGAAAGGCTCTAGGATGCAAAAATAATGCCAAAAACACAAAAAACGATGCAAAATTAGGTCTATATTGGAAAAATTGGTGATGTAGACACCTAAATTTGGACACTTATATTTGTCCAAATTTATCCCTTTTCGTATAAATATTCTCTTACTTGCATTAATTAAGTAATATTACTATTATTTAATTAATACCCCTAAAGTCCTCTAAATCCCTAAGGTATCTAGTTAAATAATTAAACACCTTACCCTTTATCCCCCTTTTTTCCTCAAAGAATTAAATAAATAAGATATTTATTTAATTCCTCACATGTCACATCCTCCATAATCCCCTTCTAATGTGGATTAGTCTAACTAATCCTCGATTAGGATGTGCACACCCTTAATCAGGATTAATGTCACATCCTCCACATTTTCCAACTTGCTTCTAATCTTCCATTAATCTTCTTAATCACTTATTTACACAACCTTAATCTAATCCTCTTGCTATATTTAACATACCTTTTTGGTCAACCTTCACAATTTCCACATTTAGCCTAGACCCTCTTCCCCATGTGAATTAAAAATTCACATTTATCCCTCTAAGACTCTCCTCTTCCCCATGCAAGTTGTTAGGAGTTCTAGAACTCTTCACTTGTCACATCACTCACATGAGGACAAGTAATTACCTTTTTGTGAACCTTGTTTTATCCCAAAGGTACTCCCAATCATGTGAATTTAAAATTCACATTTATTTCCCCAACCACTTCTCTCTTCCCCATGGAGATTTTTGAGGAATAATAAAATTTCTTATATGTCACTTTCCTTCTATATGAGAACAAGAAATTCCTTTTTAAGGAAATCTTCTCTCAATCCCAAGATACTTGCAAGTACCTCCACCTCAAATGTCTCTTTTCTAACTCATGTGTCCTTGTGACTCTTCATCCTCCACATGGCAAGATGTGAGGGCTTGTGAGTCTTCAACTCACCACAGCCCTTCATCTTTCCCATGTTGGAAAAATATCAACCATTCAATTCTCTAAAGAAATCTCCCTTAAAATGGAAGATCTTCTTTCAATTCTCTCATTAGGCATTCACTCATTTTGCAATTCAAGCTCTCATACTCTCATTATTTCCTCCATTCTTGCATACTTTTAAGCTTCCATCTCTTCCATTTTCATTCATCAATCCAACTACCTACATAGCTCATTGCATTCCTCATCTTGTTTAGAGAATTTTTAATCCATTTGCATCACATTTTTCCGTCAAGGATCATACAAAACATCAATCATCAAAGGGTCAACCAAGGAGCAACTCTTACAAGGTATAATATGATTTTCTTATCTTTTTTTGTTTGAGTTTAACATAGCCCTATCTTGAGGTGTTTTGGTGTTGTTTCCTTCTTTTTGCATTTTGTTTTGCATCACTTAGGATAGGTAAACTTCATTGATCACATTTCTAGCACACCCAATGGGACCCCAAATGGGTCCCCTTTCTTTCACATTTGTTGTTTGAAGTTTTGCAGGTTCAGGTTGAAGAGAGGCGACCCCGCCCCTAGTTGGGTGACCCTACCCTCAACAGGGGTGAACCTTCCCCAACTGGGGTGAACCTACCCTCAACAGGGGTGAATCTTCCCCAACTTGGGTGAACCTACCCTCAACAGGGGTGATTATGCCTTACGCAATCGCCCATTTATGAATTTGACAGAGTTTTCCTTTAGTTTTCCAGAAGGGTGAACCTACCCCAGAGAGGGGAGAACCTACCATACAAAGGGGCGAACCTGCCCTACAGAAGGGTGAAATTTTGCCAGACAGGGGTGAACTTGACCAAACAAAGTTGTCTGTGAGGTAAAACAATGGTTTAAACTTTGTTTCCAGCTTTCCTTTCTTATCATTTGGAGGTACTAACCCCCTAACATCATTTTTTGGTGAGTGTGTCTACCTTTTTCCTAACATTTGTGTAGCTTGTTTCACAATTGTCAAAGATGAGAGATCAAAACTACTAACACTTTTCTTGTAGAACATTCAGTTCCAATGTTGTTAGCTTAGTTTGTTTGTCATTTTTGCTTATTAATCTAGGCACATAGATCTAATTAGGGGGAGTCAACATATTGTTTTTTTTGTTTGAAAGTCCTTTGTGTCACCCAAGGGGTACTACATCATCCAAGCTTTCCCCTTGCACTTCGTGTGAGCCTAAAGAGTAGTAAAAAATGGTTAGTGTTCTCTTTTTAGCTAGACCTGCTTGGGGATTTCATCACCCCAAGGGATGATCCCAACCATGCGTATCAGCAAGGTATACAAAGGGTGAGTGCCAAAGTTGTACCCCAATCTAGTCATGTCATGTCTAGTGGAGCGTCGAAGCTAGGGTGATACCTAGATAAGACGTGAAGAGTTGGTTCAAGTCTTCAGTATCTCGCTGGGGTTCTCGACTCATGCCTGTGATGGATTGGTGTTCATGGTTGTGCCTCACGTACCTAGTGTATATCGAGGAATCCCTAGTTGCCTTGTTCAGCCTAATTAGAGGACTATGTTGGCCACACCCTTCATACTAATCTTAGGACTATGTTGTTTAAACTATCTTTTTTGTGTGAAACTAGTGAATTTATGTTTAATCAAGTCAACTTTACCTTCTGCTTGTTGTTTGTAGTGTTTTTGATCCTTTTCCATAGCCATTTTCACCTAAGTCAACTCTTATTCAACTGGCATAGGTGACCTTGCCCCAATAGGGGAAAACTTTCCCTTAACAGAGGCAACCTTACCTTCTATCTCAGTCATTTCCTAGTCAGTTTTCTATCAGAATCACCTATCTTTCATTGAATAGGCGACCCCAACCTTAACTTGGGTGAACCTGCCCTTAAGTTGGGTGAACCTGCCCTTAAGTTGGGTGAACCTGCCCCAACTTGGGTGAACCTACCAGCCAAACAGCTCATTTCACCTTCCATTCAGTCGTTCCGAACATCCGTTTGCCTATTCTGAGCATCCGTTTCCTCATTCCGAGCATCCGTTTGCTTGTTGTGAGCATCTTTTTCCTTATTTTGAGCATCTTCTCTCCCATTATGAGCATTCATCCCCTCGACCCAAGCATTCATCCCCTCATTCTGAATATCTACTCATTCTAAGCATTCATCTCCTCATTCTGAGCATCTGTTTCCTCATTCTGAGCATTCATTTTCCCATTCCGAGCATCTATTTCCTCATTCTGAGCACCCATCTCCTCATTCTGAGCATGTTTCTTCTCATTCCAAGTAGTCATCTCCTATTCTGAGCATTTTTCTCCTTGTTGAGTATCCATTTCTTTGTTTCGAGCATCCGTTTGCCTGTTCTGATACCCCATTTCCCTAGTTTGATAGCTCATGTCACATTTTTTTTGGTTTAGGCATGTCTGAAAGTTAACTTGGGTGACCTTGACCTTGACTTGGGTAAACTTTCCCTTCAATAGGTGACCCTACCCTTCAATAGGTGAACCTACCCAATGGATAGGCGAACCTACTCAGCAAATAGGTGACCTTTACCTTGTCCTTGACTTAGGTGACCCTACCTAGCAGATAGGAAACCTTTCCCAATGGATAGGTGACCTTTCCCAGTAGATAGGTGAACCTGCCTAGTGGATAGGCGAACCTGCCTAGTAGATAGGAAAACCTGCCCAACAAATAAGCAAACTTGCCTAGTAGATAGGCGAACCTGACCTTCATCCGTCTTCCTGTCATCATCATTTTCGTTTATCAATTTTTTTTTAAATTCATCATTTCATCGACCAAATCACCTGGGTTCATATTAGAACATCATTAGAGCCCATATCCATCATCAAATCATCCATCCCAATCACCTAGACTTCGTTTCAGGGGTTTTGATTTTGATGCAGAAACTTTCGGAGGTCATAACTTTTGACTCAGGTGTCCGATTGGGCTAAAATTTTACTGGTGGTTACATTATGAGGTGGCATGTGGATTCTCAACCACTCTTGGTCAATTTACTATCATTTCGGCACAATTTTGAGGCTTCAAACTTTCATCTTGACCCTTAAACTCGCAATTTAGTGTTTTTTTCTAGTTTTTAAAAAATCATTTTTGTTAGTAACTCAGAATGCATGTCTTAGATTTAGGATGTTTGTTGGAAATTCATCCTTCATTATTTTTAGGAAGTTTTTTGGAAAAAATTGGACTCTCAAAGGTAGGCCTATGAAGTTTCCTAAAATGGAAAAAATTGACAATTTTTGAAAACTGCCAAATCTGGCAAAATCTTATTGTCAACACCTTACGTCATCTAGTTAAAACCCCTAAACTTGGTTTAGAATCAATCATAATATGAGATTCAACCTATGAATTTGAAATTCATCATGCTCCCTTTGGGTTTGATTTTTGGCTATGCACCGTCCCATGCCTTCAACATTTTTTATCAGCCCCTTTTTGGTTATCGCTGTGGTTTCTGCCACGTGTTCGCTTATCACTCTCTGAATAATTTTTCTCCTTGCTCTTCTATCGGCCCCTGAAATTATCCCATGTGTCATCACCATGGGTTATTTTGATCACTTCCTCATCAGACCCCGCTCGCATACCACGTAGCTTCCATTCACATAAGGATTTGGTGGGCCCCACCATCAACATTTGCAGTAAACATTTTGCAACGTGTATTCTTTGTGCAAGCTTTTAGTGAAGGAATAAAATATCGACCACGGGCAACAAAATGCTGCCATGCATCTCTTTAGCACACACTTCTTCAATGTAGGGGATGAAGCAGACTATAAGTTGTAGGATGTTGTCGCGTGTTCTAACCGCCTATCCCAAAGGGAAACACTTGTCTACATGAGGCTCTACTGGACCACTGCCATCATTCATAGGAGATTCCCTTGAATGGAGGGTGGCTAGATGTTATGTCTCAAATTTTTTTGGTTACAACGGCCAAGGGTGATCATTTCCTACACATCATTGCTTAGATTCCAAATATTTTTGGTTGTTGCTCGCCAAGTGGTGGAAGGCTCACTATAAATGTTGCTCTTTTCTTCAGTTCTAGGTCCCAATTCCTTGATTTTCATAGTTCCAGAGGTTCCAATATTCAAGGTTACAAGTTTGGTGATTACATGCTATTTCATTATTTTTTAGGGTTATAGGATTTTTAGAGAGACCAGACCTTTGTATTTTTTAAATTATTGCAAGACTCACAGACTATGCCATTGTTTAGCCTCTTTGTTTCTTATGCTATTGATAAACTTTATGCTATGCCATTTCATTTGAATGGTTTGTTTGTCATACTTCTATAATTTGAATTCAAGTTTGCTAGTTCAGATCATGTCTTTTGACTCTTCTTTTCAGTGAATGAGCTGGATTATTATTTTATGGCATTAAATGAATTGTTCATACTACAATATTTAATCTTTGTTATTCTAGGAGATGGTAAATTGCTAAGCAGACCCTTAGATCATATCCAAGAGATATGTTTATTGTGCCTATTATCTAAATTTTGGCGTATCGCCTTAGTTATATTTTATATTTTATATCTGCTTCCTTTTTCCATTCCAAAATCCCATTCACAAAAGAAGTCGGCTTCTTTAAAAATTTAGAGGTCACTCAGTTTAGTGCAATCGGTCTCTCATAAACTAAGTTTCCCACAAGGGGTTGTTACCTTGCCAATTTTTGGCGTCAACATTTTTTTTCTTTTTCCTGGTATGCCTGGTGGGACCACACTTAAATGAATCAAATTTTTAGAAGGGTGTATGAGCCATCTGTCTGTTACTAGGTCCCAAATAGCAAATAATCCTAGTTTGTTAGTACCACCATTAGGGATAGGATAGCTCACAACCCAATTAGTAAATGTTTTGCTTCCTCCTCCCTTTCTGCTAGCCATGTTGCCTACTACTAACAAAAATTATGTGGCATGGGATGCTAGAAGTCATCTTGTTGTACCAGTAGCAACTACCATTTAGGTTGCTATCCCAGTTTCCACCCTAAAGGTTATACCTAAATTCACCAGAGATGGCTCAAGAACACCATCTGAACATTTGCAAGATGTTGTGGATGTTTGTCTAGTACATGGGGTTACAACCCAAAAATGTGGCATTAAGATTTCTTGTCGCCTTTTTCAGGGGTAAAGCATTGGATTGGTACCACACATTACAAGAAAATACTATCAGTACCTAGGATGAGCTCGGGGAGCATTTTTATCAGATATTTTCAAATGAAGGAAACCGATCATGACTATATTATTAGTTGTCGATTATAAAGTGGTCCTTGCATGAAGCCATGGCTAACTTCAATGTTCAATTCCATACAAGCTGGTAGAGGATTCAAGTTGATATTCATCTACCACTAGATCTGGCATTCATTTTATACCTAAAGGCCATCAATCCCAACATCTCAATGATGATCTAGCCTTTAGGAAAAACCACAACACTGGGAACATATAGCATCGCTATTAAAGTGGAGAACAATTTGATAGATGTCAAGAAGCTGCCACCTCGGCCCATCATCCCCATGTTTCCAAAAATATCAGTTCCTACTCAGGAGATGCCTTCTACCAGCGCACCGACTCGTCATCAATCCATGTACACATATCTACGCACTGCAAAATGTTGCTTCTACATTCAACTCTTCAAAGGAGGAGATGAGCGAATTCAAGGAAATGTTGTGGACCATTTTCAATGAGATAACTATCATTAAGTGCAATCAAGCCATACCTCTGAAGCCTGCCTATCAGAATTATCAAGGTGGAAGATCCTCTTCCCAACAAAACCAGTTCCAACGAGGTGCTCAGACAAATCCACAGGTGCAAACAATGAATCAAATGGTACCGGTAGCCACTCTGCTATAGAGAACTAATCTAAGTTTGAACAGAGAGTTGACTATAGGAAAAAACAATTTAGTGGATGAGACCAACCCTTGGTGCTTCCATTGCAATGATTCACATATGCCCCAAAATTGCCTGCGCGAAAACCTACAACAAAAGGTGGAAAAGCAGTGCAGCCAAGCCACAATGTCAGACCTCAGAAGCTATGTGTATACTTCTTCACAAATGGACAATGTGGTGTTCACCGCAAAAATGCAAGGAATGTCAATAGAGCAAGAAGCAAAAATCACTCCTGATCACACACACTTCTCATGGATGGAAGAAGAAGAAGCGGTGTTTGCCAATGATACATCCACATCTAAAACACCGTAGGTATAATCTGATTACAACACTCGATCAAAGAGGAGATTTACGAGAAAACCAGTTGTCCCACAACTAGTCAGTCCACAACCCAAAGGTACCCCTAACCAGATACATAGTACCTCGACAATAATGCCGCAATATCATCCACAAAGGGAAGTTGTTATAACAAGAGCAAAGGAGCAAAGACCTCTGAATCCACTGCCTTTCAATGTGGTGGAACAATTGAAGAAATCATTCATTGATGTGTCCCTATGGGATATTCTAGCCATCCTCGAACAAAAGATGCTAATATAGAAGGCTCTCTGGGAGGATGTAAGCACGATGCCAACAAAACAATTTCCCAAAGAAAAGGCTATTGATCAACCATCTCCTTCCAAATTTATTATGAATAACACACCAGAAGCCCCTACTGAGGTAAGAGATAAGTTGAAGCCTCAACCCTTCTTCTTAACACTCATTGTAGGGGAGAAAATATTGCAAAATGCCATGATTGATTCTGATGCTAGCACCAGAGTTATTCCTAAAGATATAGCTAAGGCTTTAGGACTCAGCTATGAACCCTTGAAAAGAGGGGTGATACAGCTTGATAGAAACAGAGTCAAAACTGTAAGTGTCATCAAGGCACTCCCCTATACCCTATTTGCTTGCTCTAGTATCACTGTGCTGCAAGACACTATGATCATAGATGTACCCCCCATGTTTGGCTTTTGTCTATCTCAAGAATTTACTTCAAAAGTGGGTGGATACCTATTCCTAGATTGGTCGCATTTAATCCTTAGAACTAAGTATGGTGCAAAAATTAAGATAGAATTTGAAGCTTTACATTCGAAGCATGTAGCCAATGAATCCATGATCAATTTTGAAGCCATGCATACCTTTATCACCAAGCAAAAAGTGTATTGCATTGAGCTACTAGAAGATGAAAAGGTGATCGGAGATCAGGATGATCAAGAAGATGCTCTCTTGAGCAAAAATATAAATACTGACCCTTTTGGAAACTACCATGCTATCAGGCTGGGCACCTATGTCATCTACGATGAAGATCAAGTGCTCCCAAAGGTTTCCAAAGGATACGAAGGTGGTCAAGCCTCTGAACTGTGGATGTTGCACTTCAACAGAGAAAGATGCAAGAAAGGTGCAGTAGCTGGGATATGTTTAATGTACCCACAAAATGAAAATACACTGAGGTCTTTCTGCTTCCAGTTTTCTTGCTCAAACAATGAGGCCGAATAAGAAGAACTAGTATAAAGTATCAGCCTTGCAGAACAGATGGGCATTAAGCAATTGATGGTATTCAACAATTATGAACTAATAGTTAATCAAGTCCGAGGTATCTCTATGGCCAAGAATGTCTACATACGATCTTATAGACACCGAGTTTAGGACCTGACTGAGGGTTTTGAAGCCTTCAACATTCAGACGGTGCCTTGAGAAAAAAATGCAGATGTGGATCACATGGCATCAATTGGATCTTAGTTTGATCTTTCAACCAATCTCATTCACAACAAACATGCCATACAAGTAATATTTTGACTGACGATTCCAGACAATGACCAAAGCTAGCAAGTGTTTGACAATGATGAACACATTGCCTCATTTATCTAGTAGTCAAGAGAGTTTGCTGACTAGCTCCAGCTAAAGATTGTTGAGGCCTATGAAGGAAAAATTATCTAGTTGAAATCCAACAAGCTTCCAAAAGGATTGGTCACTCTCAAAAACCTTTTCAATTGTGACGATGCAAGAACTAACAAGCAAAAGTTTGTAGCAGAAAAAAGTGACTATGCAGACTTGTAGGTTAGGGATGGAAGAAACCTCAAAGTTGGGAAGGATGTCCCACATTGCAATAAAGAAAGGCTTATCAACTTCTATGATAAATATGAAGGAGTGGTGGCCTGGTCATACGATGACCTCAAGGGATATGATCCCGATATCATTTAGCATATAATAGAGTTGGTAGAAGGTGCAAAGCCTATCCGCCAAAAACAAAGACCAGTCAATCCCAAAATTGAAGCACTTATGGCATAGGAATTAACAAAGCTTATCTAGTCATGGATTGTCTTCTCAATCAAGCATAGCACATGGGTATCCAATTTGGTTCCAGTCTGAAAGAAAAATGGAGATATTCACCTATGTGTAGAATTTCGAGACTCAAACAGAGCATCCCTGAAGGATAATTACCCACTACCTTCGATGGAGTCAATCATGTAAATAGTGGCAAGATAAAAAATATTCTCCCTGTTGGATGGTTTCTCAAGTTACAATTAGATCTAGTTCAAAGAGGAGGATCAACATAAGATAACGTTCACTACCAAGTGGGGTAGGTTTGCATACGCCAAAATGTCATTTGGCCTCTCAAATGCAGGAGCTACCTTTCAACAAGCAATGGATATCTCTTTCAAAAAATTAATCAATAAAATTATTCTAATATATTTGGATGATCTAATGGTATTCTCTAAATCCAAGGATGATCATTTTTATCACCTTGATATGGTGTTCAAGAAATGCAAAGAGTTCGAGATATCCCTGAACCCAAAAAAATGTGTCTTCAGAGTACTGCAAGGAAAATTACTGGGGAATGTAGTGTCCAAAGAAGGAATTTCAATTGATCTTGAGTGGGTGAGAGAAATAAAAAAGCTTCCTCTCCTGGTCAACAAAAAGAGTGTTCAATCCTTCTTGGGAAAGGTAAATTTTGTTAGCAAATTTATTTCTAATTTTGTAGGAATAATCAGGCCAATTACCCTAATGCTAAAAAAGGATCAAATAGTCACATGGAAAAAAGAAGCCAAAGAAGCCTTTGAAAAGGTCAAGGATGCTATCTCTTCCTCTCCTATTCTGGTTAACCCAAACCTATCAAAGGACTTATAATGTATGTATTCAATATCAAGTCAAGCATTGCTACTATCTTAACTCATAAAGATAACGAGGGCAAGGGAGAAAATCCGATAGCATTTCACTCCTGGACCCTGAAGGAATATGAAACAAACTACAATTTTGTAGAAAGGGAGGCGTTTAGCATAGTTAAGGGACTCAAGAAGTTTTGAAATCTAATCTCTTGCAATAAGGTGATTGTCTATGTTGCAAATTCTAGTGTGCATGAATATATCATGGAAGGAGCAATCAATGAGAAAAGAGCCAATTAGATCACCAAGATCCTCGAGTATGAAATTGAGATCAAGCCTACCAAGACTGTTCGGGGAAGAGGACTGTGCGAGTATCTTCCATGCAAGGAAGAAATGACCCCCAAAGAGTAGCCAAAATTAGTCTTGACAAATGAGTCAGAGTACAAAGGTTGTTGGCTGGCATATAGAATAATATTTATGCATATAGGAAAGTATCTGTTAGGCCTTCCTTCTCAGAAAAGGAGATTCTACTAACTGCAAAATAGCAGATTTACACCCATCGAAGGGATCTTGTTCAAAATAAATTTCAACGACGTTCTATTGCAATGCGTTACTATAGAGCAAGTAAAAAGGATCCTTGACACTTGCCACAATAGTCCCACAGGAAAAGACTTCTTTGCAAAGACCACCTCCATCAAAATCATGTGTGCGAGGTACTTTTGGTTGACACTATTCAATGATTCCCACTCCTTCGTGAAAACTTGCAAGGGATGTCAGTTCTTCATTGGAAGAAGAAACAATTCTGCAATGCCTCTCAATCTGATAGTAGTTGACGAGTCATTCGTGCAATGGGGTTTAGAATTCATCAGAATGATCAACCTAGACTCCAACGTAGGATAAAAATGGATCTTAATGGCCACATATTACTTCACAAGATGGACTAAGGCCATGCAACTCAAGAATGCAACAAAGGTAGAGATAGTGGATTTCCTAAAGGAACTGGTGGTGAGATTTGGCTTTCCCAAAACTATCATCTCTGACAATGCTAAAGCCTTCCTAGGCTCCAAGGTAAGTCAATTCACACTTACACATGACATATTCCTTAAAAAATCATCAAATTACTACCCACAGGAGAACGACCTAGCTGAATCAACAAACAAGAATCTGATCTGACTCCTCAAAAGAATTGGGTCAGAATATTAAAGAGAGTGGCAAAAAAATCTCCAAACAACACTCTGGGTGGACCACATAACTCCAAAGAAAGTCCTCAAGACTTCACCATATGAGCTAGTTTATGGAAAAGAGGTGTTATTGCCTATCTCTATGGATATTTTGATGATGCAATTGCTAAAATCCCTCGAAGTGGAGCAAAATGGTGCAATGGAGGTGTGGTTAGCTGAGTTGCTAGACGTACAAGAAAAAAGGGAAAAGTCCCTAATGGCCATGACCAGCTGCCAACAAGTGGTTAAAAGGTGGTTTGATAAGAAAATGTCTGACCAAGGCCTAAAGTGTGGAGACTTGGTGCTAAAGTATAATGAAAGGACCGCAAAGCCAGGTCAGCATGGAAAGTTTGACATCCTTTGGGAAGGTCCATTTAGAATAATTCAATGCAAGGAGCACAATGCATATGAGTTAGAGACTATGGAAGAAGAAGCACTGGGGATTCTCGTCAATAGAATTCATTTGAAATTATTCAATAAGGCTTGTTTTCCATACTCATGTAAATATGTAAATATGTTTTTCCCTTCTTTCCCTTTTTGTTTTGTTGTCCGGTCTTTTTATTTTATCCTGTGATTTGTGGCAAAAAGAAATAGTGACCCATTATTGTAGAGAGTAAGGGATATAAACTCATAGCTGAACAAAGAAAAAATTAAACACCTACATGCAGAATTGAGATTCATACATACATGCTGGAAAAGAAAAATAACCCAGTTATAGAACTAGGAGAAGACAACAAGATAATTATAAGGACATATTTTCATTATATATACTTTGATATTTACATTTTCAAAAATGGCTCATAAGGCCACATTTCCAAAAGTATGTGTATTCTGCTTCTGTTATATACTACGAAAAATCCTTTTTAGGCATCTATACAAAAAGAGACTAATTACTATGAGTTTTTTGAAAGTAAGAAAAAGAAAAATGCAGGTCTTCAATTCACAGTGTGAGCAGCAGCAATGGACATAGAAATGGCAGCATCCAAAATATTCTTGTCCACGGGGGCATTAGCAACAACAACATCATCCAATAGAGCAAAGGTGGGTGAAGGGAACACCAGGTTCTTGAAATCTATGTACCAGTTGATGTCATAGAACGACACCACATTGTAAATGTGGAACAAGAAGTGGTCGGCTCAACCGACCCTCTAATGGTGCTCATCTCGCATTTGGAGGTGAAAGCGACTCAGAAATGGTAGCCACAACATGACCACATCCTTCTCTATGAACCTCCGGAGGTCACTTGTAGTTGGGATTCCCCCACCATATGCACCATTTGCAATGACCTCACCAAGGCCATTTAGGTATTTCTTAGGGAAATTTTTCTTCACCAGACAAAGAATTAGTGGCTTGGGAATTCCTATATCTAGCATGGAGGTGATGAAGTGCAAGCACACATTAGTTTTGACTTGATACTTTCCCTCATACTCGAGGAAGTCCTATCCCAAGACCCATTTTATGGCTATAATGGATAGTCAATGCTTGTTCTTCATCATTCTCTTTAATCACCTGGTAGAAATCTCTCCTATGAAGGCAGTCTGGAACTTGTGAGACACTAGCCTAATTGGGATATTCATCTTTTCAGACCTACAAATACTTTATAACTATCCCTACAAAGCACCTAAGTCTAGGCTATGAGAATGCTACACAACTGCAAATACTAAACTACTACACCAATTACATAACACTAATTTTGATCAAATTGCTAAGTGTGATTTCACTACTGTGAAGAGGCCCATTTATAGAAAAATCAAGGAAAGGCATGGTAATCCACTTGCCATAAACATGATATTAATCAAATACCAACTTGAAAGTTGTGTCTAGGCTTGCTCAAATTTCCAACCCAGTTGCATCTACTAACTATGATTTGTTGCGTGTAAAAATGATGAAGGCTAATTAATTAGCCTAAGTTGTTGGCAACAATCGGTAGTGTTATGCACAACCAAGGACTGAGGTGTCATCCTCCAATTCTTTTTCTTATTCCAAGACAAAATTTGTATCTTTTTAAATACTGAGTGCATCTTCGGCTTAATCATTCTTTGTAAGATATTAATTGCCAACGCATACAAAGGCTTAAGCTTCTTGCAAGGAATTGACTCAAGTTCCAAGAAAATTGTGCCATACAGGTAGTTGCTAATTATATTTATGAATTCTTGTCAAATCAAAATGACAAGTAACTCATCTCACACAAGCCAAAGGGTCAGTGGTACATGCCATATTAAATGCAAAAAAGGTGGTTCTCATCTACCACCTTGAGAAAAGATCGCTAAAATATTGCATGTAAAAGTTTTAAAACTTAAAATTTTTCTTTTAAGAATGCTACTAAAAGAAGAAAGAAAAAATTTCTAGAGCATAGCCAGAGCTGAAGTAAAATTGTAGAAGAATTCAAGCTAAGCAAAAAGCTTCCCGTGGATTAGCAATGGCAGAAAGTTCAAGCTAGGGAGCTAGGCTAGTAGCGACACAAGAATTAGCTAAAGCTATATGAAGAGCACCAATGGTTAATGTGTTTGAAGATATTTCATATGCTATGCTGGGTATTCCTAACAAGCCAAAATGGGAAAACACAAGGTGGCTGGATAAGCCCAAAATATACAGAGATTAGAGCTTAGTTCATGAAGATTGGGATAATTTCCATGATCCATTTCTTGCAAAAAAACCCAAAGGATTGAGGGAAGCATCTTGCACATGAATGAAGGTGTCCAAGAGGCCAATGTCGTTCGCAAAAAAGATATGATTTAGTAGGTTTCCTCAGTATATGGTCCCATCTATGCACTACTGCCCAAAGTTGGTAGATGTAACCATTAGGTGTTTCAATCCTAGTACTAGCACTATTGAGGGCTAGAATCTTTCAATTAATATAAGTCTAGCCACCATCTAGAACATACTTTGCATTCCAAACCTTGTGCAAAGAGGGATGAAAGTGCAGAAATTCAATCCTAAAAGAGGAAATAATATATGGAACACCAAGGATAAGGCACAAATTTTTTTTGAAGAAGAAATTGGAAGAATTGTAGTAGAATGTGGGAAGCCTCCAATAATTCCTGCTCCACACAGTGCTTTCAAGGAAGACCTACAAGATGCCTTTTCAATGATGGCATTTATTTTTGGTCTGGACACTGACCAAGAGGTGCAGTCTTTTCAATTGGGCCCATCTTTCCAATTATACTATCAAAAATATTATTTCTAGTATGATTTTGGAGAATTCTTATCAAAGACTATATTAGAACAAATTAACAAGTACCCAGTTGAACGAAAGTTCATATTTGTCTCTCATCTTGCTTATATGTTTTATATCAAAACCATGATTTCTTTGTTGAGCATATGGAGTTGTCTATCTTCAATAAGAAGGGTAGGAAAAAACCAATTTCTGTCTAGACCCCTCTCCTCTCTTCTATTTTTTATTATTATGCATTTTCTGATAATTTCTTGACTCTGATTTTGCAATATTTACTAGGAGAGGAGAATTCTAACAGGTTCACCTTGACTTAGATAGAGTTTATGTAGAATTTCATTCCAAAGTGTGATTGGTTTTTTGAAGCAGATTTTACATTCATCTGAATGTGAGGCTTCACTGAAGAACCCTTCTGCCTTCCAATATGTGTGACTAATTGAGTGTTGGCTCTAGAATTGTTCTAACACGTGTGCATTATTGATATTACCTCCTGTAACTGCAAAAAATTCAAGAGTAAGGGATTCTTCACCTGTCCGCGGACTTTCAAAATGGTGGCCATGAAAAAGAAATAGACACACTCACTTTTGTAGGATAAACTAGCTCATTTAGGGTTAGTAATGATCTGTGATAGGTGGGATTACAACCCTTTCAATGATTTACCGTATGATCACCTCAAGGTAACTCACAGCCCTCAACCTTACTTGGAGCAGAGACATAGCCTGCTAGAAGGTAGAGATGAATTATTGGTTGACCTCGTTCATATCCCCACAAAAGACAACAGGCCACAATGGCATAAGTTCTATTTCTTGGTAGCGGATTATGATGAGAATTATAAAATGGGGAAGAGTATGTACAATAAGCTGAGGAATGAGGAGGAATGGATTGTCGAAAAGATCAGTGCCTTCTAGATATATTGCCAAGAGATAAAACAGGCTGACGTACCTTATGATGATGTAATGGAAGACAAAGAGTTTGAAAGGCTATGGGATTTGGAGCACCTTGCTTCTGACTCAAGTGATAGCAGTGGAAATGACCCCGATGAAGGAGAAGAGCAAGTGGAAGAGGAAGCTCATATATCAATGTCCACCTAGAAAAAGAGAAAGTCTACAGGGTAGTCTACCTATGTCACTTCAAATGTGTGACTGAATGTGTCATGAGCCTCCAAGACACTCACATGGTCCTCAAAAACAACAAGAAGGCCCCAACAACAACAACCAAAAACTATAGAAACTGTGCAGATCAAAGACTCCCCACCTGCAAAGCAGAAATGCACTGAAGCTATTCCAAGCAAAGGACCACAAGGAGTCATAGCAAGCCAGGAACTCAAAGTAAGTAAGCAACCAACGACAAGCGAAGTGCTGCCAACGTCCAGTCAATAGGTAATTTTTGCTTCCACTTTTCTTACTTCTAAATCATTGGTGTCCTCTTCCATTTTCATAGCACCCATTACTACAAGTTTCGACCCTACTTTATCTACCCATACCACATTGTTTCTAAGAGGTTTCTCCCAATTCACCCAAACTGGGAAATCTATCTTAACACCTCCATGAACTTTAGCACCGGCCGTTACTGCTCAATATCTCCTTGCCTCTCTTGTTGAAAGCTCAACCACCATTGGAACCCCTATTTCCTCTACTACCTTGGATATGACCCAACATGTCTAGCAAACAAACTAGATTGTGACTACCCCATTGCTGCAACTAATGAGCCCTTCCACTAGTTTGCAAACCAAACTATGGCAAGTCCCCTTTTTCTCCCTAAAAACTATCAATCTCCCACCAAAGAAAACATAAGGGCCTGCTACATGGGTATTTCCTTTTTCCTTGCCCCTTGGTGCACCTATTGTCGGTGGACTAGTTCGATTGCCATCCAAATTCATATCTTAGGGAGAAGCCACAAAGAAAATGCAAGCCCTCAGGATCTAGAAGTAAAAAGCAAAAGATGATGAGAAGGAGGTAGAGTCAAAGGTATATACAGTTTACAATGAAGAGAAAAAAGTGCTAAATTTTTCAACCATGTATCCAAATTTTGTCAAACCACAGGGGGAGATGGTCCTAGGTGATTACAACATGTATTCCATGGGACTTGATCTGACCATAGCCTGGTCTCAAGATAAGGTGGGATTCATGGAGTAAACACAATGGGTAGTGATGATCAACTTCCTTAAGTCTGGTTGTCAATTGAAGAGAAAAGAGGAGCAACTAAAGCTAGTGAAGGAATGAGTTAGTTTCCTGGAAACAAAAGAGAAATCACTAGAAGCTAAAGTTGTGCACTTTTCTGAGAAGGTGCGAATAGAGGAGTTAGAGTGGAACAACCTCTAGGAGAAACTCAATAAGTCACAGTCTGTTGACCCCATGTTGCTAATTGCTCTATGGGAAAGGAACCAAAAATATCAGTCAATTAACTTTGTTGGAGAAAAATCTGTAGCAAAAGATAAAGAGTTGGTAGCTCAAAGTGTTCTATACGAGCAAGAACTAGTAAAGAATCATAAGGAATTTGAGGATAGAAATGCCTAGTTAGAGAAAGAGCTTCAAGAGAACAGTCCTCTCTTGACAGAGAATTGGAAAATTGTGCCCAAGCTGAGGAAACCTAGTGTAAAGAAATGAGCAGCTCTGGGGAGCAACTGGCATCCACAAAAAGGAAAAATGTGGAATTTACAAAGGCCATTAACTCAAAGGATGTAGATATCACCTCTCTAAGGAGCTCTCTCCAAGCCTCCTCTGTTCAGCTAGACCTCATCCCATTGGCCTGGCACATATATATTTCTTATTCAGAAAAGATTAAAACTTTCTACCTAACACTATAGCCAATGCTTCAGTTCATCTCAAAGGCAACAGGATTGAGCCAGGAGGTCCATGGAACAATTGAGAAATTCCCATGGTTCATATCAGAGAAGGATCCAGAAGAAAAAGAGTCTGCTCACCAATCTATATTCAATCTCTGATGAAGACCTATCCAAGGCAGGGATCGAAGATTAGGATGTTGTTCAAATGAAAAACAAGTTCATCCATTGCCACTTGACCTTGTAGCAGAATAAGGTCATCACATCTACCTTGAACCAGGTAATAGATGACATGCGGGTAAATTTCTCATGACTGAGCGAGATGGGTCTACCATCTCTATTTTTTGAAGATGGGTCGATCACCACAATCAAGTAGATTGTAGAATGAATTGAAGAGAAGGAGAGAGAGCCAAACACTTTCCAAAGTTTTAGCCATCCTCCTACTACAACAAAAATTGAAGGGGTCATCCATCCTCTTGCACAACTACTGTTCCATTGTGAAGAAGGGGTCAGTTTGCCTGATATGCTACCTCATAAAGAAACAATTGACCTAGGTGGAGTGCATGAGAATCTACACAAAGTAGAGATACCATCCAAAGGAAATTGGCCACCTCTATGGGAAGCCCTTTCCAAGCTCTAATTTCATTGCCAATGGATGGCACTCTAGTCTGTGAACCAAAGAAATTTTTTGGGTTCCATGTTCCTCAAAAAAAAATGCCCCTAATAGTCGCCAAAAGTTGTGAATTCAAAATTCATCACAATCCCCTTTAGGTTTTATTTTTGGTTATGCACCATCCCATACCTTCAACATTTTTTATCAACCCCTTTTTGGTTATCGTCGTGGTTTCTACCACATGTTTTCTTATCACTCTTTGAAGGATTTTTCTCCTTGCTCTTCTATCGTCCCCCAAAATGCTCCCATGTGTTGTCACCGTGGGTTATTTTGATTGCTTCCTCATCGAACCCCACTCACATGCCACGTGGCTCCCATTCACATAAGGATTTAATATCCCCCACCATCAGTTTCTACAGTAAACATTTTGCTGCGTGTCTTCTCTATGCAAGCTTTCAATGAAGGAATAAAATATCAACCACAGGCAGCAAAATGCTGCCACGTCTCTTCAGCGCACACTTCTTTAATGCAGGGGATGAAGTGAACTATAAGCTATAGGATTCTTTCATGTGTTATAATCGCATATCCCAAAGGGAAACACTTGTTTGCATGAGGCTCTACTGGACCATTGTGATCAATCACGGGGGATGCACCTGAATGGAGAGCAGCCAAATGTTGTGTCTCAAATCTTTTCGGTTACAATGACCAAGGGTGATCATTGCCTCAACATCATTGCTTAGATTCTAAATCTTCTCAGTTGTTTCTCACCAAGCGATGGAAGGCTCCCTATAAATTTTTCTCTTTGCTTTGGTTCCAAGTCTCAGTTCCATGATTTTCATAGTTCTAGAGGTTCCAATATTCAAGGTTACAAGTTAAGTGATTACATGCTATTTTACTAGTTTTTAGGGTTACAAGATTTTAAGAGAGACTAGGCCTTTGTATTGTTTAAATTATTGCAAGACTCACAGACTGTGCCATTGTTTAGACTCTTTGTTTCTTATGCTATTGATAAACTTTATGTTGTGCAATTTCGTTTGAATGGTTTGTTTGTCACACTTCTATAATTTGAATGCAATTTTGCTAGTTCAGATCATGTCTTTTGACTCTTATTTTTAGTAAATGAGCTGGATCATTATTTTGTGTCATTAAATGAACTGTTCATGCTACAATCTTTAATCTCTATTATTCTAGGACATGGTAAATTTCTAAGCAAACCCTTAGATCATATCCAAAAGATATGTTTATCATTCCTTTTATCTAAATTCTAGTGTATCACCTTAGTTAGATTCTTTATTTTATATCTACTTCCTTTTCCCATTCCAAAACCTCATTCATAGAAGAAGCTAACTTCTTTAAAAATCTAGTGGTTACTTAGTTTAGCACAATAGGTCCCCCATAAACTGAGTTTCCCACAAAGTGTTGTTACCTTGCCAATTTTTGGCATCAACACAACCCAATCCTAATATGAGCTTTAATCCAATCCTAATCTAAGCTTCAACCCAATCCTAATCTAACCTTCAATAAAATCCTAATCTAAGTTCTAATCCAATCCCAATCTGAGCTTTAGTCCATCTACATCAAAGATCTTCTAATATCGAAACAAATCTTAAGACCCCTTCTTTCATCTTCTTCAAATTCATCCTATTTATCCTTTCATCACCTTTTCTTTCCTTCTAATCATCTATTCCCATATTTTCAATCCATATCCATCCCATCCAACATCATGAATCCTTATCCTTCACCAATGCAGCCAAAAATAGTAGTCAAGGGAAATCTCAATTACGTTGACGATGATAATGAGAGTCTTGTTGATCAAGAGGTATATGACATAGATTCCCTTGATGCTATCATTTCTAGTAAGCTTTCCCTAATCTCTTTCCAAAATCTAATCACTCCTTTGAGTTATCTTGTTACATCTTCACCCACACCTACTAGCAATCCTTATGCTACCTTTGACAAGGGATATCCATTATCTTCCCCGCCTACATCTCTGTCATATCCTTCCTATAGATCATCTTCTTATCCAACATCCATGTCTTCTTATCCCAATCTAGTATCCCAACATCCCTATTATAATTCCCCATCCACATCCTCCTATCTCAATCCTTTATCAAAATATTCCCACTCTCCTAATCCTCCATACCAATCTACCTATCCTAATTCAACATCCACATCTTCCTATCCTTACCCTACATCCACACTTTATTATCCTAATCCACTACCCATGTCCTCCTATCTTAATCCACCATCTCAATCTTCCCATCCTAATCTGATATCCCAATGGCTCTATTCTAATTCACCACCCATATCCTCTTGTCCTACTTCACCATCCCAATCTTCCCATCTTAATCAACAATCCCCATATCCCTATCTTAATTCCCCATCTACTTCCTCCAACATTAATCCACCATCTTAATTTTCCCATCCTAATTTTTTGTCCCAATACCTCTACTACAATCCCCCACTCATATCCTCTTGTCCTAATCTTCTATCATATTATTCTTACCTTAACTCTCCATCCAATCCTAATCCTCCATCTACTCTTAATCCTCCATCCAATCTCATTCCCCAATCTAATCCTAACCCACCAATCCATAATCCTAACCCTCCACCAATCCATCATCCTTCATCCACTACTACCTCACCATCTAAGCCTAGAGTATGCACAATTCTCACTCCAGAAGTTCTCCAAGGACTTATGACAAAGAAGACATCCCTAACTCCACACCTTGAAGCCATGGAACCATGCCATCCCAACCCATCCTCCATGGTCACTAGTGATGAGACTCTTCTTCGTACCACACCTATCATTGATGTTACCACCCCTAGCACCACTCAAACCATTCAAACTATCAAATCTACCAAATCCATTGAGACCCCATCTCCTACTCCAAGATCTACCGAGCCCATCAAAGATAACTGAACCCAATCACCATCTTCTACTCCTAGATCCACCCAACCCATCCAAGACACTCAATTCCAATCCACTCCTCCCACTCCTAGTATCACTAAAATCCATTCCCATGAACTTTATGAATCCTCCATCCTTCCATCTCCCCCACTTGAGGAGTCCCTCCAACACTCTGTCATCCTGCTAGCCACACAAGATGAGTCATGCCAAGATCTTGATCCAAAGCATACCAACATATCCCCTTCTTTGAACCAAGATCCTACCATCCCATTTGGTCCACCTCAAGATCACAGTCCTTTATCCACTTCAGCCCATGATCCCCTTGTCACTCAAGATCCAATCACTCCATTGCATGAGCCCTTACCACTCATTTCTCCTGATCAAGATCCTACCATCCCACATAGCCCACCTCAAGATCATAGTCTCCCATTCATTCCACCCCATGCTCCCCTTGACACTCAAGATCCAACCGCTCCATCTCAAGAGCCCTTATCACTCACTACCACATATACAGATCCTATCATATCACCTAATCCCTCTCTTGATCCCTTACCACTCACTCCTCTTGATCAATATGTTGTTATCCCATCATCTCCATCCCATGATACTCCATCATCGTTTAACCCCACTATTCCCACACCACTTTTATATTCCCTCGGTACTCTCACATTCATCCATGGTGGTTTCCTTGCAGATGAGGAACCAAGCATATACGCCCCCCATCCTCCACCTAATAATTAACTCACATCATTCTTCCAAAATAACAAGCATCCTACCATAGATCGAATGCTCAAAAACATGAACAATCAAGGAAAAGGTTTAGTCCTTCATGAGCAAGGTATTTTAGAGCCCATCCATGTTAAAGAAAATCTTCATACACAAGGTCTTGGATATATCTATCAAGATTCATGCTCCAAAAAATTTGGTATAACCTCTATACATCTTCAACGAGCCTCCTCTAAAAGCATAATAGGATCTTCTCATCAATCAACAAAATCATTTTCCGCCATCCCCCCTCCATCGTATCATCTCAAAACAACCATCCATATTCCTCCTTTGTCTTTTGAATCCATTTTGGGTCCTTATGTCCCTCCTTCCACCATCTTCTATCCTTTGTCTACTCCATCTATTTTGGGTCCTTATGTCCCTCCATCCACCATTACACATCCTCCAACTATTAAGTCCATTTTGGTCCCTTATACCCCACAATCACCTCCTCCATCCCATCATATCCATCCTTTTATCCACCAATCACCTATCTATGCAACCCATCATAAACATCCTACTTGCATATTCCCTAATCAGGGTCAACAAAGGCATATACCTACACATCCTCCATCCACATATCATCCTCCAAATACAACCTCCATCACTCCATTCATGTTTCCCTCACATCATCCATTTTTTCACACTCATCCCATTGCTACTAAAAGCACTTTCGATGCTAAAGTAAAAATGCATAAATATAAACATCCACATGAATCTAAAGTTCCCCATGTCCCCTCTAAACAACATGGTGAAGAAAAGAAAAATCTAATCCAAAATCCAAATCATACCCATCAGCCACAAAGGCCCACCAGAGAAAAAATCAAAACCATGTGGATCCCAAAGAAAAAAGATGCAATGCCTTCAAATGAAAAATTTGTAACATCCAAAGTTGCTAATCCAAAAGCTACTCATAAACCCCTTCCATATCCTAAATCTGTTTTGGGTCCTTATGTCCCAAAATTCACTATCCCATCTCCTCCATTATCCCCACATTAGTCTCCATCCATTAATCCTCCTATCCTTTCACATCCACCACCATATGTGCCAATTTTGGTCCTGAAAACATTACCCCATCACACACCTACCCCATCATTCCATCCATACACTATCCAACATCCCCTCCATTATCCCACATATCTCCCCCATCAAATCCCTTTAATCCATTCTCTTTCATAATCGATTTATCCTAATAAGGTTGTACCAACATCCAATAGTCATTTCATACATGGAATCTTAATACCTTGTATGGAACTTGATGCTTGATTCCTTCATCCATATCCTTATCACATGCCTTCTAAATCCACTTATCCACATCCTTATCTTTATCCATCTCCGTCCACATTCTATCCAAAATTCCAAAAGATCTAAAAAAATAAAAAAGTCAAAAAAGTCAAAATAAAATAAAAATAAAAATAAAGAGAAAAATTTGTCCAATGGTGAAAAATTGGCAAACAAGTGCCTTGGATAAGTACCATGATGAAAACTTGGTAGGCAAGCATCATGTGTAAATCCTCCATCTAGTTACTTCCACACTTGGGGGCAGCTTCATGCTATACATCTCCTTCATCCATTTCCTCCATCCCACCTATCTTCCACACCCTACCATCATATCTCATTTATCTCCAACCCCGCCATCCTCCTTGTGATCTTGATACAGACAGGGGCACCTATCTATGCATGATTTGGACACCTCTTGGTAAAAATTCCTTTCATCCATACACTATCCTATTCCTTATCCAAATTCATCTACTTTCTTTGTCCACCTGTCTTGCTACCATCAGCCCCCCTTCCTTATCCTAGCATCCTACCTTCATCCATAAAACTCCCTCAGCCACCCATCCTATCCTCCTCTAGTTATCTCCTTTATCTTCCCATCCATTCATCTTTCGTACCTCCTGCCTTATGACACATGACATATCTAGAGTGGGGGCATCTATCTTCCTTTGTGACATAAGTCCTTGGAGACATCATCCATCCATTGTGTCATCCCCTTCATCTTCCAAATCCTTACCTTTCCATCTATCCATCCAATAACCTATTCCTCATCCAAATCCTTATCTCTCTATCCTTCCATATCCCCATCCTTATCTTCCTATCCATCATAGCATCCCTTTCATCTCCCCATCCTTATCTTCCTATCATTATATCATAGCATCCCTTACATCTCCTCATCCTTATCTTCCTATCCATCCAAACAATCTCTTCCATCTCCCTACCATCATCTCATCCCTTCCATCTCTCCATCCTTATCTTCCTATCCATCCATCATAGCGTCTCTTCCATATTCCCATCCGTATCTCCTTACCCATCCAAAAAAATATTTTCATATCCCCATCCTTATCTTCCTATTCATTCATCCTAGCATCTTTCCTTCTTATCTTCATCCCTTCATCTCTATCCTCAATGCATCTCATAATACCTTGACATTGGTATCTGGCTATAGGCTCCCCCTCATGCAACCCAATGCCATCTATCTCACTATCATCAATCCCACCTTATTTCACATGACTTTCTAATCTCTTATCACTTCTCATCACTCATCTTTCCATCATGTTATTCTCCCAATTCATCTTTTGCTGATTTGGAAAACTATCCTATCCTTGAGCTTCATGTAATCACCATCATCCTATCCAATCAAATAGTTCTATCTTGTATCATCATATCGGTCCCATCATTTTATCCACTTATCATGGTCATCTCATCATCCCTTATCCATCGTTTGTCCTTGGTATTTTGTCAAACTATGTTGCCCCTGCACTTTCACATAGGCAAGGTTGATCTTTTGATCCACCCCCAGGGCTCCCTTTATCCATCCTATCTTTTTCATCTATCATTGATCTTCATTGTCCTCTTTTCACTTTTATCCATGGTTAGTCGTTAGTCTTTTATCAAACTATGAGGGCTCTGTGCTTTCACATAGGAAAGGCTAATCTCTGATCGGCCCTCAAGCCCCTAGATCATTAGGGTGTGTTAGTCTTGTGTCTTATGTCTTGTTTCATGTTATCAAGTATGTCCTTATCTAGCTGGTTCTTCACAAATGAGATCCACTCATATCATTAGATCCAATCAGTTTTGAATATCCTGTGTCATGTCGATCTCTTAGTTTAGTCTCCATATTTGGTCTCAATAGGATGTATCCTTCCTAACAAACCTCATCAATCCCATCCACCCTCTCGATCCTATGCCAAAGGATGTTTGAAATTGATTGTGATCTTTTGACACTTTTGACTTTTATTTATCATTTGAGCTCCCTCTCATCACTTTTCATGGCCACCATGATCCATCATATTATGGTGCATTTTGACTCATTAACATAGGGGCATATCTTGATCTTTTCTTCTTTGTTGTTTTCTTCTTGGTTGTCCCCCGTAGTACCCACCAAGATCCCTGAGGTCTTGTGTTACGTTGGGGCATCCTTTTATGCTTGTGATTATCCCAATGCCTAGGGTGTTGGGATAGCCTTCTTGTTTGCTATGTTTTTTTTATGCATTAGACATGAATGAGCCTTGGTTCTTCATACCCTGGCATCTTGTGTCTTATGCTATAGAAAAAATCAGTGCTCCAAAAATGGAAAATTGCATTAGGATTTAATTTCATTTTCCATTCCATTGCACTGAATGTATCCTCCATACTTTCTCTAGCCAACCCATGACCTATGATTTTGGTTGTGAAAACATTCATGCCCCCATCTCCCTTTCTTCTTAGGATTATCCTCATCTCTTCAATCTTCTTAAAATAATATAGATTGGTTATTCTAACCATCTTTTCCCCCATCATTTTAATTCCTTTCATCTATCTCACATTTCAATCCAATCCTCATCAATTCAATCTAGCACAAATAATCTATTCACATCCTTGGTATTGTTCCCTACCTTGCTACAAGCCTTGATCTAATCATCATCATCGTCATCATCATTAGGATGTATCCTTCCCTATCCTTTGGTGTTTTTTTGGGATGTATCATTCCCTCATCAACAACACTTTCATCATCATCATCGGGATGTATCATTCCCTATCCTTTGGTGTTGTTTTGGGATGTATCCTTCCCTCATCAACAACACTTTCATCATCATCATCCAAATGTATCATTCCTTATCCTCATGTTGTTTCAGGATATATCATTTCCTCATTGACAACACTCCATCCATCATCAACCCATTTTTGCTTGTAGCTTGATTGGGGCAACATAACTTTTTCCTTACATCCATTTGTGCTTCCTAATCTCTTGTCACTTATCATCCTCTCTTATCCATCACTTTGCATCATTTTCCTCCTCTCCCCTTTTATCGTCTCATCCATTTTGAGAGCACACCCATGTTCTCCTGAACCCGCATGTCCTCTCAAGGGGGAATCCTCCATCCCTAATCTTCATCTTCACTCCTATCATTCTTCTTCCTAGTCACTCCTTTGATGACTAGGGAATATTTCCCAATCTAATCATCTTCTTCCTAGTGCTATCTTTTAATCTTCTTTGAAATAATGCTACTGTGTACCACCATCTCAAAGAGGGAAAAAATTTGGATGCTTATATTTGTCCAAATTTATCCCTTTTCATCTAAATATCCTCTTACTTGCATTAATTAAGTAATATTACTATTATTTAATTAATACCCCTAAATTCCTCTAAATCCCTAAGGTATCTAGTTAAATAATTAAACACCTTACCCTTTATCCCCCTTTTTTCCTCAGAATTAAATAAATAAGACATTTATTTAATTCCTCACATGTCACATCCTCCATAATCCCCTTCTAATCTGGATTAGTCTAACTAATCCTTGATTAGGATGTGCACACCCTAAATCAAGATTAATGTCACATCCTCCACATCTTCCAACTTGCTTCTAATCTTCCATTAATCTTCTTAATCACTTGTTTTGTCAACCTTCACAATTTCCACATTTAACCTTGACCCTCTTCCCCATGTGAATTAAAAATTCACATTTATCCCTCCAAGACTCTCCTCTTTCCCATGCAAGTTGTTAGGAGTTATAGAACTCTTCACTTGTCACATCACTCACATGAGGACAAGTAATTACCTTTTTGTGAACCTTGTTTTATCCCCAAGGTACTCCCAATCATGTGAATTTAAAATTTACATTTATTTCCCCAACCACTTCTCTCTTCCCCATGGAGATTTTTGAGGAATACTAAAATTCCTCATATGTCACTTTCCTCCCATATGGGAACAAGAAATTCCTTTTTAAGGAAATATTCTCCCAATCCCAAGATAACTGAAAGTACCTCCACCTCACATGTCCCTTTTCTGACTCGTGTGTCATTGTGACACTTAATCCTCCACATGGCAAGATGTGAGGGCTTGTGAGTCCTCAACTCACCATAGCCCTTCATCTTGCCCATGTTGGAAAAATATCAACTGATCAATTCTCTAGAGAAATCTCCCTTAAAATGGAATATCTTATTTCAATTATTTCATTAGGAATTCACACATTTTTCAATTCAAGCTCTCATACTCTCATTCTTGTCTTCATTATTGCATACTTTCAAGCTTCCATCTCTTGCACTTGCATTCATCAATCCAACTACCTACATAGCTCATTGCATTCCTCATCTTGTTTAGAGCATTTTGAATCCATTTGCATCACATTTTTCCATCAAGGTGCATACAAAACATCAATCATCAAAGGGCCAACCAAGGAGCAACTATTGCAAGGTATAATTTGATTTTCTTATCTTTGTTTTGTTTGAGTTTAATGTAGCCCTATCTTGAGGCATTTTAGTGTTGTTTCATTATTTTTGAATTTTGTTTTGCATCACTTAGGATAGGTAAACTTCACTGATCACAGGTGAAAATGATAATAAACCCCATCTTAAAGGTTAAATTAGTGTAAAAAACCCTAATTTTCTAGCTTAAATAGGCCAAGAAGGGTAATTTTCAATTCATTTGTGCATTCACACCTTAAGGAATTCTTGCGATTTGAGCTCTGACCCTTCAATGAAATGGCATACTGAGAGCTTCCCAGGAACATGTCCAATTGAATTCAAGAGTTACAATGGCTTCTAGGCACAAGACCACCAGTATGTGATTTGAAACCTAATTTGAAATTTGAATTTTTGATGCATTCATTACGCTATAAAGTTTAGATTCTGGTAGCGTCGCTATATGGCAATGCCCAAATAAATTATAGTGACACATATTTATATAGCGACACTTTTCTTGATTTAAAATTAGGGTTCCTAATTTTAAATGGTGATGCAGGCTTATTTGGTGACACATTTGTTGATTTAGAAATTAAGGTTAGGATAGGCCAAAAGTTAAATCATGACACCAACTTGTCTAGTGATGTGTGTTCTGATTGAAATTTTAAATGCATCGAGCATCACTATTTGAAATTTGAATAAAGTGACACTATTGTGATTTTTGAGCTAGAAATTTTAAATGACTTCAAATTTTGATGCTTTCCTGATGTTGTGCACTTCATGGGTGCAGAAGGTCTTCCCACAATTGATGTTGATGGAGCACATGCCCATTGTATTGTAGAGATTAGGTGATTTATCAAAGTTGCACCAAGAACACCTAGGAGATATCGATCTATGGTATGTGGCATATGTTCCTATGATTAGGACACATCTGGTGATGATGACAACTCTATGTGAGAAATGGAAAAATGAGACCTCATCTTTCCACCTTCTGACAATTGAGGCAATAGTTACTTTGGAGGATGTGTAACGTATTCTCTGTTTTCCCATTCATGATGATCGTGTGATTTATGATATTAATGTTGGATTCAATGCATGCCTTGAGGTGATGGAGATGGATCAGATTACATTGGTTAAATCTCATATTGATTTGGAGACATGCAGAGGTCATGTGTCGACCTTTAGATTGATCATCGTAATTGTCATTTCAGGTTTGGTGGCTTTAGACAGATGCAGTAGAGGATTTAGCCTAGGCTGGGGCTTGGCATGGAACCAGATGCTATATAGGAGGACACTTTTTGCATGGGGGCCCATGATGCTAGCCTCCTTGTATCATGATTTGCATGATTTTATCTATTGTGATGGGAGATCCATCAATGTAGGGGTGACTCTACTACAGATGTGGGCATGGGAGCACATTGTTGTGCTTCGGCTGATTTTTTAGATGGCATACGTGGAGTCGAATGATCATGTCATTTGGAGATATAGAGGTTCCATTACTCTTAGGCATACTAGATAGATTGGGCTCTTGTATTGGAGATGGGTTATTGATGACATGATATTTTTCCATTGCGTCAATGGCTATAGATGTCGCCATGGCTTGATGGCATTCATCAGTTGTATTTTTCCATATAGAGCCAATATATGCAAGGTCAAGAGCACATGATGATTGAGAGGTACCTTCTAGAGAGGGTGGCTCATTAGTTTTGATATGTATAGGACATACCTAATGATGCATATAGGGCCATTTTTGTGAGATCGACTAGAGAGGTTCCCACATGGGGACCGACCATTTCAGCTCTAGAGGCCATTTACAGTTTCAAATAGTTGGTGGTCCAACCTTGGGAATATGATCAGGGACAAGTGGTAGCTCAGACTATGCTTGCATATGATGCTTATTTTGTTCCTCCTTGATGATTGATAGATTCGTTAGGTGCTTGTCCCAGAGGGAGACCTAGAGGTAGAGCAAGGAGAGGCAAGGGAAAGGGAGGCCAAGATGACCAGGATGGGAAGGTTATGGGGGCTCCATTGGTTGTTCAGCAACAACCTCCTTAATATCCTCTAGTAGTTCAGGAGCACCTAGGACCACCACCACTAGATGCTTGGGATGAATAGATATAGTAGTTGCAGCAATAGGTGAAGATATTGAGTGGTATGCGGGATCAGGTTTGCCAACAAGTTTTGGTTATTATTACTTAGCAAGACCAAGCTTGGTAGTAGGTGGTTGTGGTCACAACCAAGAGATATTATCCATTATAGAGAGTACATGCTATGATGGGAGAGAGAGACCATGAGGTTTCTAGGTGCTAGTAGATCAAGGAAATGATGGTGGCCACTCATGGTTAGATAGTTTCAACATAGTTATACTGAGAGGCAGTTATAAAGGCTACATATTATAGGTAGCATTACCATCATGATGTTCTAGCAGCTCTCCGATGGCGAAATTTTTCATAGCATAGTGATGCACGTCCCTGAGCAGAGGATTAGCCTGAGAGGTAGGATGGAGAGTGTAGCAGCCATTAGGGCTATCTTTTTTATGTATAGAATTTTTTTTATTTTTCCCTATTCTTTATCATAGATATACATTCATGAGCTCCTTTTCAATAGCCTCATGGATATTGCACTTATCATTGATATACATATACTGATCCAAATTTTATACCATGACACATTTTTTGATATATATATGATACAGATACGAATGATTCATGCTATGATGTGTTCCTTTATTTCATGTATGGATGGATATGATATTGATGGATGAA
>VDFB02256132.1:129287155-129297672 GCA_007258455.2 Sequoia sempervirens
TATTAGCGATTTAATCTGATCATTATCAATCAAGAAAGAACATGTGAGATCCCAAAATAGCATAAGTTGATCATAGAATGCATAATAATCCCTTAACAAGTCATGTTATTCCATTTTCCATCAAATCTTGAGAAAATCCATATGGGACGGATTTACGTGAAGGAGGAGACACTCTGCCAAATTTCAAAAAAAATGGGGAACACAAAATTTTAGGAAAATCTGGAGTAGAAGAAAAAATCTGCGAAGAAGATGAATCTCCGAAAAATAGCGGATTCCAGAAAAATGAAAGAGACAAGGACAATCAGGAAATTCTGCCAGAGCCAGAAAATCCCGAGATGATTGAAAAACCTGAACCTCAGTACTCAATCATGATTTTACCCCGGTTAATGGATCGATCATAAATTTCAAGAATCTAGGCCTGAGACAAGTTTGATATAGACCTCCTAAAGATTTTCTTTGAATTCTAGGCCTATTCAAGAGCAAGATAATGTGAAATGGTGATTCCCTAGATATCAAACCCTACAGATCTACCATTTGACCCACAGATGAGCTCAAGATTCAATCATTTCAACTACAGGGTCTTTACTAGGGGTATTCATGGCTCACAAGCAAGCCATCTCATGATGCAAAGAAATGAATAAGCTCAGAGATTTCTTGGGAGACAATAAGTCAAAAAATATCATGCAACCCTAGCACCAACTCTCAAAACCACAAAAATTTGAATCCTGAACAAACCAAAAACACCAAGGCATCACTTACATTTATCAATCAAAAGAAAGGTAATCACAAGCATACCATCTAACACAGTAGAGACCAAATGTAGCAACAAATATCAGTTTAATGGTGTCCAACAAAGAACAACAACGAAAATGCACATGAAATCTCCACCAAAGATAATAACTCACCAATAAAATGCCTCAAGTTGAGTCTAACACTCAAAGAATACACCCCTCAGCTCAATCAATCACAGAAAATAAATCATAATGACAAAAGCTCCTCAAGAAATCAATTAAATATACCCCTTACAATAGTACGAATAACATTAATGTCGTCGACAAGACAACCAAGAAAATCTAGCAACTCGATGATAGGACGAAATTCAGAAAAATCTAACCCATGCAGTATTCCATGAAGGCTGGAAATCTTTGAACCACAACATTCAACTGAAGTTTGAGTAGGATCTGGGACAATCCACATGGGGTGGAAAATCCTGAACTAAGGTAAAAACTCGAAATTCACCCAGAACTTAAGATTTTCAATGAATAACTTAGGGGAATCGATTGGGAAAACAAGATAAACATTTAGGCTCATGCCAAAGCAAGATAAAACCTTAAAAGCAAAGGGCTAAGACACCAAAAATCAAAGTGAAAGAGGTTCCCTACTTTCAGCAGGGTGTATGCAAAAATTACACAACAAATGGTGACTCAGCTGGGGAAATGCTCCAGAGTATTTCAATGACAAACAAGAATCAATAACCCAAAATCTTTGGTTTCGATCTCACTATCAAAAAAAACAAATCAAAATACACAAATTAAAGAATCAAAACCAAAGGCAGACTGAACCCTCCATAAACTAAAAAATCTAAGTGTGTGCACATGAGTTCATTTCTCTCCTTGAGCTACTGTAGAAACTAGGCTTAATCAAGACAGGCTACATAAAGATTCTAACTTCAAAAGCAACTTGGATAGAGCCTCACTGCCAATCAGGCGTCTATATCCCCAATGAGGTTATTGTTGTGACTCTCCTGAACATAGCTTTATTGCCAGCCAGACATCCATAGCCCCGATAGATATATTCAAATACCCCTGATAAGTTGAATTCATTCTTTTGATTTTCAATATCTTCTTTTTTCTTCTTTTAACATTCATTTTCTTTTCATATTTTTTTTATTTCAACTTGTGAACAATGAAGTTCAAGAATTCGGCTAACAGAACCATAGTGGTGTTGTGCCAGAAATAAGATTTTCACCGACAAGATCTTGTGCGATCCTATCGCAACTCCTCGTGATAGCACTTCAAGATGTATGAAAAAATATAATATTTCAAAATACTTAAATTCAAATCAAACCAAGGGTCTATATCATCCTTAAATCAAACATTTAACAGTTTGATGAGATAACAAAGACCCCAATCATCCATTCACACTGATAAAGTTCAATAATAAATACCTTTAATAGTCTCGAATGATAAAATATGTTTTTCCCATGTAGATGCAAATACATCCAAAATGAAAAATAGGAGAACTTCAAAAAAGTAGGAGCTAAAGCAAAACACAAAATTGAAAGAACCTAAACTAAATCCAAAACAAAACCAAAAAAAGCGTAAAGGGAAACCTACTCTTAACCAAAGAAAAAAAAAAAAAAAATAGAAATTTAAAAGAAACCTAATCTTAACTATATATTTAAAGGGGAGCTGAAACTACTCAAAGACTCGAAATAATGCCTCAAGTACGCCCACTGATAGGAAGTGGGATGTCCTCCCAGTGAGAGTTTTCAAACAGGAAAGCATTATCTCCAAGACCTCTAAAATATGATAGGGCCAAGCCAAAGTTTGTCAAATTTACCATGCTCTTCCCTTACGGTACATGGGCTTCATCCAATAAAGAACCAAGTCAGAAATCCTAAAGGCTTTTACCTTGGCTCTTCCGTCAAACCATCTTTTAACCACACCTCGGGTTTTGGAAAAGTTTTCTAGGGCTTCATCTCTTCTCTTCAAGGTGTAATAATTCTTGCAGGTGGCCTCACGCCTATTTTCTTCATCATAATACTCATTAATAAACTACAAAGTAGGGATTCTCAATTGGATTGGAAATACTGGTTCTAGGCCATACACAAGGTGATAAGGAGAAGTCCCTTAGGAAGTCTTCTGTCTAGTATGATCTGCCCACAAAGAAAATCTAAGTTGATTGTGCCAATCCTTAGGGTTTTTCTCCAATAGTTTACGGATAACTATTAAGAGGTTTTTATTAGAAGACTCAGCCAACCTGTTACCTTGTGGATAATAATTGGATGCAAACTTGATTATGATCCCATGAATCAAAGGCCCAATTGGAAAATTTCAAAGATGCAAATGCAAGACCATTATCACAAACTAAAGATAAAGGACATCCAAAGCGATTGATAATACCTGATTCGAGGAATTCAATTACCACCTAAGAAGTACATTTTTTGCATGCAAGAGCTTCAGTCCATCATGTAAAATAATTAGTAATGGTAAGAATATACCTATGACCAACATAAGAAGGTGGATTGATAGGGCCAATGAAGTCCATTCCCCACTATGCAAATGGTTTTACTTCAAAGACTGGATGGAGAGGAAGAGCGGCATAATTTTCTCTGGTTGTTGCAGTCTAGCACACATGGTAAGTTCTAACATGACTGTGTGTATCTTTGAACAATGTAGGCCAATAATAACTAGCCCTCATAATCTAGTTTGTAGTAGAATGTGCAGATCCATGGCCAGTACCATATCTATCATGAAATTCAATCATGACCCTCTCAGCCTCCTGTTGTCCCAAACACCTTAAGTATATGCCTTCATAATTCCTTTTATATAACACAACTCCCTTCAACATGAAACCATCACTCTTCAAATGTAGAGCTCTCCTTTGTACTTCATTTAGATGGTTAGGACACCTTTGATTCAATATATAGTGAATAATATCATCATACCAGCCTCTTGGGGAAACATCTTCAATATTGTAATGTTGGACTGTAAGATCAGGGCCCATTTCTGCCATTTTTCTTGTTAACCCTTGCCCTCTTACCAATTTCATAGGCTGAATTTCAATATCATATTCCTATATCATGGTCACCTATTTGGCTTTGTGTTCTCCCAGTTCATTTTGCATCAATAGCAGTTTAACTGCAGGGTCAGGGACTATTGCAAACACCTTGTTTCTGAGAATATAATGTCTAAAATTTTTATAGCTCTAACCAAGGCCTAGGCCTATTTCTCCACACTTGGATATCTCAATTCTACATCTTTCAGTGGTGCACTCATAAATGCTATAGGGTGTTCATTCCCTTGGTCAGACTTTTGGGTCAACATGCCAGCATAGGAATGATTAGAAGCAAATGAATATATGTAAAATTGCTTCCCATATTCAGGACTTACCAGAACTGGAGCCTCAACAATAACTCTTTTAATTTCTACAAATTCCTATTTTGCCTCTACACTCCATTCAACCTTGGCTTCCTGCTTCAACATTGCATTCAGTGGCTTGACTATTTCTGCGAACCCAGTGATGAACTTCCTCACAAAGTTGATTTTACCAAAGAATGACTTCATTTCTTTCTTGCTAGCAGGTGGTGGGATCTTGAGTATGGATTCTACTTGTTCTGGATCAATGGAAATTCCTTTCTTAGAGATAACATGCCCCAACAACTTTCCTTTTGTCACTCCAAAGATGCATTTCTTCGGATTAAGGGATATTCCAAACTCCCTGCACTTCTGAAACACTTTGCACAAGTCTTCTATGTGGTCTCCTCTCTTCTTCGAAAAGACTGTTAGATCATCCATATAAATGATTATGCATTTTTCAATAATTTCCTTAAAATCAATATCCATAGCCCTCTAAAATGTGGCTCTAGCATTGATCAAACTGAAGGGAATTCTTCTGTAGGTGAAGGTGCCCCATTTCATGGTGAAAGTAGTCTTATGCCTATCCTCATACTACACCATGACTTGGTTGTACCCAGAGTAACCATCAAGAAAGGACATCATCTGAGAGCCATTGACAACCTGAAGTACTTCATCCAATGAAGGTACTAGATAATTATCCTTTTCTGATGCTCTGTTAAGATTTCTAAAATATACACACAACTTGATTTCACCATTTTTCTTTCACACTAGAACCAAGTTTGCAACCCAAGTTGAATGTCTGACTGGAAATATGATTCTTGCAGATAGCAATTTATGCACCTCCTTCTGAATTATTGGTTCTAATAAAGCATTAATTGGCCTTTGTCTCTGTCTAAAAGGTTTCACTCCTGGCTTCAGAGGGATAGTATGAGTTATAATTGATGTATCATAGGTCTTCAAGTCTTCATAACTCTAGGCTATCACATCTGGATATCTATGTAATGCATCAATTATTCCTTTCCTTTCTTCTGGAGTGCACACTTTTCCAATAAAGACATTCTTGACATCCTCATTAGTTTTCATATTATATGTTTCACACTATCCACTGATGGACTCCTTCTTGGCATCTTGTTCTTGTTCCCTAACTTTATCTAAATAAAAAATCCTCTCTAACTGTACCATTCCTCTGGGAATAGTATTTGTCTTCAAATTGATTACTCCTTCCAAATCCTATTCTACTTCTTGAAGTTCAGTTTCATCAATAATATGAGAAGCAAAAACATCTATGCTTGTGATAGAATCTAGAATATGCTTATCATCTTCAAATACCTAGAAGTTGGTGGCATTGTCAGGTACTGAAGGCACTGGAGTTAACTCAACTGTAAACTTCTTCAATCAAGATAGAGACAGAGGTTGCAATGTACTAGCTGCCTGAGCAAGGGAATCTATTGTTTGGTTCTTACTGCATGGTATCAACTGAATGTTGAAGGCATCAAATCCTTCAATAAGGTCCCATACTCTGTGTCTATAATTGGTCATTCTTCTGTCATGACAAGAGTATTCTCTTCTAACTTGCTTAACTACCAACTTTGAATTCCCAAAAACTTGCAGGATCTTAACCTTTTTCTTTAATGCCATTAATAATCCATGGACCAAAGCTTCATATTTTGCTACATTTTTTGTACAATGAAATTGGAGTCTATGAGCAGAAAAGAATGTCTTACCTTTTGGACTGATTGGCTCAAATCTTGCTCCATCTCCTTGCTTCAATTTAGATCCATCAAACCTTAAATTCTAACACCCAACAACTACATATTTCCTAGTTGTATCTCTTGCACTATTGTTGCTTGAAGGTTCTTTTGAAGACATCACTTTCTTTCCTTTTGGGTCTTCTTGAATATTATGGATATCAACTTTGACTGCTAGAGTGGGGTCGATACACTTCTGCACTTGTTCCACAATAGTCTAGCATAAGTAGCAATCCAGCTCAGAGTGAGAGACATTATGGACCCTGCACCAATTTGGTAGAATCAAATCTCTGAAATTCATCTTCCTACCCAACTGTACCTGATCCTTAATGCACTTCTAAATGAATTCTTGGAAATTATCTAGTAAACTAAGCTGATTATCTTCAATATCATCATCATTTTCAATTGGTTCCACCAAGGCTTCAGTACTACTAGATTTTGTTGTAAGATCGACAGGTGTTGTGTGGAACATTAGAACTTCCTCCACATATGACTTCTCAAAAGGGGCTGCAAGCACATAATTACCCATACTTACTTCCGATATCAGAATTTCATTAGAAGTATTTTGATATTTTGTGATCATGTAATTCATTCTAGGTTCTCTTTCAATTCTAATCCGGTTTGGTACTCCCTTCCAAGGAAGCCACATGTGAGAGTTGTCAGTTGATACATATCCATTCAAGGGCCTAGTAAAGTCTCTTCCTAGAATCAGACCATAAGCATCAGGTATATCTGCCACCTATATATTGATGACTTGTTGAATTCTAGGATCAGAAGCAACCTGCATATGAATCATGTTTAATTCCCCTACAACGTTAACTTCAGTTCTATCCAATTGGGTAACCTGCTTTTGGGAATCAGCAAGAGTAATGCCCAAAGCTCTATAGATACCGTATGGCATTACATTGGTGAAAGCACCAGAATCTAACAAGAAATTATGCAAGTGCTTACCAAATATATAAACGTAAATCAGGAATGGAGGAGTCTCTGTTTTCCCTTGAAATATAGTTAAGGAAGTATCTACTTGAGCAACCTGGGTTTTGTCTTTCTCTTTTCCCTTATCCCCAGGAGGCACATGAACTTTATTATGAGTTTTATTTTTCCTTCCCATCGATTGAGAACTAGATGCTCTATTGACACTTTCACTAATTGATTTATCTTGTGATATGTAATTTGCATTATAAGCTCCTAGGACTGCATTCCTAATGGTTGGAACTCTCAATAACTCAAATGCAAAGAGACTTACCTTAAGTTTCTTGAGTTCTTCTGCAAAATATATGGACAATTTTTCTTCATTTAGATCAATAGGATTTTCCTTTGGATAGTCCATCACCCTGACTTTGCTTGCTTCAGCATTCCTTCATTTTGACATATCCACCTATGTCTATCCTTCCTTTGATAGATACTACTTTGAAAAATGAGGATACAATGGATTATTACTTGCATTAGGATCTAGAGGAGTGGTGAAGTTTTCTGGAGGGATGGAAGTGGTGAAGGGGCCTCTAGCCTATGGATGTCTATGTGGCATGTCCCTTAAATCATACTTCTTGGTAGGCCTTTGGAAAGTCTGCACTTCAACATAAGATTCTTCCTCATCCAAGGGGCCATTGTCATTCACTAGATTCTCATCAAATAACTATGAAATCTCATCTCCATTACATACCTAGTCTTCTTCTTCCTTGAGCTGGTCTGATTCATCCTCAGGAACATTGTCTTTGCTCTATGGAAAAGGGGCATAATTCAGGACTAACACTAAAGAATCATAAGGAGTAGAAGGTACCATCTCTTGACCACTTAAATTTTTCTCCACTTCATACTAAAATATTGAGGTTTTTGTTTGGAACTCTGGACAATCTAACTCAGAATGATGACTTGTTTTATGGAGCCTACACCATCATAATAAAGCAGCCTCTACCAAATACACACCACTAGGAGGCTTTTCTTGATTAACTAGTTGATTGATTGATTGGTTGACTGGTCGATCCAATGGGGTAGGGACTCCTCCATTGTTAGGCCTTGTATTCCAAGTCTTATTTTGTCTAGGTGGTTGTCTTCTATTAAAACCCTGTCCACTAGCTTGACCTTTTATCGAAATTCTAGCTTGAGGATTGTCCTTTATCATAATTTTGTCCTCTTTCATTGTTGTATCCTCTATCATTATTATACCCTCTTTCATTGTTATATCCTCTATCATTATAATGTTGTACCTATTGATTTTCTCGTCTTTCTCTACTCTAATTGGACTACATATTTCTTTGAGCAACTTGCAATTGACTGTTTTGGTTCCTCAAGTAAGGCACTTCCATATTTAGCTTCTTCACTTGTTCAGACAATTCATCTAGTCTCTCCTAGTTAGGACTCCTATATGGAGGCTGGCTCACATTATTTTGGAGATATCCTACTGCAGTGTTTGTATTCAATGACTGGTTCAAGACTTCAAAATTTTGTAGATATGGGGGATATCTAGTATGAGATTGTGGATGAAGAGGCTGATTTGCACTTTGATGGGGATAAATAACTGTAGGTGGCATTTGACTCACTGGAGGTCCTGGGTGGGGAACCATAGGCAATTGAGGAACTAAATTCATGATTGGAGTATGATTGGTGAGAGCCTGGTTGAGAGCTAGGACTTGTCCAGGGTGAGCAGTGGGTCTTAAAGATGGTAAAGGTCCAAACAAATGTTGTCTCAAAGCAATACTAACCTTAACAGCCTCTGCATATGCATCAAGCAAAGTGGTGGGAGGGTTGTTTCTCCACTTCATGAATGTGGCGGTGAGGCTATCTAGACCTTCATAATAAACCTCTAAAGCAGTGGCTTAGTCAACAACATAGGGGGCCTACAGTCTGGTATAGGCACAATGAAACCTATTGTTAAAAGACTCTATAGGCTCCTTGACTTCTCTCTTAACATTAGTGAACTGACGATAGAGCTCACTGAGACTAATGGGAATCATGAACTTCTACAAAAATGAAGTCTCCAGTTCATTCCAATCCCAAATAGATCTAGCAGGAAAATGATTGTACCAATAGAATGCATTTTCTCCTAAGGAATAAGGGAAGAGCCTACATGCTACATCTTCATGATTGATCCCTCTATCCTTAAGGAAAGTCTGTAAGATCCTAATGTGTTCCTCAATAGTTCTATTGGGGTCATTGACATGGACTTAGAACAAAAATGCTCTGGGTTCTTGGGCATGACATTGTAATTAGCAAAGGTCAATGGAGATGGGTTGTTGGACAGGAAAGCCATTGGTTGAGGTGGAGGTGGTAATGGCTAATTTATGACTAGCTGAGGTTGTGGAATGGGAATGACCTCAAACTCAGATGAAGGTGAACTTGGAGAAGATGGAGATGATGGAGGTGGTTGGGTGGATGATGATTCTCCCTTTATACTAGTCCTTCTTGACCTGGTAGGGACTAGTAACTCTTGAAATTCCTCCTCTCCTAGAGTAGATCTATTTCTTCTTCTGAATGTTTCAGGAGAGATAGCATACAAAAACTGATCCATCTTAGCTTATTCAGGCCCTCCTAGTGACAATCTGTCGATAATGTTTTCTACACAACAACAACTAAGACAGAATATAATATCCTATCTCTCTTGAAAGGTAAGTCTCTATCAGCAAGCTTCAAGAGATAACCCCAAGGTCTTCTTTTTCCTTTTATCCTACCCTATCTTAGCCAACAACTCATCCCAATTGGGAGGGGTATCATCCACAACAACCTACTTTCTCTTTATTTCTTTGTCCACCCACTCTAGAACAATGGAATCTAACTACACCTCACTCTGTCCTACTTCCTCCTATTGATACTTAGGCGTATCTTCATCAAAACTTTGCCTCCCAGGACCCTCTTTAGTCTTATCCTTTTCTTTAGTGTGCTCCTCTCTGTGCACAAGTGTTGGAACTATCTGATATTTCTTCTCTTGGAGGAGATCTAACCTCTTCAGTTCTAACTAGTGAATCCTCATATGCAACCAAGGGAGACTACATTACTCTTTCTATTTCTACCTCTGCACCGAAAAGCTCACCCTCATGAAATTCTTCTCCTTCTATGTCTTGATGATCCTAGGTTTCCTTAGATTCACTTGGTTCATTTTGAGCCTCATGGGAAGAAGGAACATCATCATGCTACTCCTCATGAGAAGTAACCAAAGGAGGATCCGCCTTTGGCACACTATCCATAGGAGGAGTCCTTGATTTCCTTGTATACAATTGTGTCTTTTCTCTTGAACTCTCTACATTTACCACAGGTGTGCTAATTTCTTCCCCATCCCTAAAACCTTCCTTTTGTGACAATCTTATGATTAGGCACAGAAGCACCAACCTCAAGATCCTACTTTTTAGCTTCCTTTTCTTCAGGCCTCTTAGTCTTTGAAGTACGTCCCCTTTACTTAGCAATAGGCTTTCTTTGTTTTTCTACTTCTTGAGTTTTCTCTATTTGAATATCCTTGATCTTGATTTTGAAAGGGGAGCTCACCTTTCCTTTACCCTTGGGATCTTTCTTAGTTGATTCCTTGGAAGTGGAGTGATGGTCCAAATCTCCCATCAAATCAAAGGTGCATTGTACACCCTCATTTTCCAACTCCTGTATTTTATGCTTCATCCACATCTTGGTAAAATCGGTGACTAGATCAATTAACTATCCTAATTCTGTCTTTTCTTCTTTTAGCCAATCCACTTCACCAATT
>VDFB02256132.1:129297772-129329705 GCA_007258455.2 Sequoia sempervirens
GGGATGTATCATTCCCTATCCTTTGGTGTTGTTTTGGGATGTATCCTTCCCTCATCAACAACACTTTCATCATCATCATCCAAATGTATCATTCCTTATCCTCATGTTGTTTCAGGATATATCATTTCCTCATTGACAACACTCCATCCATCATCAACCCATTTTTGCTTGTAGCTTGATTGGGGCAACATAACTTTTTCCTTACATCCATTTGTGCTTCCTAATCTCTTGTCACTTATCATCCTCTCTTATCCATCACTTTGCATCATTTTCCTCCTCTCCCCTTTTATCGTCTCATCCATTTTGAGAGCACACCCATGTTCTCCTGAACCCGCATGTCCTCTCAAGGGGGAATCCTCCATCCCTAATCTTCATCTTCACTCCTATCATTCTTCTTCCTAGTCACTCCTTTGATGACTAGGGAATATTTCCCAATCTAATCATCTTCTTCCTAGTGCTATCTTTTAATCTTCTTTGAAATAATGCTACTGTGTACCACCATCTCAAAGAGGGAAAAAATTTGGATGCTTATATTTGTCCAAATTTATCCCTTTTCATCTAAATATCCTCTTACTTGCATTAATTAAGTAATATTACTATTATTTAATTAATACCCCTAAATTCCTCTAAATCCCTAAGGTATCTAGTTAAATAATTAAACACCTTACCCTTTATCCCCCTTTTTTCCTCAGAATTAAATAAATAAGACATTTATTTAATTCCTCACATGTCACATCCTCCATAATCCCCTTCTAATCTGGATTAGTCTAACTAATCCTTGATTAGGATGTGCACACCCTAAATCAAGATTAATGTCACATCCTCCACATCTTCCAACTTGCTTCTAATCTTCCATTAATCTTCTTAATCACTTGTTTTGTCAACCTTCACAATTTCCACATTTAACCTTGACCCTCTTCCCCATGTGAATTAAAAATTCACATTTATCCCTCCAAGACTCTCCTCTTTCCCATGCAAGTTGTTAGGAGTTATAGAACTCTTCACTTGTCACATCACTCACATGAGGACAAGTAATTACCTTTTTGTGAACCTTGTTTTATCCCCAAGGTACTCCCAATCATGTGAATTTAAAATTTACATTTATTTCCCCAACCACTTCTCTCTTCCCCATGGAGATTTTTGAGGAATACTAAAATTCCTCATATGTCACTTTCCTCCCATATGGGAACAAGAAATTCCTTTTTAAGGAAATATTCTCCCAATCCCAAGATAACTGAAAGTACCTCCACCTCACATGTCCCTTTTCTGACTCGTGTGTCATTGTGACACTTAATCCTCCACATGGCAAGATGTGAGGGCTTGTGAGTCCTCAACTCACCATAGCCCTTCATCTTGCCCATGTTGGAAAAATATCAACTGATCAATTCTCTAGAGAAATCTCCCTTAAAATGGAATATCTTATTTCAATTATTTCATTAGGAATTCACACATTTTTCAATTCAAGCTCTCATACTCTCATTCTTGTCTTCATTATTGCATACTTTCAAGCTTCCATCTCTTGCACTTGCATTCATCAATCCAACTACCTACATAGCTCATTGCATTCCTCATCTTGTTTAGAGCATTTTGAATCCATTTGCATCACATTTTTCCATCAAGGTGCATACAAAACATCAATCATCAAAGGGCCAACCAAGGAGCAACTATTGCAAGGTATAATTTGATTTTCTTATCTTTGTTTTGTTTGAGTTTAATGTAGCCCTATCTTGAGGCATTTTAGTGTTGTTTCATTATTTTTGAATTTTGTTTTGCATCACTTAGGATAGGTAAACTTCACTGATCACAGGTGAAAATGATAATAAACCCCATCTTAAAGGTTAAATTAGTGTAAAAAACCCTAATTTTCTAGCTTAAATAGGCCAAGAAGGGTAATTTTCAATTCATTTGTGCATTCACACCTTAAGGAATTCTTGCGATTTGAGCTCTGACCCTTCAATGAAATGGCATACTGAGAGCTTCCCAGGAACATGTCCAATTGAATTCAAGAGTTACAATGGCTTCTAGGCACAAGACCACCAGTATGTGATTTGAAACCTAATTTGAAATTTGAATTTTTGATGCATTCATTACGCTATAAAGTTTAGATTCTGGTAGCGTCGCTATATGGCAATGCCCAAATAAATTATAGTGACACATATTTATATAGCGACACTTTTCTTGATTTAAAATTAGGGTTCCTAATTTTAAATGGTGATGCAGGCTTATTTGGTGACACATTTGTTGATTTAGAAATTAAGGTTAGGATAGGCCAAAAGTTAAATCATGACACCAACTTGTCTAGTGATGTGTGTTCTGATTGAAATTTTAAATGCATCGAGCATCACTATTTGAAATTTGAATAAAGTGACACTATTGTGATTTTTGAGCTAGAAATTTTAAATGACTTCAAATTTTGATGCTTTCCTGATGTTGTGCACTTCATGGGTGCAGAAGGTCTTCCCACAATTGATGTTGATGGAGCACATGCCCATTGTATTGTAGAGATTAGGTGATTTATCAAAGTTGCACCAAGAACACCTAGGAGATATCGATCTATGGTATGTGGCATATGTTCCTATGATTAGGACACATCTGGTGATGATGACAACTCTATGTGAGAAATGGAAAAATGAGACCTCATCTTTCCACCTTCTGACAATTGAGGCAATAGTTACTTTGGAGGATGTGTAACGTATTCTCTGTTTTCCCATTCATGATGATCGTGTGATTTATGATATTAATGTTGGATTCAATGCATGCCTTGAGGTGATGGAGATGGATCAGATTACATTGGTTAAATCTCATATTGATTTGGAGACATGCAGAGGTCATGTGTCGACCTTTAGATTGATCATCGTAATTGTCATTTCAGGTTTGGTGGCTTTAGACAGATGCAGTAGAGGATTTAGCCTAGGCTGGGGCTTGGCATGGAACCAGATGCTATATAGGAGGACACTTTTTGCATGGGGGCCCATGATGCTAGCCTCCTTGTATCATGATTTGCATGATTTTATCTATTGTGATGGGAGATCCATCAATGTAGGGGTGACTCTACTACAGATGTGGGCATGGGAGCACATTGTTGTGCTTCGGCTGATTTTTTAGATGGCATACGTGGAGTCGAATGATCATGTCATTTGGAGATATAGAGGTTCCATTACTCTTAGGCATACTAGATAGATTGGGCTCTTGTATTGGAGATGGGTTATTGATGACATGATATTTTTCCATTGCGTCAATGGCTATAGATGTCGCCATGGCTTGATGGCATTCATCAGTTGTATTTTTCCATATAGAGCCAATATATGCAAGGTCAAGAGCACATGATGATTGAGAGGTACCTTCTAGAGAGGGTGGCTCATTAGTTTTGATATGTATAGGACATACCTAATGATGCATATAGGGCCATTTTTGTGAGATCGACTAGAGAGGTTCCCACATGGGGACCGACCATTTCAGCTCTAGAGGCCATTTACAGTTTCAAATAGTTGGTGGTCCAACCTTGGGAATATGATCAGGGACAAGTGGTAGCTCAGACTATGCTTGCATATGATGCTTATTTTGTTCCTCCTTGATGATTGATAGATTCGTTAGGTGCTTGTCCCAGAGGGAGACCTAGAGGTAGAGCAAGGAGAGGCAAGGGAAAGGGAGGCCAAGATGACCAGGATGGGAAGGTTATGGGGGCTCCATTGGTTGTTCAGCAACAACCTCCTTAATATCCTCTAGTAGTTCAGGAGCACCTAGGACCACCACCACTAGATGCTTGGGATGAATAGATATAGTAGTTGCAGCAATAGGTGAAGATATTGAGTGGTATGCGGGATCAGGTTTGCCAACAAGTTTTGGTTATTATTACTTAGCAAGACCAAGCTTGGTAGTAGGTGGTTGTGGTCACAACCAAGAGATATTATCCATTATAGAGAGTACATGCTATGATGGGAGAGAGAGACCATGAGGTTTCTAGGTGCTAGTAGATCAAGGAAATGATGGTGGCCACTCATGGTTAGATAGTTTCAACATAGTTATACTGAGAGGCAGTTATAAAGGCTACATATTATAGGTAGCATTACCATCATGATGTTCTAGCAGCTCTCCGATGGCGAAATTTTTCATAGCATAGTGATGCACGTCCCTGAGCAGAGGATTAGCCTGAGAGGTAGGATGGAGAGTGTAGCAGCCATTAGGGCTATCTTTTTTATGTATAGAATTTTTTTTATTTTTCCCTATTCTTTATCATAGATATACATTCATGAGCTCCTTTTCAATAGCCTCATGGATATTGCACTTATCATTGATATACATATACTGATCCAAATTTTATACCATGACACATTTTTTGATATATATATGATACAGATACGAATGATTCATGCTATGATGTGTTCCTTTATTTCATGTATGGATGGATATGATATTGATGGATGAAATGCTATGTTCTTTTTCATTATCTTTTCACAATATGACATGGATGAATGATTATGATATGTAGATGTTATGTATGCAAATGGTGTCAATGCATTTCTTTTTGTACTATGCATGTTTTATGATGATGATGTATGCATATGGATGTATGGATACAAATGCTTATGATATGCAATGATTAAAGATGCTTAGAATAACAAATGTATATTATTCATCACTACTCAAATGATTATGCAGAATGTATGATGTGATATGCAATGGTTATGCTAATGGATTTTTTATGATTATGTTATGATTATGCATGTATGTTGATGGTTTGTGGATGTAGGGTGGATGGATTGATGATTTTTTTGTTGAATGTAATGATACCAGGTTAGCATGGAGAGAGAATAGAATAATAAAGAATGCATGACCACTAATTTTTATGATTGCTTCAAAAGATTCAACAAGTCCTTGATCTATTGAGACTTTATTAGAGATGATGGTGAGACAATGTAAAATGCAGGATGAGATGCTCACACTTTAGGATTAGGATTTTCTATCGTTCCTTATTGTTTGATATAACACATAGACATGATGCATCAAGGTATTGATAACTAGGACAGTGTTGTATCTAGTGTAATGGAATTTGAATCAACAAATAAATAGGATAGTTCTTGTTCACACCTTGACATATGGAAACCTTGTTGGAATGCAAGTTAGAAGCTTAGAATATATTGGACCAGAGTATATGCAATAGTCAACAACATACACCAAATGACCTTCCTACACTCAACTAAGCAAGTATTCGCGAAGATTATTTTACAAGAGTATCCACAAGCACAACAAACAAAAGATAATGATTGATGCCCCATTCCTTTCTCTCTAAATCATTTTATTTAGACATCATCGAGAGGTCCTCATTATCAGTCATTAAGATAAATCATAAGAAAAGATCAAAGACAAATAGTTAGTGTTAATTTGAGCTCCTGCCTAGTTTAAGTTTAGCTCAAGGTGATGTATGATACTAATGTCCATCGCAGGAAGGATACATCCTAGGAAATGTTGATCAGAGGTTTTTTTGATGTTGGGATGATGATGCTAAGCTGAGTTGTTGCTATAAAATTCACTAACTCATTTACCTATGATTTAGACTTTAGATTTTGACTTTTAGGTTCACACTTTATGACTTGCTATACTTTCTTTCTACTTGTTTCACCAAAGGTTGAAGGTGATGACCATCTCATTATGGGTGAAATTTTATTGCGGGTGAAAGTGAGATGGGATGGATGGATTCTATATTTTCTAGAATATTTCAATTTTTTTGGTATTTTGAAAACGTTTTGAGCTTGTTTTTGGTCTTTTTGGATGTTTATATGGATTTTAGGATTTTTGAATTTTTTGAGGTTGTTTAGGGTTTTATGAATGTTTTGAGGCTTTTTAGGTTTTTTGAGTGTTTTCTATTGCTTTTGGATTTTCAATTTTCAAATGTTTTTGTGTTTTCAAGAATATTTTGATGTTTTGGTTTTTCGAATATTTGAATGTTTAGGCATTTTCCAAGAATTATTTGGATTTTTTTGGATTTTCGCAAGAGTTTCTAAGTTTCGACCAATAACCTAACCTAATGACCTATCCTAGGGGCCTCGGGGGTTGATCATAGATTAGCCTTGCCTACATTATACACACAAAGATCACATAGTTTGATTGACTCAACCCATTTACAAGACAAAGATATGAATAGATGAAAAATGATAGTTTATTATGATAGACTCCTAAAGGACTAACCTAGGGTGTCTTGGGGGCATATCAATGATGGCCTTTCCTGCATTCAAGCTTAGAGATGATGTAGTTTGACAAGAGGACTCTGATTTTTATATTTTTTCAATGTTTGACCTTTTTAGAGTTTTTATGTGTTGGTGTAAATAAAGTCTTGTACCTAGTTAATTCATTACTAGGGGACTTATTTACACATGTTAAGTTTACTTAGGTCATAGGAAGGAATATTTCTAGAAGATTTTAGTTGTCATTAGTTGATATCTTATCTTTTGACAACTACTACATGTGAACCTAGGTAAGTGTGATTAGTTTTCTCATGTCATATGATTAAGACACTTGTCATAATCCTATGGCATCTTGCGTCTCACCTTGCCTATATAACCAAGGGGTCTCTCATTGCAAATCAATCATCTCATATCATTGAATTATATTGATAAGAATACAATTTATTCTTGTCACATTCTATTCTATCTCTTTTGTGCTTTGCATTTGGTCTCAAGATCTTGGAAGCCATAGCCAATTCTCACATGGTATCAGAGCAAGTTTGGGGGACATTAGAGAGTCTTTTTCTGAAGAGAGATACAATATTTGGGGGTGTACCATTTTTGGCTCTTTATTGCAAGTTCATATTATATCTTGTTGGTGCAAATCTAAGCTTACCATTGTGTTCATAAGGTTTGAGAAAGTTGATTTTTCCTTGTGTTTCGTCCAAATTGTACATACGAGGCCAAATCTATGAGGGTTTGAAGCTGAAGAGTGGTTGCCATATCCAGAAGGTAGCTACATTTTTGCAGCATTTTGGGTCAAATCCGACCCTGCCATCACATCCAGAAGGGCCAAAAACCCTAAGATCAACTGCCAAATCATCCAAATCAAAGCAGTTGTTTAGTGAGACAAAAAAATTTTGCTCAGAGAGTTGTATGGCCCCCAGGTCATCATCATTACAGTGGACGGTATGATCTTTTCAGAAAAAATAATATAAAAAAAATGCTAGCAAAAAAATGTATTTTCTATATAATTAAGTGTAGGGTACAGTGTACCGTGCCAAGGTACCATGGGTGCCACAAATGGTGCCATGTGGCAGTTCCTAGACGACCCCTACGGCCCCACCTAAGGACCCCACTTCATACTGGTGGCCTTTATTCTTCAAGAAACTTGTGTTTATAACTGGCCAACAACATAAAAAATATGGCAAGATTTTTATTAAATCTCTAGAAAATTCAAAGTCTCCAGTGAAATCTTCAACCCTACATAGGAAAGGAATATTTTGGGTATCTATGGAGATTCCGGCAAACTAGTGACGTGCCTTTGAATGTCAATTTTAAGTCTGGGGTAAGAGAATATTCGGCCTAGGAGCATATTCCCTTGATAGCCACATGAACATCAAATTTATCTTCATTGTCTAGTGACGTCAGTGCCACGTCATCATTTTCTAAAAAAAATTTGCCACCTCACCAATGGATTTTTTGATTTTGCAGTTTGACTTTAGAGGCTCATAACTCGATTATTTTGACTCCTTTTTTTGAGATTTTTTTTTTTGGATTTAGGATAATTTTTCACACTCTTCATAGTGGTGCAATCAATTTTTTTTTTGGTGTCTAGTTTTTTCAAAAATTGCAGATTCTCACAAGTGTTGTTGTTTCGTCCTCATTTTGGAAACTTCAAGAGCTCATATCTTGCTCCTACGGTAACATTTTTGGTGCAATTTTTTTTTAAAGTGCATTATTTTTTGTGTACTTCTCAATGGTATGATCATATTGATCTCATTTTGTACCAAAAAATTTACTTGAACCTGTGGTCTATTTTGGCATCTGTCAGCACTAAGATCAAGTCTAGCTTGTTGTTTTTGGCATCTAGCAACTGTAAATGCACTAAATATAAAGTGCCAAATCTGATATTTCTTGGGGGATTTCATGATTGAGTGATTTACAGGGGTCTCTTGGTGCATTCTCTTGATTTGTTTGTTTTTGCTCTCTCATTTTCATGGATCATTCAACATGGCATCAAAATGCATGGCGTATTCTAATGACAGAAGGTCACACTCTATATGTTGAAAATAAGGTACCTAAACCTACATATGCAGATAAAAAGTTAAAATGGATGATCAAACATACCAAAGCTCTTGGGTTTCTTCGTAGACTAGTTTCTCAAGATTTGTTGTTCCAAATTGAATCATGTAAAAAATCTCATGAAGCTTGGGACAAACTGAAAACATTATATGGTACTACAAATGGAGTAAGAGGATATCAAATTGATAATGAACTAATGAGACTTGATCCTAAGAACTTTGAAAACATCTAGGACTACATCACTAAGGTTAATGATCTAAGAGAGCAATGTAAAGCATGTGGAATTGATAAGAAGGATATCTAGTTGGTCTAAAATACAATGAACAAACTTGGTCTTGATTATGCTTCTTTTGTTTCTAGCTTTCATACTCATAGTTAGCTATGGGGTATGCATATACTACACCTTCATTTTCATTGTTTTTTGAGATGTTGATACATGAGAAACAAAAGCTTATCTCAATGGGTCTCATCAAGACATCTAAATCTCAAGCATTGTTGGTTAGTCAAGTGAAAGAATCAGAATCAGATAATAAACAAAAGAAAGCAAAGAATAATCCTCATTTAGATCAAACAAAGAAAAAATACTCTTCTAAAGAGGAAAAATATAAGAAGGAGAGGCCTTTTTGTGCATATTGCAAGAAGGATGGACATGAAGAACACTACTGAGCTACAAGAAGGATATTGATGAGTTGAAACATCTTTTGAAAAATAATCACATTGATTTTCCTTCTAGAATGTCTGAATCTCCTCCTCCTTCTTCAAAGAAATCTAAAACTTAAAAAGGTCAAGCATCTACATCAGGAAATAAAGGTCAAGCATCTACTTCAGGAAATAAAGCTCAAGCTCTTTATGCTCTTTCAGGTCCAAGATCAGGGAGATGGCTTCTAGATTCAAGAGGATCTCATCATATGGCATCTTCATAGTCTATATTCTCTTCATTTCAACCTTGTACTATGTCTTCTATCTTGATGGGAAACATTACATACATGAGTGTAATTGGGAAGGGATCTATAAGTTTTGGGGACAACTCTTTTCAAGAGATTTTGTGTGTTCCTCATTTGATGAACAATCTTATTTCCATATATCAAAGTACAAATGGTGGAGATGGGAGGACTGTGGAATTCACACCTGATTTAGTCATCATTCGAGACTTGAAGACTAGAGAGATCATTGCTACTAGGGTAGTTGATCACTCATCTCAGTTGTATGACTTTGCAGATTTTGCTTTTGATGATGAACTTTATCCTTCAGTTGTTGATCATATGGACCATGATCCAGAGGAGACATTTGGCTTCTTGAACTTGTGTGTTCTCAAATTAGATCCAGTTCTTGAGTCATGTATTTCATCTCCTCCATCTACTATTATAGTTGATGATGCTTGTGATTCCACAATTTGGGTTCCTTGTGATTCAGTGCAGCAGGATATATATTGTCTTCCAAATATGGCTACTTTGGATGGCTTCTTGACAAGTATTTCAGACTTGTTTATGGAGTCTCATCTTGCAAATTTGGAGGACACCATTGATAGAATTCATCTTCTCTTTGATGAAGATGCTCCTTCCTTAGTTGTTGTGATGGAGTACTTTGACCCTCATGTTCATTCTCTACATGATCATTCTTTACAAATTGAAGTGATTATGGATACTTTTGAACAACATTTGGAGGATTATTCTTTTCCTTTAGAGGAGATATTTTTATCATTGGATTGTGTTGTACATTCATCTCTACTAGATTTTGGATTGTCCTCTTCAGCAGTGTAGCCTAGAATGCCTATTTGGAGTGTGTGTTAGGTTTCAACATCAACATGGAGACGCTTGAGCATGATTCAGAGACATCATACATCATTCATATTCCTGACATCCTACATACATTCATGGTTTTGTTTCTTCCTAAGGGGAGGAACGTTGTTCGATTCTTTTGGATCATCTATAGCATTCAATGTCGAGATTCTACCATCATTGTAGGAGACTCAACATTGAAAGGGGGATTCCTTGTCTCTCTTATACTTCTCTCTTATGGGGGGTCTTTTTCCTCACATGGGTTTTTTACCTTCTCATGTATCATTAAGAGTATTTCATTTTTTGTATCTTTTATCTCTCTTTTGGGGAGGAGTTTTGTCCCACTGGGTTTTCTCCTTTTCTCTGTTTGTGAGAGATTTATTTGCCATTGCATTTGCATATGTACATGGGTACCTAACATGGCCTAGTAGCAACGACCCATTCTTGCATCTTTGTGTCATTTGCACAATAATCTGCTACTCCCTAAGTTGCACTTAAGGGGGGGTGTTGGTGTAAATAAAGTCTTGTACCTAGTTAATTCATTACGATGGGACTTATTTACACATGTTAAGTTTACTTAGGTCATAGGAAGGAATCTTTCTAGAAGGTGTTAGTTGTCATTATTTGTTATCTCATCTTTTGACAACTACATGTGAACCTAGGTAAGTGTGATTATTTGTCTCATGTCATATGATTAAGACACTTGTCATAATCCTATGACATCTTGCATCTCACCTTGGCTATATAACCAAGGGGTCTCTCATTGTAAATCAATCATCTCATATCATTTAATCATATTGATAAGAATACAATTTATTCTTGTCACATTCTATTCTATCTCTTTTGTGCTTTCCATTTGGTCTCAAGATCTTGGAAACCATAGCCAATTCTAACATGATGTTTTCTAGATGCTTTGGATTTTCACTATACAATTTTCTAAATGTTTTTGGATTTTAGCTGTATAGGATTTTGCAGATGTTTTTGGATTTTTGGTGGATTTTGCAAGTGTTTTTATATTTTTTCACATGATCTTACGAGTGTATGGATATGTGATGATTTCAGTGATTTATTTTAGGATTTTTTTGAAAACCAAGCTAGGATTGATTGATTTGCTTGATGTATTGATGATGATAAAATTATTGAGGATACACAACAATGCGAGTATAGTGTTAAGAAACATGAGGATTGGGAAGGATATGCTAAGATGATGATGGTTTCACTAGATAAGATTGATCAAGATTTTGAAGCTTGGTTTGGAACAAAGTTTGTTGGAATGTGTTGATGTGACATTGAAGTGCAAGGTAGATTCTGTAGACATCGAAATTTGGTCTAAGCCTGCGACTTTAATATTTTTCATAATTCGTATTCTTCATGGTTAGGATTAAATAATGTCAATTATTTAATTATTCTCTCTAGTCTTCATTTCTTCTATTAATTAAATAATCTTAATTATTTAATTAATTCACACTTTTCTTTATTCTATTTGATTAATTAAATAAATGCTTTGTATTTAATTATGTTACTAATTAACCTTATCCTTCTTCTTCAATTAAATAAACTTTTATTTAATTTACCCTTTATCATATTTCAACTATAATTAAATAAATTATTTATTTATTTAATTATTCATTTAAAACCTCTTCGTCACTTAATTAAATAAATCTTATTTATTTAATTATTCTTAAAATATCAAATCTTGAATTAAATGAATTATTCAATTCATAAATCCTCTTTTAACGCATTCCTCTATATTTAGATAATTGTGTGAGTTATCTAAGTATTCACTTTGAATTGACTCGACATCTATTTAAATCACGCAGTTAACTCTGGATTTAATGTCTGAGTTGCTTTCTCGGGAAATCTCTTTGTCATATCATTCAGTCATCTAGTGACAACTCAATTGTGTATACACGCATATTAATTAAATATTCCTATTTAATTAATTAAATCTTGTGTGTGCATTTGAACAGAGAGTTTCTTTAATCCATCTTTATCTTTGTCATGCTTGAAGATAATTCTTTTGTTTTCAAATAACAAACTCAAAGATTAAATCATTTATTTAATCTTTAATTCTATTTCTAATTTGTATCATTCATGTTGCTACTAACTGTTATCAAAATGCATGACTAATCTATTGATCTCAACCGTTCGTTGATCTTTCGATCTTGACCTGTCATTCAAATGATCAATTTTCTATAAATTGATCCGTCCTTCATCATTCCAACCTCTCTTGAAATCGTATGACTTTTAGAGAAATTATCTTGAATCTTCAATGTTTTGTCTCAATCACAACACTTAGGCCATGCTTGCACGAACTTTGAAAATATGAGGGAAAGTACACTATACAGATGAAATGGAAAAGAGTAATGGAGGTTATTCAACAGAATTGATCGCATGTTTGGTAAAATAGTTTCTTTTATGCATGTTGTTCTTAATATTTATTTTGTGCTCAATTATCTAAGCTTTGAGGATTCGTTAGTTTGAATAGATTAGATTTGAATTGCTTAACTCTCTTGTGCATTTTTCTCTGAGCTACATTTTGGTGAACCCAACTTGAAGACACCATCTTCGCGTATTCATAGAATTTTATTTGATTTTGTAGGTTTTTGTACGGAACGACGCATTAGTTTGATGAAATGAAACAATTGACCTTGTTGACCAAATCTGTGATTGAAAATGATGCATCTGAAAAGGAATCACACATCTGTCATTTTATGAGCTGTAATTGACTAGTAAAATTCCATGATGCATTTGATAGAGAAAATGACACATCTAACTGGTATATTTTTAGGTTTAGACTTTCAATTTACAGTTTCCTTTCATGTTTTTATTCGCTAATCTTTTGTTTTTGGCATGTGTCTTGAGGAGTTAATGAAGTTTTTGTAGATTGATAGTCAAAGACCAATATCAAACTACCAATGAATCTTTTTGCAGAATGCATGTTGAAGACCCTAGTTAAATTTTTGAAACAGATTGTTTGGTAGTGTAGCAAATATTTCATTTGGATTAAAATTAACAAGTGTCTATTGTGTTTGGTGTGAAAGCACAATTGTGTTATTACCCTCATGATTTGGTATATCAAAGTATCCTCTCCCCTTGGGCATTCGTGTGATCTTGGGTGTAAGAGAAATGATTACTAACTCTAGAACTTGGGCCTATTCTGGTGGGAAAAAGTACTCACCCCAAGATGAATCAGACTGGTAGCACCTTGAACCTGAGGAACTTCCAACCGATAAATAAAATTGGATTCTTTGGGAAAGCCCAAGAATCACACGTATGGTTCTCACGATATGAATTCGAAAGGGAACTCTCGCTGCATGGATCATGCCCTATGAACAGAATGCCCTAATTAAACACCTTTGTTTGTAGTGTCCAAAATCCTTCTATTTACTGGTACAACAGGTTGGACCTATGAATTCGTCTCATATTCTTACGGTTCATGAATAGAGATGAAAGTGTTGATGATGTTTTCTGCACAGCAACAACTCAGACAGAATATGATATCCTATCTCACTTGAAAGGTAATTCTCTATCAGCAAGCCTCAAGATATAACCCCAAGGTCTCTAATGTGAGGTCTTGACAATGCATAAACAACTCAGTGATAAAATGTGAAAATGTTGGTAATCACAGTGGGACCTTACTACAAGCAAAATACTGAATCTTAATTTATCAGATCTAACAATGTAATGATACCTCAACTCAAAATATGACTTAATGATAAAGAAATAACAAAAGATAAGGGTTTTAAAGAGATTTCTAAATCTAATACTACTCCTAAGATTAACAATGAAAATGTCCAACACTCGAAATGGACCAATCCCTCAAAACTGATCTCTACTTGACCTAGATAAATCTACAATCTTATAGAAGCAGTGCAATCTTCTAAGGTGTTAGGATTTTCAAATCATGAACATTCATTCAAAAAACCCTATTGCAATTGAAATGAAAAAATCCTCACAATCGAACTAAGCACAATGAATATGAAGTCCAGGCTAACTTTGCAAAGCAACTAACAATTAGTTGGCTGTGAAAAGTATGGATTGACGGATTGCTGCAACATTCAAGTATCAAATCACAAACATTAGTGAATCAAATCTAATCTAAATATTAACCTCCTCAAAGAAATTTTAAAGATAGAATAACAAGAACCATGCAAGACAAGAGAATACAAGTATGGCACCAAATCACAATGTCATTACTTGCATTTGAATTATCCACTATAGCAACAATTCTAGCTTTTTGTTACAATATTTGCTTGAGAAAAACTACTTGCTAACTTTCCCTATTCACTTCTAACTATTTTGCTCTATTCTACTTCTATCTTCTAACTCCTTACAAATGAGGAAAAATGCCAAATATATACAATCCCCCCAGAAAAACCTGTTGGCCAAGCAAAAGTTTTGCAGCATTAATTAGGCATCACCAGTCTGCCAAGAGAAAGTCAAAATGGAATAAAGGAATGCATTAAATGCATGAACTACACCCAGGTCAGCTCAGGATTCCCAATGTAACTTAGACCAATGCAAAGCATGATAATGGGGAAGCACAAATCTCGATGTAGTTGGGCATTAACTACCTTCCCCTTCGTCTCTATTCTGATCTGGCCCTTCATGGACTTTCAAGAGCACCTCATCCAAGTCAGCCACAGGTGGTAATAGCAAAACCCTAAGTCATATTTCAATTGATGCAATCTCCTCCCTTGATTGCTTTACTGACCTATCCCAATCCACCTTATATGTTAGGTATTTGTCAATGACAATAATGTATGTGGCTGCATCATCTAACCGATGCTGAGAGATGGAATCATCATTATTTGGTGCATAAACATCATGCCACCACTTCCTCAACTATTCCAAACTCAAGTACTTGGGCATGAGCTTCCTTCTTTCTATCATAATTTCAAAGAAGGAAATGGATCCATTGTGAACACTGGCTAGGGTATCATCAATCTGTCTCCTTTGTTTGTAAATCTTCTTCAACACTTTTTGCCTAATCTGCAATGCCTCATACTACTCCCATGGTTCGGTAGCTCTGGAGGAAGGAAGAATTTCATCACTTACCAACCTATCCCAAGTGTACTCCATGATAGTTCTAGTTTTATGCAGCAAAAGATCCATATCTACCCTATCCTGTGCCAACACTACCTTCAACCAATCAATTGCCATGATACCATCCTTTCCAGTTGACAAAATCTCCTTGATAGCCTTATTACCCTTGGTTTGCACCCCTTGCAACCAATTTACAATGGAAAGAGTGGAAGCCTTCATCTTTTCAAGCCCGGTAATGGTATCCTGAGGTAAAGGTCTCGCAGTAGAAACTGAGGGATTAATAGATTGTAGGGGCTTCATCAAATCCTCTAAGCATTTCCTGAGATTCTCATTTTCTTTCTTTAGCTCCTGCTTTGTCTTTATTTCCTTCCTCAACCTGCCCAAGATGACTGAACTAGAACCTTGGTAATCCTCAATATCTTGTTCAACAGAAGTAGGCCCTAAGTTGAAATTCTGCACATTATAATCCTTTCCAGCCACATTATCCCTATTTTTATCTGGAGTAGGGGTTGCAATGTGGACAACCCTGTTATGAGCTCCATCTCTTTCAATCCTTGAGATCATCCTAGCCTTCTTCTTACCTTTTTCTTTTTCAATCTTGGCTAGCAGTGCATCTCAATTCGGTGGACTATCTTCCACAACAACTTGTTTTCTCCTTATCTCCTTGTCCAACCAACCAGGGACAATGGATTCCAATTGCACCTCAGCCTATTTTTCCTCTTCTTGTTGACCTTTAGGTGCTTCCTCACTCAAATCCTATTTATCAAGAGTCTCATATGTCTTACCTTCCTTTTCTTTGGCATGCTCATCTTCATGCTCGGGTGATGGGACCTTTACTGTTTCTTCTTCGCTTTAAGGGAATTCTTCATTTCTAATAGGGGAATCTGCATATGCAACCAAAGGGGATTGCATTATCTTTTCAACTTCTGCCTCTACACTATGGAGATCACCCTCATGGAATTCTTCTCCTTCAGTATCCAGATGATCCTCAACATCCTTTGACTCACTAGGTTTGCTTTGAGCTTCATGAGCAGAAGGCACACCATCATGCCACTCCTCATGAGAAACCACTGGAGGGAGATCTATCTTAGGTACACTATCCCTAGGAGAAGGAGTCCTAGACCTCCTTGTATACACCTTGGCCTTCTCCCCCAAACTTTCAAAATTTACCACTAGTGGGGTAACTTCTTCCTCCCCTACCTTGGAGCTCACCTTCTCTGAAAATTTTATGATTCTTCTCCTCTTGGGCATTGGTACATCAACCTCAGGACCCTGATTTTTAGCCTCTCTCTACTCAGACTTCCTAGTCCTTGTCCTCTACTTGGCCTTTGGTTTTCTATGTTTTTCTGCTTCCTGGACCTCCTCCTCTTGAACACCTTTAATTTTGATTTTGAATGGAGAATCCAACTTACCCTTGCCCTTAGGATCCTATTTGGTAGATTCTTCAAAGGTGGAGTGGGGATCCAAATCTCCCATTAGCACATAGGTGCACTGTACACCATTATTTTCCAGCTCCCATAGCTTATGCTTTAGCCACATCCTAATGAATTTGATAACTGGATCCACCAGTTGTTTCAATTCTATCTTTTCCTCCTCCAACCAATCCACATCACTAATTGGTCTATCCTTTTATGGCCTCATAAGCATGATTCTAGATCAAGTTTCCATCATCTTCCAATTGATCAGGAACTACCTTTATATTATATAGTCAGACTGACTCAACTGGAAGCCAGGAGAATTTCTTCTTTCTAACCTCAAATTCATCACTGTAGTTGGCCTAGTAGTCCTCCAAATTCACCTTATGGCTATACTCTTTGCTAGCCTTCTTTTGAGCTTCTCCTGTAATATCAAATTTGGACCTCTTGGAGTGGAAAGACAAGCTAAGAGTACTCATTTCTTCTTATGAAGCTTGGGAAAAACCATTGGAAGGACAAGCCTCTCCAATACCAAAAGGGGAAGTCTCCACCAAATCTAGTCTTATGCTTGTCCCTCTTGACAATGGCATCAAAGTCACAGATCTGCCTAGTGACCTCCAACAGTAGAATGCAATTGGTAGGGTATCTTGGAAGTCTATATAGAGCTCTCTGGCAGCCATTAATCTGAATGTAGGATAAAGTTTGGAACTAAATAAACCATGCCCCATATTTCTTGATGAGTTCTTTTGCTTGATCTGAAATCCTGACATGCTCTACACCCTGGAGCAATCTAGTAATGTGCATGGTGAATGCATCATTCACCCTCCTATAACTCGAGCTTCCTAGATGCAACTAAGGGTAAACCTCATAGATGATATCATGTCTAGAGGTTCCCCTTGTACTCAATCCTTTGTAGGGGTGGAATCTTGCAAGCGCGTAGACCAAATATGAAGTCATTGTGAAGGTCTTTGTTTGCAACACATTGGACATTTGTTCATGAATTACTCCACTAATGACCCCTGCCCAATGGTAGTTAATCTTCTCTTGCTCCATCCTCACAATCACATGGCACATCCAATTCTCAAACATGCCAGCATTCTTTAATCCAACCACCCTGCTAAGAAGAGTGATGGCGTCATAATATTCCTTCTTGAACTTTATTCTGAATAGCTGCTTAGGCAACTTGGAGTAGTGTGACTTGGGATTCTCCAGCCAGGAATTGATAAACTATTGTGACTTCACAGTCTACTCATCATAGAACTCCTAAGCCGCCTCAATGCTGAATCCCACCACATGAGACCTGTCTAGCATATCAAATGTTTAGGTAATGGAGATAGGGTTGAGATTTGCCACAACTCTCCCTTGAGGACCAATTATTCTTTTTGTCCTGATCATAGTGCCTAGAACACTCAAGGACCAGGTCATAATAGTGCACCATGGAAAGGAAGCTAGCTACATGTGACAATCTTGATTCCATCATCCTTCTAGCCACCAAAGGAGACTCCTCTACAGCTATTCTTCCTTTAAATTCTTTATAATCCCATAGGCCAACATTTGTATTAGTCACTTCTGACCAGATAGAAGTGATTTTACTTTCAGGGATCTTACTCTTAATGTCCATTTTAATTTTCTTTGCATCAGACATTGAGGACCCAGCTGCTACCTTGCTACATTTAGCCTGCACTCAACATGGAAATCATAATAAAAACCATAGGAAAGAGAATGTTAATCCATAAGAACACTGTTAGAATAAGCCTCATACAGTCAAGGTGTTATTACAATTCATTAAAAATTCTTTTGATAAACTTTGGGTTTCAAAACCATCCGGGGAATCCGAGCCGGGGAGGAATTTTGGGAAATTCTAGGCCAGATGGATTCTAGCAGAATAATCAATAAAACACCTACTAACAATTAAATCTGATCATTTTCAATCAACAAACCTCATAGGAGATCAAAAGATAGCATGAAATAATAATAAAATGCATTGAAAATCACTAACACATCATGCTACTCCATATTTCCTTACATGTCATCAACTTTCAGGAAAATCTACTAGAGACAAATTTCCATGGAGGCAGAGACACTTCGCAAAATCCAAAAAAAAAAGGAGGGAACCAAGGACTTTGGGAAAATTCGACATCAGCAGAAATCTGTGGAATTGTCTCAGCTCGCCAAAAGTCTGTCATCTCACTGAGAAGTCTTGGCAACTTCCGGGAGGTCACACCAAAGGTGGATGTCATTAGATGAGGTTTCACTAAAATTAGGTGGTTTTAGTGTAACATCTCCCCGATGAGGGGTAGTCTCATCGAAGCAAATGGATGTTTCAGCAATAGGTTTTGAATTCAGCTAGAGGTCTTGTAGACTGGGTAATGTTTCACCGACATAGAGTCTCATCGGTATAACCTCTGGCTGACAACATGTGATCTCCCTGAAAGAAGATCTGAGCTCACCAAGAAAGGAAGGCTTTGTCATGAAGTCTCGGTGACCGTTGGTAGTCTCGCCAAAAGTGAAGGTTTCGGCAAGAGTTGTGAGCTCGCCGAAAGGTCTCACCGACCAAGTAGGGTCTCCCTGACTGAAATGAAGGGAGCTCGACGAGAGCGGAATGCGCTCAGTGAAAGGTCTCGCCGAAGGATGGAGGTCTCAGTGATGGAAAAGAATATCGGTATGACTAATGGAGCCCGCTATGACCTCTTGCCGATGAATGTTTGTCTTGCCGATGGTGTATGATAGCGATAATTTTATTTCACCTCACCAAATTTTGGGAAAATCCGCCGGAGATGGATTATCCCGAAGGAACGAGAAATCTCGGACTGAGGCCAAAGGCTGGATTGTGACATGAAATCATGATTTCACACACAACATCTCATTAATAATGAATTTCAATGATTTAAGCTTAGGCAAAGTTATGCATGGACCTTCAAAAAAAATTCTTTGCGTTCTAGGCCCGTTTGAGAGAAAACTAAAGATGAATGGCAATGCCCTAGGTTTAAACCCTATACATCCACCATTAACACACAGGAAAACCTATGACTCAAGTAATTCAAATGCCGACACCATACTATGGGAAAGAACCATGATTCTCAAGTAAGTTCACCAAAATGCAACATACCAACAAACTTAGAAATTACTTGGGAGATCATAAATTAATCAATGCTACGCAACCCTAGTCATGAAGTGATCAAATATTCAAGAATTCAAGTCCTAGAAGCTCTTATAACATCAACACACTATCCATAATCATCAATTCAAAGAAAATCAAACACATACCATTATAAAGTGGAAATCAATCCCAGAATCAGCAAATGTGAAGAGAATGGTGTCCACAAAGAATAGGGATAGGAATGCACCAAAGAAAACACCACCAAATTCACAATTCACAAACTCACACCCTCAAATTCAACCAAGAACTCACAAGAAATAACTCTTCAACTCAAATGACAGCAAGCAATAAGCATGATAGCATAAATAAAAAACCTCAAAAATCAAGTTAAATGCATCCTCCAAAGCATGTACGAAGCCATTAATGCAATCGATAAGACAGTCAGAAAACCCAGGAATCTAACGACAGGGCAAAATCTAGGAAAATCTGGCCCATGTAGAAATCTATGAATACCAAAAATCTCTAAACAACAGGGTCCATTCGGAGTCCAAGAAGGATCCGAGAAAATTCGACCAGGGTGGAAAATCCTGATTCTGAGTAAAAACCCAAAATTTATCCAGAACTTAAGATTTTCAATGAATAACCTAGGGGAAACACTTAGGCAATGAAAATAAACATTTAATCACATGCCTAAATTAAGATAAAACCTCAAAATGAAAGGGCCAAGAGACCAAAACCAAAGCGAAAGAGGTCCCCTGCTTCCAGCGGGGCGTGTGTGCGAAAACTACACAACAAAAAGTATGCCATGGGATGTTCATGGGTACTATAGCTTGGCTGTCCTGAATGATGTTAATGAGCCATGGAGGGGAGCCAGAGGGGTCAAGTTACTAATCATCTACCTTGAATAAACATAGTTGGGGAAACCCAAGTGAGAACTTAGTAAATATTGTCCTTCATAGCCTAGGATGTGCTTGTCTATTGTCAAATTAAATGTTCTTTGAGTCTAGAATGAAATTGAAAACACTTTGTCTTATGATTGTTTTTATTTTCCAAAACTTGATCATAGAAAATGTCAGTTTTATATCTCTATTCATTGAAAATACAACAGAGTTGCAACTTTTCACTAGAAAGTCACAATTGTTCTGTTGAGTCGCATATGTTTAGCCTAGAGTCGCATATGCTAGATTAGCTCGCATTTGCTCTGTCGAAAACCACATTTGTTTTAGGGAACCACATTTGTGAAATTTTGTCATGCATCTGACAAGATGAGCCACAACTATAGTCTGGAACAACGCATTTTCCACTATCATAGAACTTTTACCATTGCACAAAGTATAGAAAAACCACATTTGTTACAGTTTGAGTCGCAACTATCATTATGAGTCGCATCTGTTAAAAATGAAACCGCATCTGCCTGAAATAGACATTGAAGTTTACCATAGGCTCACAACTGATTACTAGAAAACCACAACTGCGAAAGATAACCGCATGTGTGAAATTCTACGATGCATCTGCCTGATTGTTAGAAAACCAAAATTTATAGTCACTGTCCAGTCGACACGGTCATACCAGTCTTTCATCTATCTTTTCACAACAGTATTTGGATAGAAACCTAAAATGATTTGCTCAATTTTGCATCCTTTAGGTATCATTTATCCATTACTATAGTCATTTTGATTTTGAGTTTTACTTTCATCTTTGAGTATATATTGCCTTTAGATTAAACTTCTAGGAAGGTCAATTTTACAAACTTTGGAATAAGCCCACCATTTACACTCTAGAAAATTCATAGCATTAATGACATCTATCATTGAACCTAGTCCTATCATTATATCCTTTGTCCTACAGAGAGTCCTCCTAGCTCATCATTCTAGTTAGGAAACTCAACTTATCTTTGATCCTAGTCCTATATTGGTTCCTTGACATAATTAAATTGATGCCTTGGTTAGACTTTAGGTAGTTGGTACCCTCGTCTCAGGTTTACAAAATTGATTACCTTAGAAGCTTGCTTAGAATTTTCATTTTTAGATATTGTCATTTTAGACTAGCATCATCTTAGAACATTCCTTATATTCCATTCAGAAAATCCCAAAAACATAGGCTAGAGTCATATTGTCCATAGATGTAGTTTTGCATTCCTTACATATTGAGCTTATCTTACATGGTTGAAACTAGGTCTAAGAGAAGAGAGAGAGAAAAGATGTCGAACCCAAATGAATTCATCAATCCATTCTCCACAAGACCTCATGGGACTTTATTAGACAAATTCACCACTAGAAACACTCAAGGACACATTACAATAGAGGACATAGAGGCTACGGAATAGGACCCTGAGTTTTCCTCTTTTGTAGATGAGTACCTAGCAAACGATCATCAATGATACTTAGCCAAATTGCTAGATGAAGGCACTACCATACCTACAGGATTATATATTAGCACCTTACAAGATCAACCTACACAAGGGACAAATACAATGATTGCTAGTACTACTATACCTCAGATAAATACAACCATACCATCTGGCATACCTACACAAAGTACAATAGTCCATACGTCTCGGTACATCTGGCATGACATTGGGATTTAATTTCACTATAGGGGCATCATCGTCCACTCCCTTTGGTCCTCTTATTGGGAATAAAAGATCTAAAAAGTTAGCTTCTACATTGAATGTCAGTGTCATGAGTACCATACCATAGTGAACAACTATACCTAGTGTTCATGTCGCTAGCACTATACCACAGATTACACAAACAAGAGGCATAACCTCATTCCAATATGGAAATCAAAATCCATCTTCCCAGATTGGCAGTCAAAATACATTCACATAGATTCCGAATCAAAATCCATTCTCATAGAGTGGTAGTCAGAATCTGTTCACATAGACTCCAAGTCAAAACCAATTCACACAGATTCTGAATCAGAATCTGTTCTCACGGAGTGGTAGTCAGAATCCATTCACACAAATTTTGAGTCAAAACCAATTTTCACAGATTTTGAACTAGAACACATTCACCAACATTCTGAATCTGAATCCACATCAAATACCAACATTTAATCATAACCCATCATGAGACCTAGGATTTCAAAATACCTACATTGACCTGCATAATCCATCCAACACATCCTTAACCCAAGTTGACGTCTTGCAAACACAAATGGACAACATGGCAGTGTCAACTAAGAAATCATTTTCAACAAAGGACATGTGCCCATTTCCCTTTGATAGATCATTGTATATGACGCCTTTACCTCATGGGTATGTCATACTGAATCTCCCTAAGTACAATGGCAAATGAGATCCGATAGAGCATATAAGGGAATTTTCTACCATATGCATAGATGTCGCTTATGACCCCACATATCTTATGAGACTATTTCCAAGAAGTCTTGTAGGAATTGCACTAGAGTAGTTTTTATGTCTAAAATATGGCATCAGATCTTGGGGTGAACTGGCTGAGAAATTTATTGAGTAATTCTCCTTCAACATAGACCACGAGATAAATATAGCAACCTTGTGTTGAATGTGAAAATTTCATCTCTTTCTTCCAGAGATGGAGGACTATAGCCAGCCGGTGTCTAGTCAAGATACCTAAAAAAATTTTTTTACTATGTTCTAGGAAAACCTTCATGCAAAACTGAGTAACTTAAGGGTACATTGTTGTACATCCTTTTTAGAACTAGTGGACAAAGGGGTTATAATAGAAAATGATCTCATTGAAAAAGGATAACTTAAAACACCGACATCCAATAGAAATCCAATAGTACAAAACCCACCCAATGACAGAAACCAATTTTGGTCTTGAAACAAAAATGTCACCAATGATGGGGTAGTTGATGCTAAAATTGTACAAGCGGTACCAATCATCACATTACAAGGACCCAACTCTTTGGCCAACATGCTTAATGTTATCAATCAACCTTCCAACGTAGTTTAAAATACCCAACATCTGCAACAAAGGTGATTTCAAAAACGTGAGTTCACTCCCTTAGGGGAACCCATTGAGACTGTATTTAAACAACTGTTACAACATAATCTAATAAAGCTTCAAGAGCCAAGACAATATGATCCAAGAAAATTTAAACTAGTTTGGTGGGATGATAATTCCTTTTGTGATTATCATAGAACTAAGGAACATAACCTACAAAATTGTTTCCAACTAAAAAATATCATATAGGATCTTGTCGAAAAGAGAATTATTGAGGTTAGTGGACAGAAACAAAAGTCATCAAACATTGATCATCAAGTCTTTTCTAATCTACTACACGACCATGGGAAATGAAATGTCCCCAGTTTGAGTACCAAGACCAATATGTCAGCCAACTATGCGAATATCAAGCATGACTATAATCATGGAAAAACCATTAATCATCTTCATGTTGCCGATGAGAATATCAATACCATTACTATCAATACAACTACCGAGTGTGCTATCAACACTTGTCGTACTAAGATCACTATACAAGTTCCTCCATCGCAGCAAACACCACAACCTTCCAAGTCACAATATAACCTACTTGACTAGTTGGGGAAGACCCCAACCCAAATTTCAATCTTGGAACTGTTGTGTATCTCCCCTGAGCATCAATCAATTTTAGATAAAGCTTTACAAAACACCACCATCCCAAATGATATCAATGTCAATCATTTCTAGGAAATGGTGGGCTACTTGACCAATAATAATCATGCCACATTTTTTGAACAAGACTATGCAACTAAAAAGACAAACCATAATGATCCTTTGCATCTTGAAGTCCTTGTTAATGACACCAAATTTAGATGAGTTTTGGTAGACAGAGGAGCAGGGTTAAATCTGTTCACTTTAAAATTGATTAAAGCATTAGGTTTCTCAGAAGCATGCATAGACATAACCAAAAGTATTGTCATTAAATCTTATGATGATGAGGAATGAAAATCAAAAGGGGTGGTAACACTTCCTATCAGAATTGGTCCTACAGTAATGGAGACAAAATTTCAGGTCTTGGATGTCACCCTTCCGTATAACCTATTGCTAGGTAGACCATGGATTCATGCCATGAAGGCGGTCCCTTCCACATATCATCAATGTCTCAAATTCCCTTACAATGGAACCAAAATAACTATATATGGTGATCCATATCCCTTCCAATATTGCACCAATCTAAAAGAGATACCCCAATGCCAAGTGCTAGTAAACCAAGAGGCTTCATCGTCCAATTCATATCACTTTGTCGATCTATCCACCCTCACTCAAACATCTATTTCACCTTCATTTCCTACCACTCCTAGGGTTGAGATCCAAGACAAGGGTTGTGGAGAGTATTACATGAAGACATCTTATTGTCTTAGCCATTTGATTCCTTCTAAGTCATATGGCTTACCTACATTAGATAGGAGATAATCTATGGTCACTATACACATTCCTCCCACAACAACTTTCACTAAATGGGAAGAATTAAGCAAAGAGGCCGTAAATATACAAGATGTCACCTCCTAGTTGTATAGGGAAGATGATGAAGAGCCTCTCTCACTTGCCCATATTCCTACAGATCTATATGGAAAAGGTTTCACAATCATGTAGAGAAAGGGATATAATGGACAGAGTGGTTTAGTCTTAAATCAAGATGGGAGGATTGAACCGATCTTTGTTTCTCAATGGCCAAAAGGCTTAGGGCTTGGGTTTCAACCTATTCAGATTGGTGTTCCTAGTACCATATCACCTTTAATCGAGGAAGTAAGTGCTTCAGAAGATATTGAGACATCTCATGAACCATCTGACCAATATCACTATGGCTCCCTCAACTCCAACAACAATGAGTGGGATTCCCTATCCTCTACCTCTTCCATGGACCTTGACAAGTTATTTGGAGAACTTGACTTAATGGTAAGATCCTCACCAAATTCATTGAATTCTTTTCCACCAAAGAATATGACAAAAGAGGAATGTTTTAAACATTATTATTGGGAATCACTTGATCCTACCTCTTGGCAACCTGATATATCTGTTTCAGATAACCAAACCTCGGCATTGGGCCCACCTCTCAATACACCTAGATCTAAACCAAAGAGCAAACAAGACTTAGTACAAGACTTTTGTGACCATATGAAGAACTTAGTCCTTACCTTGACCCCATTAAACTTTGATAACTCTGACGATGACATGCCCTTATTTTATCCCCAACTCATTGATTGGGACCAACAAGACACACCCATCTTAGTCATTTTTGGGAACGACAAAGCAATTGTTGAGTTCCTGGGATTACGAGAAGGCATACCTAGTAGTGATCACAAGGTTGGTTTTACCATTGAATTAGACAATAAAGCATATTTTTGGGAATCTATTCAACCCTCCAGTCGCAAAAATGAGAAAAATAATAAACAAGATAAAAAGGATGAGTCTCTAGGTGAAAACTGAAAGACGCCTCTAGACAATGAAAAAATAAAAATAAAGGACACATATAAAGGAAAAACCTCTCTGAGGCACCTACGGATGGAGGTTTGAACATTCTCCCCATTGTATAGGAAAATTCACCCATGCTCGTTGAAGAATCAGTAGAAGTCAACATAGGAACATAAGAGAATCCTCAACTAGTTTATTTTGCAGCGTCATTGACAATAGAAGAACAACTAGAATTCCACAACTTCTTTGTATAGAGATAGATAAATTTTGCTTGGTCATATGAAAACATTCCTGGGTTGGATCCTGAACTTGTTCTACATCACTTTCCCTTACAACATGGTGTCAAACCCGTGAAACAAAAATTGAGGAAAATGCATCCACAAATTGTTTTACTAGTTAAGGAAGAACTTAAGAAACTGTTGGACGTTGGTTTCATTAGATCAATTGACTATGCAGATTGGATTTCCAATCTTGTACTCGTCACTAAACCAACAGGGGGCATTTGCATCTGCACTGATTTCAGAGATATCAACAAGGCTTATCCTAAGGATGACTTCCCTTTGCCTAATGTAGACATGATAGTAGACATGACAACAAGTTATGAGATGTTGTCCCTTATGGATGGATTTTCAACTGAAGACCAACCTAAGACAACTTTCACTTGTCCTTGGGGAAAGTATTGCTAGAATGTTATTCCCTTTGGACTCAAAAATGCTAGAGCAACATATCAACGTGCCATGACCACCATTTTTCATGATCTAGTACACACTCTTATGGAGGATTATGTCGATGACCTTATAGTTAAATCCAAGACAAGGGCAGAACATTTACAGGTTTTAGACAAGATATTTCAAGGGTTGGAGAAGTATAAAGTGAGACTTAATCCAAGAAATGTGTGTTTGGAGTAAAGTTGGGAAAGCTTTTAGGCTATATAATTTCTAGAAGAGGGATTGAAGTAGATCCAGCCAAGGTAAGAGAAATCATAGACATGCCTCCACCAACTAATCTCAGTCAACTAAGGACATTACAAGGAAGACTACAATCCATCAAAAGATTTATAGTGTAGTTAGCAGATAAGATGCATCCTTTTCAACATTTACTTAAGAAAGGGGTACCCTTTGCATGGATAGTTCGTGCAGAGAGGCTTTTCAATTGATTAAAGAATATCTACTTACACCACCAGTCTTAATGCCACCTGTTGAAGAACAACCACTGATTCTTTATATTACAACAACCCATTCATCACTCAGAGCATTTCTTGCACAGAATGACAATGAAGGTCATGAAAGGGCAGTGCACTATATCAGTCAGACTTTGGTAGGTTATGAGCTCAACTATAGTACCATTGAACATGCCTGTCTTGTAGTAGTATTTGCCACCCAAAAACTAAGGCACTATATGCTAAAACATCAAACAATGCTGATTGCTAAAATAGATCCTCTAAAATATCTTCTCAGGAAGGTAGCATTAACAAGGCAACTGGCCAAATGGGTTATGATACTTAGTGAGTATGATATCCAGTATGTGGAGAGAATGGCTATTAAAGGACACGTCATTGTTGATCAGTTAGCCAATGCACCAATACAACCAGATCATCCATTAGTTGCAGACTTTCTTGATGAATTTATATTCACCATAGACACAAACATAACATGGAAACTATGCTTTGATGGCTCACATACAAATCATGGCTCAAGGGCTGGTATACTATTTATCACACCATAGGGTGATTCCATCCCTAAGTCATTCAGGATTGCATTCCCATGTACTAACACATAGAAGAGTATGAAGCTCTAGTGACAGGGTTACGCATGGCAGTCAAGTGGAAAATTAAGAACCTACAAGTATATGGCGATTCTCAACTAGTAATTAGATAGGTAAATGATGATTATGAGACTAAGGATGAGAATCTTTCTCCATACAAACGCATGGCTGATAGCTTTAAAGAGTACTTTGAAAAGGTTGAATTTCATCAAATATAGCATGTTTTAAACAGGGCAGCAAACACTATGGATACAATTGCATCACTTCAAGACATTCCTAGCAATGTGCCTAAGTTTGAGTTCTTGGTAGAATAGCTTTTGGTCCCAGCCTATGATATCCCAAATTTTGGGATGGTATGTGAGATTGTTGGTCCTGATTCCCCATGGTACAAAGAAATATATGACTACCTCCATGCCAAAATCATACCCACTGGCCTGTCAAACAACCAACATAGGACATTCCTCCGCAAGTCGGCCAAATACACCATTGTTGGAGACACCCTATATAGACATACCCTAGATAATACCCTACTAAGATGTCTTGATTCTAATGAAGCACAAGAAACCTTGTGTGGGGTGCATGAGGGTATATGTGGTTCCCATTGAAGCGGTCCTACCTTAGCCAAAAATATTATGAGAATGGGTTATTATTGGCCCACTATGGAAAAGGACTCATATGTCTTTGTAAAGAAATGTCACCAATGCCAAGTTCATGGAGACTTGATACATGCACCAGCACAGGAGCTTTGTCCTATAACGTCACCATGGCCCACCCAATGGGGACTTGACCTCATAGGTAAGATCCATCCCACATCATCCAATGGCCACAAATTCATCATCACTTCCACTGAGTACTTTATGAAGTGGATTGAGGCTATTCCAATGACATACATTACTGGTACATAGATCTCTAAGTTTATTCTAAACTATATCATATGTCGATATGGTGTCCCTCAACCCATAATCATGGATAATGGCCGCCCATTTAAGAATCAAGAAGTATGCCATCTTTGTGACGAATTTCATATTCAACATCACTTTTCCACTCCATACTACCCACAAGGTAATGGCCAAGAGAGGCATCTAACAAAATTATGTTAGGAAATAACTTGCACAATAGAAGAATGTGATATGAAATATGCTGCAAATACTTGATAATAACTGAGAATAACAAGCCACTTCGAGGGGGAAAACCTCCAAATATCTCTAATGAGAACACACTTCACAACTTGATGATGAAATAAGATTCACAACCTCCTATATATACCTATTTATGCCAAGGATATCACCTAGGCCAACTTAGACACACCTATATAAGACTTAGGCCGACCTAAACAACTAAATAACAATATACTAATGATAATATCACTTAATAGAGAGTTAAGATAGCCACAAGCCGGCTATTCATAACTTAGATGTACAATAATATTAAGGTAGCATGCCCCATTCTTCAAAGAAGCATTGTCCTCAATGCTAATCAAGTTTGGAAACTTTTGAATGAACTCCTCGTCTTCCCATGTGGCATCTTCAACTGGTAAATTCTTCCATTGGATGAGATACTCAGTGATAGTTCTATTCCTCGGCTTCTTTGTGCGTGTTTGATGAATGCACTTTGGTTCCAAAATGATTCTTCCTTCTTCATCCAGCTCGGGAAGTGTTGTTTGAGTGGGAATATTATGCCCAATTACCTTCTTCAAACAGGAAACATGAAAAGCTGGATGTATCTTTGTTGTTGGTGGCAACTCAAGCTTGTAGGCAACACTACCGATCTTCTGCATGATTTGGTATGGACCATAATACTTTGGTGACAACTTATTATTCTTTCTTTGCTGCTTTAGTGAGATTTGCTTATAAGGCTGCAATCGCAAAGAAGACCCAATCCCCAATTTCAAAACTTCTTTCACTACGATGTTGGTTGCCTGTTGTTTCATTCAATTTTGTGCCATGGCTAAATTCTCCTTGAGTCCTAAAGTACTTGTTGTTGATGAAGCAAGTGGTCTTCTACTTCTGAACTCTTGGGGACACCTTTATTGATGATGTGATGGAAGGAGGATGATATCCATAAAGTGCCAAAAATGGAGACATTTTTGATGAGCTATAAAAAAGAAGTGTTATACCACCATTGCAGAGTGGTAGCCAATCTACCCACTTGGGTTTTCTGAAGTGAAACAACGTAGATATCCTTCCAAACACTTATTAACAACCTCTGTTTGCCCATCTGATTGAGGGTGGTATGAAGAGCTAAGAGCCAATTGAGTACCCAAACATGAGAATAAATCTTTCCAAAAGTGACTAGTGAAGATAGGATCACGATCACTAACAATAACTTTAGGTGTACCATGTAGCTTTTGGATATTCTCCAAAAAAGCTCTAGCCACTACACTTGCTGTAAAAGGATGTGCTAATGCAATGAAATGTGCATATTTAGTGAGCCTATCAACCACCACCATGATGACATTATGACCTTTAGATTTGGGAAGCCCTGTGATGAAGTCCATGGATATCTCTTCCCAATGCTGGCTAGGAATAGATAAGGGTTGCAAGAGACCTGGTGCCTTAATGTCTCCCCTTTATGCCTTTGACACACCAAACATTCAGCCACAAATTTTTGACATCACCCTTTAGCCCTTCCCAAAAGAAATTTTGCTTGACTTGATGATATGTCTTCAAAATCCTGATGACCTGGAGACTCATGCAACTCTGTGAGAATCTTGATTTTAAGGTTGGAATTCTTGAGAGATACAAGCGCTCTTTATACCAAGAGTATCTCCCCTTCAACAAAACTTACTCTGAACTACTAGGATCACTTTTTAATTTGCTCGATGGATTACTAGTCATAACATCATTTGCCACTCTACTTTGGCTTCCTCCACCCAATTTTCTTGTAATATTGAAAGGGCACACAATAAGGCTTCATCTTTCTCATCCTTCCTTGCCAGTGCATACAGCGACAATATTTTCTTTCCCTCTTATATACAATCTCAAAGTCATATCCTAACATCTTAGTGACCCATTTTTGTTGCTCTTCAGAGAAGATAGTCGTTGTTCCAAAAAATATTTTAGGCTATCATGATCTGTCTTAACCTTGAAATGTCTACCCAATAGATAAGGCCGCCATTGTTTCACTGCATGGAGTATTGCTAGCATTTCCTTCTCATAAATAGGTTTTAGTAGATTCTTACCTTTTAATTGACGACTCTCAAAAGCAATTGGTTGACCTTCTTGCATAAGCACTGCTCCTATCCCATTTCCAGAAGCATCACATTCCACAATGAATTCCTTGGTGAAGTCAGGAGTGGAAAGTACCGGATTTGAACACATAGCCTCCTTCAATCACTCAAATGCTGTATTGGCAGACTCATTCCAATGAAAAGAATCCTTCTTCAATAGAGTGGTGAGTGGTGCTGCTATACTACCATAATTATTCACAAATCTTCTATAGTACCCTGTCAATCCCAAGAATCCTCTCAGTTTCTTAATGGTTTTTGTAATAGGCCATTCCATGATAGCCTTAATTTTGTTAGGGTCCACCTTTCTCCTTCATGTGAAACTATGTGTCCCAAATACTCCACCTCTGTAAGACCAAAAGCACACTTGGATGGCTTAGCATAGAGTTTATGATCTTCAAGTATTTGTAATGCTTGGTCCACATGTTACAAATGTTCTTCCCAAGTCTTGTTGTAAATCAATATATCATCAAAGAATACTAACACAAACTTTCTCAAGAACTTCTTAAAAATGGAATTCATCAAACTTTGGAATGTAGATGGTGCATTGGTAAGACCAAATGGCATCACCAAAAATTCATAATGACCCTCATGAGTCCGAAATGATGTCTTACAAATATCCTCCTCCTTAATCCGAATTTAGTGATAACCAGATCTAAGATCTAACTTGGTAAAAAACATAGCTCCATTTAATTCATCTAGCAAATCATCAATGACTGGAATTGGAAACTTATCTTTAATGGTGTACATGTTGAGCACTCTATAATCTGGACACATGTGCCAAGTATCATCCTTCTTACGTACAATCACCACTGGCGAGGAGTAAGCACTTTAGCTATGCCTAATGATTCCTGCCTCTAGCATCTCTTCAACAATTTTCTATCTCACTCTTTTTGTGTGGATGCACGATGATGCGGTGGTTGGCTCCACAGGACCGGCGCTGGCATGATCATGATCCCTCTTAGGAAGTCCTTT
>VDFB02256132.1:129329805-129374886 GCA_007258455.2 Sequoia sempervirens
CTATCGAACTTACCATGCTGACCTGGCTTTGCAGCCCTGCTGTCGTATTTTAGCACTAAATCTCCACTTTTTAGGCCTTGGTCGGAAGCCTTTTTGTCAAACCACCGTTTGACCACTTGTTGACGGCCTATCATGGCCTTTAGGGAATTCTCCCTTTTTTCTTGTACTTCTAATAGTTCGGCAAACCAAACTTCCATGGCATCATTTTGTTCTATCTCAAGAGATTTCAACAACTGTATCGCCGGAATCTCCATAGAGATAGGTAGCAGCGCTTCTTTCCCATATACTAGCTCATAGGGCGAAGTCTTGAGGACTTGTTTAGGAGTTATACGGTTGGACCAGATTTCTTTTCAGAGATTTTTGTGCCATTCCCTCTAGTGTTCCGAGCCCACTTTTTTGAGGAGTCGGACTAAACTTTTGTTTGTTGACTCGGTTAGGCCATTTCCCTATGGATAGTAGTTTGAAGATGTTTTAAGGAATATGCCATTTTTTAGTGCAAAGTGACATACCTTTGTGCCTACAAATTCTCTAGCATTGTCCGAAATGATCATCTTCGGAGGGCCGAACCTCGTCACCAGAGCCTCGAGGAAGTCCACAATCTCTACCTCCGTTGCCTCTTTAAGGGGAACAGCTTTAGCCCACCTTGTGAAGTAGTCTGTAGCTGTTAAAATCCATTTATGTCTAGAACTGGAAACTGGGTTGATCATCCCGATAAAGTCCAAGCCCCATTGCGCAAATGGTTCATCCGCCACGATAGGTTTGAGGGGCATCGCTGAATTCTTCCTCCTGTCGGAGAATAACTGACATTTTTTGCAAGTCTTTACCAGAGAGTAGGAATCATTGAAAAGTGTAGGCTAGTAATATCCAGCCCGTAGGACTTTGATGGCTATAGTTTTAGTGGAGAAATGTCCACCTTCGTCGCTATTGTGAAATGCGTCGAGGATCTTCTGCGCCTCCCCTGAAGTAACGCATCGTAGGAGCACACCATTAAAATTCCTTTTGAAAAGGACTCCTTCTATCAGCGTGTATCCCCAATTCTGGAGCCAGTAATACCTTCTTTTCTAGGATGAGAGGCCTGGCGGGTACTTTCCAGTTTGCATGAAGTTCATTCTATCTTTCAGCCAATCATCCTCCGATCCTGATCTGTTTATCAGGACAAGTTCTGACTGTTCCTCTTTAGTAGGCATCTCCCCTTCCTGTGTCATATACTCACACAGACCTTTTCCTTTAATAGTCCTGGTGTGCCTGACCTCAATGTCATATTCCAGGATCTTGGTGATCCAATTAGCCCTTTTCTCTGTGATTTCTCCCTCCATGATGTATTCCCGCACACTAGAATGTGCGACATATACCAGGACTTTGCTACAGGAAATTAGATGGTGGAACTTTTTAAGCCCCTTTACTATTGCGAAAGCCTGTCTTTCAACGAAGTTATAATTCACTTCATATTCCTTTAAGGTTCGGGAATAGAACGCAACTGGATGCTCTCCCTTTCCTTCTCTATCTTTTTGAGTCAGAACAGTAGCGATACTAGACTTGCTACTGAAAGCATACATTATAAAATCTTTATGTTGATCTGGATTGATCAACACTGGGGCTGATGAGATTGCTTCCTTGACCTTCTCAAATGCCTCCCTCGCCTCCGTTGTCCACTTGAAAATTTGATCCTTTTTCAGCATTAGGGTGATCGGCCTAATTATTCCCGCAAAATCAAAAATAAATTTACTGACGAAATTTACTTTGCCCAGAAAAGACTGGACACCTTTCTTATTCACCGGGAGAGGAAGCTCCTTTATAGCCTTTACTCGTTCTGGGTCAATTGAAATACCTTCCTTCGACACAACATGTCCTAACAGCTTACCCTGAGGTACTCCAAACACACATTTCCTTGGGTTTAAGGAAATCCTGAACTCTTGGCACTTTTGAAACACCAACTCCAAATGATCGAAATGATCATCTTTAGATTTGGAGAACACAGTAAGATCATCCAAATAGATTAAGATAATCTTATTGATCAGTTCGCTAAATGCGACATCCATAGCTCTCTGGAAGGTTGCCCCTGCATTAGATAAACCAAAAGGAATTTTAGCATATGCAAACGTCCCCCACTTGGTGGTGAACGTAGTCTTGTGCTGATCTTCCTCTTTTACTCGAATCTGGTTATAGCCAGAGAAGCCATCCAGTAGAGAGAACATTTCCGATCCCGCGACAGTTTGGAGGATTGACTCCATGGAAGGCAATGGATAGTGGTCCTTCAGAGATGCTTTATTTAGGTCTCGAAAATCTACGCATAAGCGGATATCACCATTCTTCTTTCGGACTGGTACCAGATTTGATACCCAAGTACTATGTTTAATTGGGAAGATAATACGCGACTCAATGAGCTTGGTTAGCTCTTGTGCCATCAAGGCTTCAACTTTAGGGTTGACCGGCCGCTGTTTCTGTCGGATTGGCTTCGCACCTTCTGTTAGCTCAATAGTATGTTGAATGATACCAGGATCATAACCTTCCAGATCATCGTAGGACCAGGCTACTACTCCATATTTCTCACAGAAATTCATAAGCCTTTCTCTATCTTGCTGTGACACATCTTTTCCGACCCGAAGGTTCCTGTCATCGGAGACCCGAAGATTCTCATAATCACCTTTTTCCGCCACGAACTTCCTCTTATCATTTCGGGCGTCACTACAATCGAAAAAATTTTCGAGAGTAACCAATCCTTTCGGAAGCTTATTTGATTTCAGCTGCATAATTTGTCCCTCGTAGGCCTCAGCGATCTTTGGTTGGAGTTGATCGGCAAATTCCCCTGAGTTTTGAATAAACGAGGCGATGTGTTCATCGCTCTCAAAGACTTGCCAACTTTGGTCATTATCGGGTATTGCTGGTCTAACCAGCACTCGTACTGAATATTTGTTCCGAAGCAAGTCGGAGACAGGATCAAACTGAGCTCCGATTACTGCCATGCGGTCTGCATCGCCATTCTGAGCTCGGGGAATGGTCAGGATGTTGAAAGCTTCAAAACTTTCTATAAGGTCCCAGATTCGATGCCGATAGGATCTCATGCGGATATTCTTTGCTGCTGAGACTCCTCGGACCTGATTAACTACCAGTTCTGAATCTCCGAATACAATCAATTGCTTGATACCCATTCGTTCCGCTAGGCTTAGGCCTTGGACTAGACCCTCATATTCAGCCTCATTATTTGAACAAGCAAATTGGAATCGGAAGGACCTCAACAACTTTTCATTCTGTGGGGATATTAGACATATCCCTGCTCCAGCTCCAACTTTGCTCCTTGCTCCGTCAAAATACAATGTCCACAGCTCACTTGCTTGGTCATCGTCGGGTTCTTTGACGACCTTCGGAAGAACTTGGTCTTCGTCATAGATCACATATGTGCCTAACCCGGTAGCATGATAATTTCCGAAGGGATCATTATTTATATGTTCACTCAACAGAGCATCTTCGCTATCACTTTAGTCTCCGTTGACCTTCTCCTCCTCTAGCAGTTCGACATTGTACATGTCTTGCTTGGTGATGGAGGTATGTGCGGCTTCAAAGTTAATTAGGGCCTCGTTCGCCACATGTTCGGAATGCAGAGCCTCCGATTCTATCTTCATCTTTGCGCCATGTTTGGTCCTAAGTATTAGATGTGACCAATCTAAAGACAAATAGCCACCCACTTTTGAAGTAAACTCTCGAGAAAGGCAAAGACCAAACATTGGCGGAACATCTATGATCACTGTATCTTGCGGGACCGTGATACTCGGGCAGATAAATAGAGTCAGCGGAAGTGCTTTGATGACACCCACAGTATCAACCTTATTTCCATCTAGCTGCATCACCCCTTTCTTCATAGGTTCGTAGCTGAGTCCCAAGGCCTTGGCTATTAGTTTTGGCATAACCGTAGTACTAGTGCCAGAATCAATTATAGCGTTGTGTAATAGTTTCTCCCCTATAATGAGAGTCAAGAAGAAGGGTTGAGGTTTTGGCCTACCTCCGCCTTCCGCATGGGATTCCATCGCTTTGTTTGCGACAACCTTAGTTGGTGGCATTTGATAAACCGCCTCGGTACTGGCCAAAGGCTCAGTTAATGCTGGGTCCATCTGTTGCTGAAGCGCTTTTTGGAGTATGGTCTTCTACTCCGGGATAGCTAGAATGTCCCATAAAGACATATTAGCGGGTGATTTCTTCAACTTCTCTACCACATTAAGAGGCGAGGAGCTAGGAGATTTCTGCTCCTTGGCTTTTGTTATAATAATTTCCTTCCGCGGTTGAGAAGACAAGGATTCGGTCGGACCGCTAGGAATTTGATCCGAAACGTCTTTGCATTGCGGACTATCTGAAAGTGAAACAACGGTCTCACCGGTGAATCTTCTCTTGGAGCGCGTATTATAGTCAGACTTTACCCGCGGCGTTTCGGCTGTGGCCGTATCATTTGCAAACACCATTTCCTCATCATCCATCCATGAGAAGAGCGCATGATCAAGAACAATGTCAGACTCTTGCTCTAGGGACATTCCTTGCATTTGCACGGTAAGGACCGCATTCTCCATTGCCGGGGCATATCTGTATTCTTCGTTCTCAGTCGCAATACCTTGACTATGTTGCTCTGCTATCCTTTATTGTAAGTTGCCACGCGGACAATTTTGGGGCATATGCGCATCGTTGCAAGGGAAGCACCATGGATTGATGTCATCAATCAAATTGTTTTGTCCCGTAGTTAATTCTCTGCTAGAGCTCGGCGACGCACCTGCCAGCGGTGTAGGCACCAGAACTATTTGGTTCATAGCTGACGTTGGTGAGTTAGTGTGATACGCATTCTGATATTGATTCTACTGATAGGTAGGCCGCCCACCTTGATAGTTCTGATACGTAGGCCGCAGAGGCATTGCTTGATTCCACTTGAGCGTTGTTATATCATTCGCCATAGTCCATAACATCTCCTTGAGGTCGCCCATCTCATTCTTGGGAGAACTCGACGTAGAGGCCAAGTTTTCAGGAGCGGTTGTATATGAGTACGCTGACTGGGGAGTTGCTGGCGCACTGGTCAATGCCACCTCTTGTGCTACGTTCGATATCTCAGGAAATATCGGCATAACAGGTCGAGGAGGCAATTTCCCGCAGTCTATCAAGTGATTTTCTGCTTTGATAGCGGTGGCATATGCATCTTGTAAAGTGGCTCCTCCCAGAGACTTGATCATCATAGAAATGTCGGGATTGATGGACTTAAGATAGAACATGAACGCCAACTCTGGGGTCGGGCGGATGGTCACAGGAATCCTCCGCCAACTTGAGTGAAATCGGGTATTGAAGTCCGTCAGAGCCTCCTGGGGTGCTCGTTTGATGACGGATAACTGATAATATAGCGAAGAACGATCTCCGTCATTTGAAAACCTTTCATAGAATGGATCTCCGAGGTCATCCCAAGTGCGAATGGTATTAGGAGTCAGTGTTCAGTACCACTCCAGAGCTTTGCCTTTGAAGGACGCAGCAAGGAGCCTCAGGGCTACATTCTGCGCTGTGATACCATGTACCAGGCATACATCCGCTACATCCTACAAATGCTTTGCTGGCATTTTTGTGTTATCTCCGGTGAATTTGGGAAGAGCTTTCAGGGCCGAAACTGGAATGGCACCCCAAACAGCAGGTGCTACCGGAGCTACTAGGGGGCTCCTAGCATCCCATGCTACATAATTTCTGTTCACGGCTGGCAACATGGTGAGAGGAAAGGGTGGTGGGAATGGAACGGTTACCAACTGATTTGCGGCCTGGACTGTCCCGAATGGAGGCACTAGTAAACCTGGGTTATTTGCAGTTTGGGATCTAGTTACAGGCCGATGGCTCATACACCCTTTTAGAAGACGATTTCATTAGTTTGGGTCCCACCGGGCGTGCCAGAAAAAAAGGACAAACTGTTGACGCCAAAAATTGACGAGATAACAGTGCCTTTATGGGAAACTTAGTTCAAGGGGGACCCCTTTGTGCCAAACTGAGTGACCTCCGGATTTTAAAGAAGCCGACTTCTTCTATATAATGGTTTTTGGAAAGGGAAAAGGAAGCAGATATAATGAAACAAATATTAATCTAAGGGGATGCGCCAAAGCTTTCTAATAGGCACGATAAATCATAGACTCAAGGGCCTGAATGTTATTGATATGTTCCAAAACACCGGAAGCTTAAAGCAATAGCATAAACAATTTATTTAATTGACATAAAACAGTATTGCATACATTCTTACTGCTAAGAAGAGTCATTAAGACATGATTTAGACCAGCAAGTTTGCTTTCAATATATAGAAGTCTCCTCAAATGAAATACTTAAGACAATAAAGAGCACAGTTCACAGTTTAATCAAGACATAAAAAACAGAAAGGCCGAATAATAGGCACAGTCTGAAAGTATCTTACAAAATAAACATGCAAAAGAGGCCTGACGTCTCTTGCTAAAACCAGTATTCTTCCTAAAAATCTTGGCCATTTTCCCTCAATAGATAGAGTATATATATCCGGAGAGCAAAATCCCACCGCCTGGAGAGTTGTAACAGAAAGATTCCACAATCTCCCGTAATGATGCCCGAATAAAAATATTCCAATGGCGTTATGAGAGCAGCCAGTCAGAGCACAGCATCTAGTTGGTCAGTTACAGGTGTGCCCTTTGTAATGATGGCAGTGGTCCCAACCAGGCTTCGAAGCGACGAGTGCTGCCCACCGCCTTAGAGAACCATGGCGAGCAGCAGTGAATGACACTATCCCGCTCGGCCATCTCACGGCCTGCTTTGATAATCAATGTAAGGCACATGGCAGCAAACCGCGGCCCGAATGAAAACTCCTCCATTGACCGGGAGCTTGCGGAGAAGTGACACGTGTTCAGGGGACGGAGGCTACTTTGAAAATAGGGAAAAGCCGCATGAACCGGGTGGCGAAAGATGTGTGGCCGCGTTTCGCAACCCGTGGTGCTCTCGTCCCTGCTGTTGTTTTAAAAGCCGTGAACCGCTGACACGTGAGCGAGGGTAGGTCCTGCCAGGAAATAAAGAAGGCCAATAGGAATCTTTCGCAGCCCGCCGCAGCATACTCTACTCTTGCTAGGGAAAGATTGCACTACACCGCCACGTACAAAGATGTGGGCCCCGTTTCGCAACCTGTAGGAAACATAAAGCAACAGAAAATGAAAAAAAACCCCGTAGGCGAAACACGTGGGCGACCAGCGCAGCATCTCAGGAGCCGAAAGGGAAGCCGCTTGCCAAAGTTGCGGAGCGAGGAATGCACACAAAAGGAAAGATCAAAACCTGCCGGGAAGCCGAAGAAACGCAGAGATGCGCAGACCAGCACATGAACATGTGCAAAAAGGGGACCCGAAGTGAGCTACTTGGAACATTATTTCAACAGTTAGAACAAGGGATGATTCAAAAAGAAATGATGTTAGTAAGTCAAGATCAGATGCATAATGTCAATCAGTATATTTTACATGTCTACATTTTGCCCCTCTTTGAAGCAATGCACTCGTTGCGTTGGTTGAAAGAATAAACGATCTCGATCAAAGCCAATTTTTTTTATATTTAAAAAACTTGCCCCACTGCTGCATGGCGAGAGAAAACATGCCATTATAATGCCCCCTCAAGAGATTGGATGAAAATTTTAATTTTTTGGGTGATCTTGCGAAAAAAGATGACAAAGTACCTGAAAGGTTCGAAAGGGTTTCGGGAGGCTAAAAATGTGTCTAAATGCAATTAAACAATAAAAAAAAGTCTCAATAAGACAAAAACAGGTTTGGGGGTCCAAAACCCTAGCAGGAGAGCCAAATAGGGTGAAAAATCCCTAATTTTTAGGCTTAAAAGGGGCCCGAGGGGTCACTTTCAAGTCATTTTCACACACCTCCACTAGCAACCTTGATATTTGAGCTCTAACCCTCCGGTGATATGGCGCAATGACAACTTACCCTGCACATCACTGATCAAGTTTGGACTACCAGTAGCCACCTGGAATCGAGGCACTGGTATGTGACCCTTACCCAAGCTTAGTTTTTCATTTAATGCTCTAATTAATGCTTTAAAAAGGGAGCTCACCTCTAGTGGTGCTATATAGCACCACTTGGCATTCAAAATGCTCTGTGCGGTGTTGTTTTGTGCCACAACGGTGCAGTTCAGAGTGGAGAAACTTTGACGCTGGGCTCGGGCTTGGTGGGTCGGTTTGATAAAGTGCGCCATGGTGGCGCCCCTTTCACCCAAACTGCGACACTAGAAGGGAAAGTGTGCATTTTTGTTCTTTTTGGGCTCGAGCATTGGAGTTTGAGTAAAATCAAACTGTGACGCCATCACAAACTGTGCCACTGGGGACGTTTCCGGAGCATTTGACTAGGAGTTTTTCAAAAAATTTAACACGCTGAGCTTCCTTAATGCAGGATGCGGCGAGGGAGCTCTACTCTCAGGAGCACCGGTCGTGAGATTTGGCGAGTGTCTTAGGGGACCTGAATGACAGGGACCAGGATTGACTGGGAGTTGCGGGATTGTGGCACATTGCATAAGCAGTGCCCATGCGCACTCACCTAGGGATGTTGTCAGTGCTGGCCGAAAGATGGCACAGTGAGATATCGTTATTTCATCTTCCCACTGGCGAGGCCACCATTACTCTGGAGGACATTTGGCGCATTCTATGGTTGCCTATTCATGGCCAACGGGCGATCTTTGATATGGATGAGGGACACGAGGCCTGCGTCAAAGTCCTCACCATAGGGGACATCATCTATTGTGAGGGACAGATTGAGCTAGAGCACTACAGGGTTATAGCACCTCCCTACTGCTGGGCGGTTGTAGCTATCATTTCGGGTCTCGTTGCCTCAGACTAACGAGGGCGATACTTCAGTCTCGACTGGGGTTATTGCTGGGAGCAGATGGTCTGAGACAGGCTGGTTCACTTCACATAGGGGTCTATTCTTCTAGCTTCACTTTACAGGGACCTCCACGAGTACGTGTATATGGAGGGCAGAGCGTTGGGGGTTGGAGTGACTATACTTCACATCTGGGTGTGGGAGCACATTTTTGTGCTACGTTTATGTGTCATTCCAGTTCCGATGGGAGAAGACGATGCCCTTGTGGCACGATATAGAGGCAGTGTGTCCTTTACACACATTGGTGAGCACGGGATCCCCTACTAGAGGTGGGTCTTAGATGAGATGTTTGTTTTCACTTGGAGACCATACCTTGGTCGGCCTGGATGGGCTGATGATGCCGATCAGCTCTTTTATTGCTGCCAGGACCTATACATGCAGGGGCGGGAGCATATGATGATCGAGATGTACCTACCTGGGCATGTACAACATCAGTTTGGGGAGCCGTAGGATCAGCCTGATGATAGCTATGTAGCCGTCTTTTCTTGCAACATGACACAAGTGTCATGGGGACATGGAATTCCTACCTCAGAGGTAGTCAACAGCTTCAAGCACTCGGTAGCCTGACCATGGGCTTATGATTAGGGCTTAGCAGATCTAGGCACCACTCAGGCCTATAGGGACTGGTTCAGACCTCCACTTCGATTGAACATTCCAGGTGAGGATCCAGATTTGTGCAGAGTCAGGGGCAGAGGGAGAGGATAGGGGTGAGGACCATGGGTTGATATTCGATAGGATCCACTAGTTGTGCCCCTAGTCCCGCCAGGTCATGGAGATGTTCACATGCAGGATCAGCAACAAGAGCCACCATGAGATGAGGATCAACCTCAGGTGCAGTCACATGTGCAGCCACAGGGATAGGAAGACACTTGAGATGCACTGATTGCGTAGCTGCACACCCAGGTCCAGGTGGTGACAGAGGAGAGAGATCAGGCGAGGGCTGAGAGAGAGCAGCTCAGGGCCGAGAGGGATCAGGCCGTGCAGCAGAGATAGGCTGTGAAGCTACAAGAAGCTACAAAGCTAGGCCACAGGCAGTAGATCGAGAGTATGACAACCTCCTCCTCCTAGGGTACTATGCCAGTGCGATCCTACATGGATGCCATCTGAGAGGTAGAGTACTACCGATGGGCTTATCGCGAGGCTATACCCAGAGTAGAGTGGGTCCTAGAGTATTCAGAACGGGCCAGCCAGAGACCACCAGAGGGTCACAGTGACAGGGGTGAGGGCAGCATTCACAGGGATCGAGCTTGATCGAGATGATACATAATTTTTGTGCCTTATGGGCTCATTTTTGATAGTCTGATGGGCCTTTTGTACTAATTGACATATATGTATAGTGATCCAATTTATTCTTTTGTACTATGATAGTGACATTATTGATGATATATATGAGCCGATTTTGATGCGATGTACTATGTTCTCCTTTATGCATGGATGGTTTATTTCTATATGCTTTAGAATGATGTCTTTATGGATGCATTTATTTCTGATGATCATACATGCATTATGATTATGACTAACAGATCTATATTATGTTAACCTATGATATGCAAATGTGATGATCTATTTATGATAATGAGAATGCAATGGTCGTAATATGATGCAAATGAAAAGGTGTTAATGCATAATGAGATGGTTTTATGAGATGCTTAGAATAACAAATGTTATTATCCTAAACGTAATAAATGATGATGTATGTGATGCAATGATATGTTAATGCAAAGTGATATGCTGATGTGTAATGTAATGTGAACATAAAAGTGGTGAGATGATGTCATTATTGTTATGCAAGCATCTATGCCTAATGGATTAAATTCTTATATACCTATTATTTATGCAAAAAATGATTATGAAATGCTTCTGTAGATGCTTATGTGATGATTTATATGAAATGGTTATGAAATGTGAATGAATGTTTATGCAATGATTGATATAATGCCATGAGATGCAATGTAATGGGTGAAATACACTGACATGGATGGGCCTATCTATGAAGAATGTTTATGATAACCTGTTTGTATGATGATAAAAATGCAATGCGTATGTTTCCTATATGATATGTTTATGCAATATTCTAATGATTTGTGGATGCAGGGTTGATGACGATGATGGTGATAATGATCAACTATCATAGTACCTTGTTAGTGCGGTTAGTAAGAAAAGAAGAAGTCATTTCAACAAGACACAAGATGATGCAAATGCAAATGATGATGATGATTACTTGCCGAGGAATTGGGATTTTCAAAGGGCCAAATTTTCTTATGTTTGATAACACACGTGGTATAATGCATCAAGGTATAGAAAACCAGGATGGCATTGTACTCAGTGAGATGAAATTTGACTTAACAAGCAGATAGGAGCATTCTTGTTCACACCTAACATACAAAAACCTTTCTAGGATGCACTTTAGAAGTTTCAGACACCTCGGACCAAAACACGGAAAGGTAAACCTATCCATGCAATAGTTAACAAGTTGCCCTATACCTCTTCCATACATACTTAACAAAGCAAGTATTCGCTGAGGTTATATTGCAAGAATGTCCAACAAGCATAGCAGACAAAAGATAATGATTGTTACCCCATTCCTATTTCTCTAAATCCTCTGTTCGGATATCATCCAGATGTCCTTGGAATGAGCGTAAAATAAGATAAGTCAAAAGATAAAGACCAAGTAAATAAACAAACTGATGCTCTTCAATACCGTTAATGGAAAAAGGATGTGTTTTCTAAGGGTAAGAACCAAAACTTATTGCCAAAAGATAATACCCATTGTAGGAAGGATTCATCCTAGGACATGTTAGTGGATGGCAGCACATCATTTCGTTTATCCAAAGTGTTCTAAGGGATGATTGATATGGGACCAATTCAAATGATGAGTTACCAATACGAAGAGATGACCAACTTGCTTACGCACTGACTTAGACTTAAGACTTGACTTTTTGAGTTCTACTTTTAATCTATTAGACTTGTTTCCAACTGTTTCCCCAAAGGTTGAGGACGACGATCAGTTTATTATGAGTGGTGCTTATTGTGGGTGCAAGCGAGATGAGGTGGATGGATTTTTTCAAATATTTGGATGTTTTTGATGTTTTGCAATGTTTTGAGGCTGTTTTTGATATTTTTTGAAATTTTTCAAATGTTTTGATTTTTTTGGTTTTCCAATGTTTTTGGGATTTTCTGAGATTTTGACCAAGAGACTAACCTAAAGACCTATCCTAGGGGTCTCAAGGGCTAATCAACAGATTAGCCTTTCCTACGTTATACACGTAGAGACCACGTAGTTCGACTGACGACTTGACCGATTTACAGATGATGATATACATTATGAGATGTCAGTTTATTATGACAGACTCCTAAAGGACTGACCTAAGTGTCTTGAGGGATCATCAAAGATCAACCTTGCCTACGTTCAAGCTTAGAGACGACGTAGTTTGACAAGATGACTAACTTTTTGACATGTTTTTGGATTTTGATATGTTTTGATGTTTTTAGATTTTGTGCTATTTTGATGTTTTTAGATTTTTTTTTTTTTGATTTTTTGATTTGAGGACTTTAAGATCATACACGAATCTGATCCAATAAGAACATGCCCCCAGCGTGATGCAATAGACTACTTCAATAAAGGCAGGACAAATTGACCTTGAGGATAGGCCGAGTAGTACTAGGAGGGATCATGATACGAAAACATGACCAAACTATGGTGCGGATGCGAGTGGATGGGTGATGGATGGAGATCTGGATATGATGGATGATGAAAGAAAAATGGAGGGATGATGTCGAACAAGCCATAAAGATCCTGGTGGATGGAAAGTACTTATTTACACAAGGCACCGGTTTGCCAAGTTTTCACCGAGGTACTTGCCCAAAGTGCCACCAAAGTGGTTTTCACTAGAGGACAATTTTTTTCTTTACTATTTTCAATCCCTTTTTCTGATTTTTTTGGATTTTTTGCTTTTTTATTTTTTTGTTGTCACCAAGACGCCTGTTTGCTAGGTTTTCACCAAAGTAACCATTTTTTCAGGACTTTTTCTAATTTTTTGGATTTTTTGGTTCTATACCTTGAAATATTTTAAGCATAAAACTTTTTGAGATGGGAGATATTCATGGGCTCTTGCAGAGGTTCCCCTTTGGGTGTTGATAACTAGTATGCCCCTGATTTGTAACTTGCTATGATGATGAATGGTCCCAGCCAATTGGGTTCAAACTTTCCTTTGTTGCTTGGGTTTTGGACATTCTTCTGAATTTCTTTTAAGACCATTTCTCTGACTTGGAAAGTCTTGCTTCTGATTTTCTTATTATAGCTCCGTTTGAGTCTATTTTGATAGACTTGCAAATGATTCAAAGCATTGATTCATCTTTCATCCAGTAACTCCAGCTTATTTAGTCTTGATACTCTCTATTCTTCATCCGTGATGAGGTTTTGCAGTGATATCCTGAGGGATGGGAGCTCAATCTCAATGGGGAGTACGGATTCTAATCCATAGACCAAGGAGAAGGGGGTGGCACTGGTGGGTGTGCGGATGCTGGTTTGATAGGCCCAGAGGGCGGGATTAAGCTACAGATGCCAATCACGACCTGTGTCATTGAATGTTTTCTTGAGGATTTTGAGGATGGTTTTGTTTGTAGCTTCTGCTTGGCCATTGCCTTGGGGATAGTACGGGGTGGAGAAGCGATGTTGGATTTTGAATTTTCACACAAGTCACGAACCTCCTTATTCTTGAATGGTGTCCCATTATCTGAGATAATGGCTTGTGGGAAACTGTAACGAGAGATGAGATAGTTCAGGATGAATTTTGAGATCTGCTTCCCAGTTATATACGTCATGGGTATGGCTTCCACCCAATTTGTGAAGTAGTCAGTTGCAGTTATGATGAATTTGTGGCCATTGGATGAGGTGGGTGTTATTTTCCCAATAAGATCGAGTCCCCACTACGAAAAGGGCCATGGTGTGATAATAGGATGAAGCTCTTGAGCTAGAGCATTGATTAGGTCCCCATGTTGCTGACATTGAAAACACCTTCTAGAATGATCATGTGCTTCTCTTTCCATCGTGGGCCAATAATACCCAATCCTCAGCAGTTTCTTGGCTATGGTCATTCCATTTGAGTGTGAACCACAGATACCATTGTGTACCTCAGTTAGAGTGGTTAATGCCTCCTTAGTATTTAAGCAGCATAGCAAGGTACCTTCTATGCTTCTGTGGTATAGGGTATCACCTAGGATGACAAATTTGGATGCCTTTTTAACAAAGGTTCGTTTTAGGTTTGATGGTAGGTCAGCGGGTATGACTCCTATTCGCAGGTATGTGTAGAGGTCATGATACCAAGGACCCCTGGGACCAATGATTTCTCACATGAATTCTGATTCTAGTACCTCAAATGCGGGAATGAGAAGCCACTCAATCAAGAATTCATATTTTGGAATATTGTTGGGGATATTCAGCAAGGATCCAATTGTTGTCATGGCGTCTAATGCTCTATTGTTGGTTCTAGGAATCTTATCAAATGTTATTTCAATGAAAGATTCTTTAAGACTCTCTACCAATTTTTTGTATGGAGTGAGCTTATCATCCTTGGTCTAATATTCATTATTGACTTGATTTATGATCAACTGAGAGTCTCCGTAGACTTTGAGAGCTATGATATTCCATTGCACTGCTATCCTGAGACCCATGGTCAAAGCCTCGTATTCCGTGATGTTGTTGGTGCAAGGAAATGCTAGTTTGTATGACCTTGGTATGCAATCCCCTTGTGGGGTGATGAAGAAGACACCAGCTTCTGATCCATGCTGTGTGTATGAGCCATCGAAGTATAGTTTCCAGTGGTCAGCTACGTTGATGTTAAAAATGGACTCATCTAGAAAATCTGAGACAAGAGGATTCTTAGAATAAATTGGTGCCTCCGCTAGTTGATTTGCAATATCTTGAACCCTAATTTCCTTTCACTCTACATACTCAATGTCATATTCTGATAATATCACTACCCATTTTTCCATTCTTCCTATGAGCATTTCCTTTGATAAGAGATACTTGAGGGGGTCAATTTTGGCGATGATCTTTATCTTGTGTGCCAACATGTAATGTCTGAATTTTTGTGATGCAAACACTACTGCAAGGCATGCTTTCTTGATGAATGAATAGTTTAGCTCATGACCAACCATTGTCTTGTTGATATAGTAGATAGCCCTTTCCATTCTGTTTTTATCATGCTGAGCCAAGAGAGCTCCAAGGGCTACTACTGTTGCTAATACATATAAGATCAATGGCTTTCTTGGAATAGGTGGCATTAAGACTGGTGGTGTTTGTAGATATTCCTTGATTTTGTTAAATGCCTCTTCACACTTTGTATCCCATTTTTACGCTACCCCCTTGTGGAGTAGGTGAGAATATGGATTTTTCTTGTCTTCCAGTTGTGCTATGAATCGTCATATGGATTGAAGTCTACCTTGGAGACCTCTCAGTTGTTTTAATGTCTTTGGTGCTTCCATCTCAAGGATTGCTTTCACTTTTTTTGGATCCACCTCAATACCCCTCATGGACACTATGTATCCTAGCAATTTACCTGATTGTACGCCGAAGACACACTTCTTGGGATTTAACCTGACTTTGTATTCCTCTAGTCTATGAAAGATAGCACCGAGGGTTGCTATGTGATCTTATCTTTTTCTTGACTTAGCTAGAATGTCGTCGACATAGTCTTTGAATGTTTTATGGATCATGTCGTGGAATATCAATGTCATGGCCCTTTGATAGGTTGCTCCTGTGTTCTTTAGGAAAAATGGCATCATGTTCCAGCAGTAAGTCCCCCATGGACAAGTGAAAGCTGTCTTATGTTGATCTTCTTTTCTATTATGATTTGGTTGTATCCTAAAAATCAACCCATTAGTGATAGCATTTCATATCCTGTTGTCATGTCTACTATCATGTCAATGTTGGGAAGCGGGGAATCATCCTTTAGACATGCTTTGTTCAAATCTCTGAAGTCTGTGCAGATTCTAATGGCTCCATCAGGTTTTGAAACAGGTACCAAATTTGACACCCATTTTGGATAATCAATTGGTTGGATAAATCCTGCATCTAACAACTTTTTGAGCTCCATTTTGACCAATAAGGTGATTTGAGGATGCATTTTTTGAAGCTTTTGTTTGACTGGATTTGCTTCTGGATACACTGCTAAGTGATGAACCACAGTCTCTGGATCAAGCCCTGGCATGTCAACATAACTCCATGTGAAGTTGATTTGTCTTTCCTTTAGAAATGCCGCTAGGAGCTCTTTCTCTTCTGATAATAGTGATTCCACATAAAATGTGATATGCGGGGTCTCCTTTGTTCCTAGGTTGACAGGATTGCATTTTTCAGCCAAGACTACTAACTTTTCCTAATGAATAGCTCTTAAGGGAATATTGAATCCTTCATCCTCGGGTGCCTCAGAGAGGTTTTCACCATTGGCTATGTCCTTTATTTTTACCTTTTTCTTGTCAGTGAGTGCCACAATGTGGTTTTCACTCAAGGATTTAGATATGATTCTTAGTTTCTCACTTTTGCGACTGAAGGATTCAATTGTTTCCCCATAATAGGCATGTGTGTCCAACTCTATTATAAATACTGCCTTGTGATCTCCATATGGAATGTTATCCCTCAATCCCATGAATTTTGAGAGTGCCTCATCATTTTCGAATGTATCTAGAACCGTTGGTCCTCGTTGGTCAGAGTTAATCAGTTGGGGATAGACTAAACATATCTCATGATTTTGTTGGTCTGGTTCGACGGATAGGGTACTAATCATGCATAGGGTGGTGTCCTCAAATAACCTAGGTAGATTGGTCATGGTATCTTCATCATCGCTACTAATATAGGCCTCAGTTATAAAGTTATGTATGTCTCCACCAATGGATATTGGTGAGCATACTTCTGCTAGTATTGGCTGAGGAGAAATATTAACCGTTCTAACCAGAGGACTTCGACCACGTATGGTTATACTCAAAGGGGTACATCTAAGGCCAAGACTTGTTATGGGTCGTGTCTCTAGCATGATAGGTATTATGAGGCCATTGTCATTTTGTCCCAGTCTTTGATTTATGTCGTAGCCCATTGCGAGCATCATTTGTAGGCCCTTGCTTGTTTCATCCATTGGTAATTCGGGTGTCGGTCTTTCATCTTGATACAACATGTGAGATGGATCTGCTTTAATAACCTCCTGGCCAAGGTCTCCAAATCTTGTGAATTCGGGATAGTCTTCAGGAAACATTTGTGATGTGGAAGCTTGGTTTTCCTATGGACGTCCTTGTGATCTAGGAGATTGTGGTAACTCTCCTATCACAAAAGCATTGTTAGGGAGTTTGTAGCTTCCACAACCATCCTCCTGGATGATGAGCTTGATGTCGAAGATGGTGGGGATGGTGGGAATGGTGGGTGTCTCTGTCGTAGAAGTGGATGCGAGAGTGGCGGGGTCGATGTATGGTGTGGATGGGCCCTCATCATTTTTTGGCACTTGGGGGATTTTGTAATACTTTGCTTCAATATTTTTGCAATATGAGAAAGGTTTGAGATCTCCATGGATGGTAACCTCTTGTCCATTATGTGTAAATTTCACACATTGGTGGAAGGTTGATGCTACAACTTTCATCACATGGATGCATGGGCATCCCAGGAGGATATTGTATGGCAAGTTGAGGTCCAAGACCTGACAAGTGGTTTGCATGAGAGTCGGCCCTACTTGAATAGGGAGTTTAATCATGCCTTGAGACACTCTTTCTTGGTCATCATATGCTCTTATCATGATGCCCTTTCCTTTTTTGATGGAATCTTCTGATATTTTCAACTGCTTGATGAGACTTAAGGAACATATGTTCAAACCTGTACCTCCATCCACCAAGACCCTTTTGATTTTGCTCTTGTGTACAATGGATTCCAAGTGAAGTGCATGGTTGTGAGATGGTTGGGTGGGGAAATCTTGGTCAGAAAATGTAAGGAGATTAGGCGTTATGATATTTCTAACCATAGCTTGGAATTACTCCGCATCGAGATTTACGGGTACAGTGGATGAGGCCAATGCTTCCCTCAAGGATCTTCCTATGGGCAGATGAGATTTTTAACAACTCCATGATCAAGATTTGTGCTGGTGTTCTCTTGAGTTGATCTAGGACATTGTAGCCATTAGGAACAGATTTGGATGAAGGGACTCTATTTGGTTGGGATGATCTTGTAATGGTGACTTTGCCGCCTCTTGTGGTGACTCCACAATCTTCGGTATGGGTGCCCTTGATGGTGATGACCATGCAGTCTTCATTTAGGGAGGCAACGACTATTTCATACACATGATTTATATTTCCCTTCCCTTTATCATTTATATTCCCTTTGTTGCCATGATTCGACATCGGATTCATGTAGATTTTAAGATCCTGATTTCCCGTAGGTTGTTCCACATTTATGATTTTCTTATTGATGAGATCTTGGATGATGTTTTTGAGTCTCATGCAACTATTTGTGGTGTGGCCTTTGATTTTATGAAATTCACAAAGTTGATTTTTGTTATACCAAGGAGGTTTGACATCGGGTTCTTGGTAATTCTCGAATGTAGTAGGCTTGATGAGTTTTTCGTCGATCAACTTTTTCATTATGTCCTCAAGTGGTTCCCCCAAAATGGTGTATTTTCGCTTGGGATAAATTTTGCATTGGGGTGGTTCTCTTTGGTCATTGAGATTATTGATGGTTGGATTATTGTTTGTTGGTGGATTCGTGTGATGGTGGTTTTGGTGTTGAATTTGGAAATGTGGTGCAGGTGTATGTTGGCGAGGGGCACTAATGACCACCTTGGCATCAATGACACCATCATTAGTAACATTTTTGTTCCTTGCCCATGTACGAGGTTTATCATTGTAATTGGATGATGGGTGGTTATTTTGTTGTTCATGGTATGATGTTGATTCTGTGGGTTGAGTCATAAGGGCTCTTTCAATACTAAACACCTTGGAGATCAATTAATCATATGTGGTCATGCCTTGGACCTTGAGATGAAATGCTAAGTGACCTTCAAGGTTGGATATGATGGTGAAAACTTGTTGTTCTTCTGGCATGGTCCACTTCCTCTAATTGGCCTTGGATCACCATCATTGTAGGAATGAGGAAAATGATTCACCCTTTCCTTGTTTTAGAGTTGAGAGTTCTTCAAGACTAACATCCATTGCAATGTTGCATGCATAATTTTTAATGAATGCACCCCTAATTTCTTGGAATGTTCTAATCCCTGAAGGTAAGCGAGAGAACCATTCTATAGCAGGGCCTGCCAAGCTCCTAGGAAATAGCTGCATCAGATAAGTATTGTCATATGCGACCTCCATGCAATGAACCTAGAATTCCCTAATGTGATCTTCAGGGTTTCCCATCCCTCGATATTTGTCAAATTTGGGGATTTCAAATCCCTTGGGGAATGGTTTCATTATCAAGATTCTATCAAATGGATAGGGACACAAGTTGCTTGGCATTTTGGTTGTTCACCCTGATTGAAGGTCGAGTACTTGTTGCGAGAGCAACCTGAGTTATGTCGTCACATCATTTTGGGGATTACGGGGTGGGATGAAAGTGTTTTGGAGTGTTTCAATCGTGGGTTGGATGGGTAGATTGGTCGGTGTGTTGTTTGATGGTATTTGTATGTTCTGGCGGGCGAGGTAGGCTTCCACCTACTTTTGTATGAACAACGCTTGTTGTTGATCTTGTTGTTGCTGCGCTAAGATTTGTGCTTGTTGTTGCGCTTGTTGTTGTTCCAACAAAACTTGTTTTTCCAACAACGCTTTGTTGTTCCAACAATGCTTGTTGTTGTGCTTGTTGTTCCAACAACGCTTGTTGTTGAGCTGCCAATTTTGCTGCTTCTTGCTGCTCTTGGTATTTCTTTAATGCTTGCTGATATGCCTACAATTGCACTGCTTGTCTTTGTGCATTGAGTTGTGCTTGATATTGGGCTTGCTATGCCTGCTATTGAGCTTGTGCTTCAGCTTGCGCTTGAGATTGTGCTTGTGCTGCTTGTGTCTGTGTTGCTTGTTGTTGCAATAAAATTTGTGCTTGAGCGGCCCTTTGTGGTTGCAATGCTTGTGCTGCTTGTGTAGCTTGGGTGGCTTCTTGTTGTTGTTGTTGCAATAAAGCTTTGGCTTGTGCGACTTGTTGTGCTTGTAATGTGGCTCGTGTAGCTTGGGTGGCCTGTGCAGCTTGAGCAGCTAGTTGTTCAGCTTTTTGTTTCTGAACTTGTTGGTATCCTCTTTGGAAAGCAGCTTGCATTGTTGTGTCGTATTGGCTTGATGTGGTGGAAGTTGGTGGTGGTGGAGGTGGTGGTGGATTTGGAATAGTGTTTGTGAAGGTGGTGTTGGTGTTTTGCATGATGGATGGTGGTATCGATATGGTTGGTCCTTGGGAGACCATGCTTTGTGATGTTAAGGGTGTGTTTGATGGTGTTGCAATTGCTTGTGCATTTTTCATTTGTTGTTGCAATATCAATGACAAATTTTGAGTGTTTGGCATAATGCTTTGACTGATATTTGGGATAGTGGTTTGATTGTTATTTGGTAGAAGGGGAAGCCCTAAACCAAGGAGAGGTGCGAATGATGATGGAAAATGTGGGAGAGGTGGAAATGTAAGGGGTGTGAGTTGTTGTGAGAATGTTATGGTGTCGAATATGCCCCCTGGTTCAACATATCTCCCTCTTCTTGTGAATTTGTGAGAAGAGGTGTTTGAGTTATTGCGTGAAAAAATGATGATGATGGATCGTGATGGATTGTGAGAGGAACATTTTTGTGTAATGGATTTTGGGGTATGTTTTGTTACAATGTGGTGTTTGCATCCAAATTTTGATTATTAACAAGGGGATGTGTTTGAATTGCATTGAGAAATGCACTTCCCTTATTAACATTGGGTTGGGTTGGAGCAAATGATGTGATTTACGGAATGTTTTGCATGATGTTTTGAGATGGGGGTGTAGATGAGATGGGAATGGTGGATGAAATTGGCAGAAAAGATGCCTCCACTATAGTACTCACATCAAAATCTGAAGGTAACTTGGCCCCTTGTTTTCCTAGCTCAAGCATGTATAACGAAGGATTGAGCCTCATCATGATGTTGATGATTCTATGGTTGTCTAAAATTTGGAGCATTTCAGTCATTTCCTCGCGAGACACTCCAAAGGTAAGGTCCTCTCCTTGGTTTTCTTCTTGCGGATTTTGCGACGATGAGAGGGTCAACGGATTACTTGATTCAACAGGATTCATTTCTACATTTGTTTGTCTAAGATCGCTTGAAGCAGGTGTTTCTTTGTTGGCTTCCATACTCTTCTTGTATTGAGATCTAGTTAGAACCATAAAACAAGGATCAAGAATATGGGAGATAAATCTCTTGATTCTTTGGATCGATCTTTATTTTATGCCCCAAAGTAGAAAGTTTTAGGATGCCTTGAGGATCAAAGGTGATGATATGATGATGATGTTAGGGATGGATGATATGGATGTTTTTGGCTTTTGATAAATCTTGAATGAGATACTAGGCTTTTAGGACTTTGCAGATTTTGATTTTGATTTTTTTTTTGGATTTGGGATTTTTTCCTTGATTTTGATTTTGATTTTGAACAAAAAGACCCTAAGATGTTGGATGATGATCTAAGGGATAACTTTGTTCAATGAATGATTATTTTAATATGTATGAGGAGAAGGATGCATCTACCCACACCTATTCAAACAAGATGATCATTTCACTAAGTATATGAAGAAGGATTCATCAACATATACTAAGCTAGACAAGATGATTTTGATAACTTTGACTAAGCATATGCAAAAGGATGCATCTACACATGCCTAGCCAAAGGTGTTTTTGATAATGTTTTGAAGGATTTAGTCTCAATGATTTTGATGATTTTTTATTTTCCCACAAAGCCTAGTATTAGGGATGATTTCAAGATTTTCCAAAAGGTGATGATGAGATGATGTTGTTTTGATGTTTTGGAGGATGGATGAAAAATATTTTGATTTTTTTTTATCCTAAGATGAACCTAAAAAGGACACTTTGTTTTCCTAGACCTAGGTATTGAAGAGAATGCAAATGTTTTCTAAAGACCTTTGTGACCAAGAAATGATTTCATTTGAACATTCATTTTCAGATTTTCAACCAATGATTTTTGTTTTGGGATTGTGAGTCTTCAACACATATGAAAGTTTATTTTTCTTAGCTTTGCTTAATGTTTTTATTTTACCAAAAACACTTTCTTCAATTATGTTTTCAAACTAAGATGTCCAATTTCTTAATTTCTTCAAACCCCACAAGATATGTTATGTGGAAATTCAATGAACTTAAGGCAAGGGTTTTCCTATTGTTTACTTAAGGAGACAAATAGAGATATAATCCAATGTTTAGAAACCTATAAGGATGTGAATCCCAAGGTAAAGCAATAACATATGAATTGAGTCAATTGTATTTGTATTCAAAAGGGTTTGAAATTTGGATGATGTTCAAGTGTTTGTTTCCATGGTGTTTTCGATCAAGCAATCCATTTTGTAACCCAAGAATAAGTACAATCCTATGGATGTGTAAGACAATATTTGTTGGATTCCCACTTGGACAAGTCCAGCTACGGTTATCATTAGCGAATGGTTAGATGCTTAACCCCACTGGCTCCCCTCCACAACACTCACTTATACGGGGCAGCCAAGCATCAACACCCACGAAACTCCCATGGCATGTTTTCCATTTCTACTAGAAGACTGTAAAAGTGTGGGGTGGCTTGAGAACGACCGTTCTTGCACCAACAAATAGTATAAAGGATTTTGGAAAATTCTAGCACATGGGTTTTAATAAGGACTTTCCATTCATGGAGATTGACCCATACGACAAGAGTCCCCTTTTGGATCCATCTTGTCAGAATCAACCACGTGATATTGGCATTTCTTCCAATATCCACATTTATATCCCGGTTGGAAATACTCTTGGCTTTAGAGTGTTACCAATTGAGTCGTTCCCTTGGGTGAGTACATTTTTCCCAAGGTAGGCCCTCTAGGATAAACAAAAGTGAATGAAGAACAATATTCATAACTCAATCAATCCTTGTTGGCAACAAGGAGAGAGAATAAACGCAACAATGCCCCCGCTCACACTCACACAAGATGTTCAATTTTAAACCCAAATTGAAGTGTGGAGGTGATTGATTTGTCTCACCCTAAAGTCATGAAAAAGACCTTTTGATTCTCAAGATCACTATAAAGCGCGAGAGAAGCGCATATGTCCTTTTTCAATGGCTTTAGTTTAAGTAAGCCCTCACGAAAAAAAAAGTTTGCACTTGTTCTTTTTAAATACCCAAAAAAAAATGTGAGTTCGTTTTAGAGCACCAAATCACAAGTGAAATACATTTTTTTCAATTGTTAATCCAAGAAACAAAATCTAGTAAGTTGTGATCCTAAAGTTCATTTTAGCCCTTTGCAAGAAATAAACTAAAAGATTCTTTTTAAAACCCAAAGGAAGATTAGTGTCCTAAGAAAGAAGTGCTAATAATTCCTTGAAGAAGTGTTAAACAAACACTAAAGTGTTTAAAAACTCTTTGATTGGACAAAATATCATCATCATGCTCCTTCTTCCTTTGTTTTCGATTTCCAACCTACATGTAAGAAAAACTAGTTAGATTCTGGAAAATACAGAAGTTAAAAACTAGAAAATAGAAGATAAATTAATCATAAATCAAAAACATGTGCTAAAAAAATAAATTTTCCCTTTTTACTGTCTCCCAACGTTGCAACTCATGACTGTGTCGCAGTTTGTTTTCTGAGCGGTTCCCTCACAGCACCGCTTACCAGTCAGCGGCGCTCTGTGTCGGGACAGAGAGCTCAACTGCATCGCTCTTTTCACCCCGCGTCACAATTTTCATCCAACGTCGGAGTTTAATATTTTTTGAAAATTTCTACAAGTCGACGAGTCCAGCAATGGAGTTTGAAATTCAAGTATTTTGGTGGGACAAGTCCAGCGTCAGAGTTTGTGTCTTGAGCGGTGCCATATAGCGACGCTGAAGAGCTCGCAGTGCCAAAACAACAACGCTGAGCTCCTATCATTGGAATTTCTTATGTGTGAATGAAAATGCAAAATTTTTAAGAGAAGATAGAAAAGAATGATATCAAGCCCTCCTTCTCGCACCAAATGTGCGAACCCTTTTCCTAGTACCTACAAAACAACATGAGTAAACAAGTTAAACAAGGAATTGCAAGCTAAAACAAGGATTCCCCATGAAATCTATTTACAAACTCAAAATAGGAAAGAAAACAATGAAGAACAAAATAAAAACAATGAAATAGCTTGAATCCTAATTTAAATATGCAAACTCATGATCCCATGGGGGAATTGGTGCCAATTTGATTTGAAAATTGGCCCTTTCCGAACTCCTATGATGCAAGCTTGATATGTTGAAGATGATATTGATCCACTTTGATGAAAGATGAGAACTCCAAGCCAAATCTGCAAGAAGCCTAGCTAAGAATTCAATGATGGATGGAAATGGCTAAATATTTTAGCATAATAACTTTGCAATTTTTGTGGATGATCAAATGAGGATATGAGTTCTTTATTTATAGAATTTCAAGATGGATGAATGTCCAAATTTGAACAATGTGGGACTAACATTCATCCAATGATATGATGCCACTTGTCGAGCTATGAATGGATGATGGATGTGCAAGATTTGGGGTTTGTGCCAATAAATACAAATATTTGAAATTCAAATTTGTTGAAATGACATGCAAGAGGGAAGGGAAAATGCAATAAATGCCACTTGGCTCAAGGCAAAGGACATGTAAGATGAATTTATTGCCTTGTTGGATGTACATGTTGACTTGGATTTTTTGAATTCAAATTGAGAGAATATTCAAAAGATGCTTTGTGAGGAAAATAGAGATTTAATAAATGAATTAAATCTATTTTCATGTGCAACTTGCATTATCTAGAGGATGTGACATGAGATGAGATTGATCAAGGGTTAATTAATTTAATGAGAGAGGTTAGATGATGTGACCTATTTGACTCAAATTTATGGATTTATTTTAAATCAAATAAGAGAGGAATATGACAAGAGATTTAATTAAGGACTTTGATTTATTTAATTAAAAGAGATGGTGTTAGATTAAATCAAATAAGGTTTTAATTTATTTAATTTAATGAATAGACTTTAGAGATTTAATCAAATAAAATTGATTATTTAATTAAATAGGGATAATTAGATTAGATGGATTGATTTAATTAACAAAAGAGATGACTTGATTAGATAAAATGATTTATTTAATCAAGAGTGGAATATTGATGAATTTAATCAGATAGGGGGATTTGATTAAATGGTTAGACCGAGGGATGATTTAAGAAGAAATGATGTTAGTAAGTCGGGATCAGATGCACAATTTCAATCAGTATATTTTACGTGTCTACACATTCACTTGAAAGTTTCTTAAGACTTTTTAACAAACCCATTTTGTGCATATCCTACAACCCACGCAGTCCATGAGACCCCATTCCTTTGAGGCATTCTTTCAAATAGTTTGCATGCCTTGTTTGTGTGTTCACATTTCACATACAGGCCTACTAGAGAAATTGCAACTACAAAATCTAGCACCTTCGTCATTGTGAAGTCAGGGATTCCTACAGATAGGCATCCTTTTCGTGTTGTGTGCCCCTCCCAGAATGGTCTAAAATTTTTATTCTACAATCTATAGCTTGTCTTTGCTAAAAGTTACTTGGTTTTTTTTTATTTTTATAAAATGATTATTAGAAATAAATATAGTTCTATGTGTTATAATTCTATGTTCGATAGATATTTATATACGTGTGTGTATTTTTCAATATGTTCTATTTCATTTGGTGGCCTTGTAATATATATATGTATATGGGGATAATTAAATTATATATTTTGGAGAAGATTAATCTTAGGTTGCCACATCTATCTTAGTGATATAATCATAGTTTCTTTTATATATAGGTGTATAAATAAATGCATGTAAAGAACATAAATATATATATATATATATATATATATATATATATATATATATATATATATATATATATATATATATATATATATATATATATATCATAGTGGTTAGGATCGATTATCTCCTGATTATGATTGATACTATTTTGGGTTTTAGTCTGATGCAAACATTGCATGTTGGTATTTGGAAATTGTATTAATAAGGTCTTATATTTCATGTAAATTGAAAGATACATTCATTTACTCATTCATAGTTATGTGTTCTTAAATCATAGCTGTACTTAGTGGAAATATACATATAAATATAAATATATATGTATATCAACTTCAATTGTGGTTCTAGAAATTAGTAAAAAATTAAGTTGGAAGTGTTAATATATAAAATCAATAGATGTTGGCAAGTGTATTTAAAAATAGATCTATTTTTGAGTGTATTTAAAATTAGATTTATTTACAAGTATATTTAAATTAAATTTGTTTTTAAGTGCAATTAAAATTTAAAACTAGATTTAATTACAAGTTTATTTAAAATTAAACTTACAAATTCCTTTAATATTAGATTTGTGATTTGCGTATAAATAGTATATGCTAGATTTTAATTAAATTTATTTATTTGAAGTAAACAAATGAATATGCTATATTTTAATTTTTTATTTTTTTTTGAAATAACAATTTTATAGGTTATATTTTTATTTTAATTATTTTTGAAGTAAACAAATGCATATGCTAGGAATCATAAAGTAAGAAAAATTTGATGGGTTACATATTGTTGGTTTTCATAGATTTTATCTATTTAAAAGATATTATGATGGAAATGCATTTAATTATAGTAGATTATTTAATTATTCTTTACATTATCTTTAGTAAGATTGGATTATATTTACATTTAAGTGAATGGATATTTATAGTTTACCTTGAACATGTTTAGATAGTTATTTATTTATTCTGGATACTCTGTGGAATTGATTCCTTATGCATGCTAGTGGTTCCATGTCGATCATGTTTTCCTCTTGTTTATTTCGCTATTGAAGTAATTTTATGAATAGACATGTTTTGGATATGTTGGGAACTCGAATTTTTAAGTTACTTTCTTCTGATAGTCATGGGTGGTAGGTTGTTAGGCTTCTAGAGGTGATATGGGAAACCCATTTTGTGTTGAATTTTCCCATCATTAGACCTTTGTGTTTCCATTGATTGTATTCCTATTTTGAGCTCTCATGGGTGTACTTTGTTCTATGATTTGTTTTTCCTTAGCTATGACTATGATAAAGATGGTTCATGCCTCGTACGTGCATTCATTTTGTGACTTTTATGTTTGGTACACCCCTTGTTGTCGTGAGTCTTGTTTTAGAACTATTGGGGAGGGTGGCTCTTCATGGGGACCGACACACAAAGGGGCTATTAGGGTAACCCATGGAAGAGTTTCCTAAGCAAGTGATAATGTAATTAATGAATTAGTGGGTTTGGGTAGTTAAACATGAAACAAGATTAATTATGTGCCTCACCCATACCATTAGTGCTTTCATAGGCTAAGGATGGGATGAGAAGACCTGGTCGGTAAGATCACTGCCTTGTCCTCACAAAAGGTAAGTGGTCCAACATGAGTCACCCTATGGAGCGACGCCTTGAGATAGGTAGTCAGGATAACCATAGATGGAGGTGACACCTTATGATAGGTTGTCTGGATAATCCATGTAAGGCCATGTGATGACACTCTCCCATAGTACTCATTTATTATCCCTTGTTTGGTTGCCTTTGGGAGTGTTGTTTGTATTTGTTTGATTTTTTTTATGTTGGTGTTATTTAGCCTTGTCTTCTTGAACTTTTTTTGGATGTGGGCCCTTTCTTGTCATCTCCTAGCATGGGGGTTGGACTTTCGGGTCCACACGGTCAAGTGGAATTTTCTATGCAACCCATGGGTTCCCAGGTTGTGTTCGTGAAGTGAAAACAGATGCAGAGTTCCAGAGCTTCACTTGGTTGAAGACAGTTCCATGCTTTGTACATTATTCTTCCTTGATGTACTATTCTTTTGATTGATATACTATTCTCATTGATATAAGGGAAGCATTATGTAATGTACTATTGTATCCATGATGTGTCAGATTTGTAGAAATATGTTGGGAAATTTTGAGCATCTTGGAGAAACCTCCAAGAATAGTAGTGCCTTCAGTAACTTTTAATTTCATTAAATTACCTCAAAGATAGATACAACTGTGCCATAAACCAGAATCAGTTAACCCTTCTAAGAGAAACTCATGCAAATCTAGTTTCAACAATGAACATTAACAAATTCTAACCAAGAAACATGAAACATGAGATAGAAACACATAGATTTATGTGGGGAAAACCCTTTCAGGTAAAACACCCCACACTCCAAAAGCCCAAATCACCATTTTATTATTCATGCAACAAAACAATTACAAATACAACTCAAGCACTAAGCCTTTATAGAGATTACATCATGTTTCATTCTAGAGATAAACTAACAACTCTATTTTATTTCCCTTTCTCCCCTTTTTACATTTCCCTGATCAACCTCTCAGTCTATTACAACCTTTGCACTGTTACAATACTCTCACATAGTATACAATGTAGATTAAGAATGAAAGATTGATCAAGACATTCTATCAGGAGAGATTTCAGTGGTATAAACTTGCCTAGATCTTCCTCTCTCTTTCTTATTGTAGAACGCTCAATGTTTATACCATTTGTTCTCAACTGATAGGAAATAGTTCAATTTCCTATGTAGGTCAGTTTGTTTTCCTTCTGTTGGACCAACTTTCAACCGGTCTTAGGCATCCAACAGACTTCTCCAACTCATTCATTATCCTCCAATGAACATCAACCACATCAGCAGTAAGCTAAGTCAGCGTCCTCTATCTAGCCAAATAAATGCAAATGTCCACTGCTCTTCCGCAGCCATGACACAACACCCTCATGGTGTGGTGGTGACTACACCGCACCACCGTAGGAGGTATCCAATACAACCGCAAGGTGGCGGTAACCTCACACTACTGCCAACAACCTCCAACATAGCTACGGGTCATCGGTAACACCGCACTACCATCAACAATCTCCATCATAACCACGGGTTACCGGTAACACTGCACTACCACCAACATCTTTAACCACCAATGCGGGTTAGCGGTAAAGGCATGAAAGTAAGACTTAAGCAATTCGGCCAGACATCTCAGCAGTCACACCGACATTGCTCTCTCAGAGGTATAGGCCAGTGGGATTGAGACACACAATTCCAATAATCTCCCACTTGACGAAGATCACACTGGCACCTCCAAAGCACTCAAGAACTACTGAGATTACACTGACACCAATAGTTTAGACCCTGCTCTTGTCCAAGTCTCTGATCAGCAGCATTCAGGACATTCAATCAACAAGTTTCCATAGATAAAATTCTATCTGACAATTTGCAACAAAATCAAGTATCCAACTGCAACCAACTGTCCAACATTACAACCAATTACAGTCTTCCATGAAACCACATAGATCTCAAACATGCTCTCATGCTCCATCAAGACTTTTGCAACAACATCTAAGATGTCCACCGTTCAGGCAACAATCCCTATAATCTTCTAATAGGTTGAGATGATTGTATTTCTATATGCTATGCAACGATGTTGATGATGTGATGCGATGGATGCATTTCTTTTCTGATGATGTATGCAGTATGACTAGATCTTATATTATGATGTTTTATTTATGATATCTAGATGGATTTGTATGATATTTGATGTGAATGGATGACGATATATGTTTATAATCTATATATGATGATCTATGTATGTTGGTGCAAATGATGATATGTGATATGAAATGTAATATGAAAAATGATATGGAAATGATCTATGGTGTATATGCAAAATAATATGTGAACCATACTTATAAAATGTTTATGGATGGATGTATGCTTTGCATGTAATTTATTTTTATGTTCCTATTTATGCTTATAATGATGTGGAATGATTTATGCAATGAAATGTTAAAAATGATTGCGATGCTATTTATGAGATGATATGGATGATTAATGGACGATATAATGTGGTGTAAATGAAATGGTCATGTTTTATATGATATGTATTGATGATGCAAATGAGATGGTTTTAAGATGCTTAGAATAACAAATATATTATCCTAAACATGTAATGTATGTGATGCATTTACTGTGATGTGATCTAATATATGAAATGATATGTTAATGCAAAGTGGTATGATGATGTTTTATGCAAAATGAATGTAATGTGGAAGATGACCTTATGATGTTTATGTGATGTGAATATGCAATGGATTATCTATAATGCTTATGTACCTATTATGTCTAATTATGTAGTAGGTGGTAATGTGAAATGGTTATGAAATTTTTATGCAAATGAATGTTATGCGACGGTTTATGTGATGAATGCAATGTGATGGAAAAAATGGATGCAATGTAATGAGAAAGGGATGTGTTTATCTATGCTTATAATAACATGTTTATATGATGATGGAAATGCAATGCATATTTTTTCTATATGATAAGTTGATGCAATATGCTAATGATTTGTGGATGTGGGATCAATGATGATGATGATGATGATGATGATCAACTATCATAGTACCTTGTTAGCGTGATGAGCAAGAAGGGATGAAAGAGAAAAAGTCATTTCAACAAGACGCAAGATGATGAATATGGAAATGATGATGACTACTTGCCGAGGAGTTGGGATTTTCAAAGGGACAATTTTCTTATGTTTGATAACACATGTGGTACGATGCATTAGGGTATAGAGAACCAGGATGGTGTGGTACCCAATGTGATGAACTTTGACTTGACAAATAGATAGGAGTATTCTTGTTCACACCTGACATACAAAAACCTTTCTAGGATGCACTTTAGAATTTTCAAAAACCTTAGACCAAAACATAGAAAGGTATAACCTATCAATGCAATAGTCAACAAGCTTCCCAAAACACCCTCCATACATACCTAACAAAGCAAGTATTCACCAAGTTATATTACAAGAACGTCCAACAAGTACAATAGACAAAAGATAATGATCATTGCCCCATTCCTATTTCTCTAAAGCCTCTGTTCAGATATCATCGAGAGGTCCTTGGAATGAGTGCAATAAGATAAGTCAAAAGACAAAGATAAAGTAAACAAACAAACTAATGTTCTTCAATACCGCTAACCAAAAAGAAATGTTCTTTTAAAGATAAGAACCGAAACTATTGCCAAAATATAATACCCATTGTAGGAAGGATACATCCTAGGACATGTTAGTGGATGGCAGCACACAATTTCATTTTATCTCAATTTTTCTTTCAAATGATTGATATGGGACCAATTGGATGATGGGTTATCGATACAAAGAGTTGACCAACTTGCTTACGTACTGACTTAGACCTGAGACTTGACGCTTTGAGTTTTCACTTTTCACCTACTAGACTTGTTTCTGATTGTTTCACCAAAGGTTGAGGATGACGATCGTTTATTATGAGTGATGTTATCGCAGGTGCAATCGAGATGAGACAGATGTATTTTTTCAAATATTTGGATTTTTTGGAGTTTTGCAATGTTTTGAGGCTATTTTTGGTATTTGTTGGATTTTGCAAATGTTTTGATTTTCCAATTTTTTGAATGTTTTGGGGTTTTCTAATATTTTGATCAAGAGACTAACCTGAGGACCTATCCTAGGGGCCTTAGAAGCTTATCAACAGATTAGCCTTGCCTACGTTATACACGTAGAGACCACGTAGTTCGACTAATGACTTGACTGATTTACAGATGATGATATACATGATGAAATGTCAGTTTATTATGACAGACTCCTAAAGGACCGGCCTAAGTGTCTCAGGGGATGATCAAAGATCGACCTTGCCTACGTTCAAGGCTCAGAGACCCGTAGTTCGACAAGACAACTTTCTTTTTTACTTTTTTTGACTAACTTTTGACCTATTTTTGGATTTTTGATATGTTTTGAATGTTTTTGGATTTTTGGTGATTTTTTCGATGTTTTTGGATTTTCTAATGTTTTGATGTTTTTGTATTTTCTAATTTTTTGACCTTAAGAATATACACGAATCCAAGTTGATGAGAACATTCCCCCAACGTGATGCAATAGACTACTCCGATAAAGGTAGGAAAAACTGACCTTGAGGATGGGCTGAGTAGTACTAGGAGGGATCATGATACAAAAATAGGACCAAGCTATGATGCGGGTGCAGGTGGATGAGTGATGGATGGAGATATGAATGTGATGGATGATGGAAACATAATGGATGGATGATGTAGAACAAGCCATGAAGATCTTGGTGGATGGTGAGTGCTTATTTACACAAGGTGCCTGTTTTCCAAGTTTTCACCAAGGTACCTACCCAAAGTGCCACTGAAGTGGTTTTCACTAGAGGACGATTTTTCTCTTTACTATTTTCAATCCTTTTTCTATTTTTTTTTATTTTTTGCTTTTTTGATTTTTTTGTTGTCACCAAGACGCCTGTTTGCCAGGGTAACCATTTTTTCATGACATTTTTTGATTTTTTTGATTTTTTGGTCCTATACCTTGAAAGATTAGGCATAAATCTTTTTGAGATGAGAGCTATTCATGGGCTCTTGCAGAGGTTCCCCTTCGGGTGTTGATAACTGATATGCCCTTAACTTATAAATTGCTATGATAACAAATGGTCCCAAACAATTGGGTTCAAATTTGCCTTTGCTGCTTGGGTTTGGGATAGTCTTTTGATTCTCCTTTAGTACCAGTTCTCTGACTTGGAAAGTCTTCTAATTTTCTTGTTATAGCTCCTCTTGAGTCTACTCTGGTAGACTTGCAAGTGATTTAAAGCATCTATATGATGCTCATCCAGTAGCTCCAGCTCATTCAATTTTGATATTTGGTACTCTTCATCTATGATAAGGTTTTGCAGTGATATTTTGAGTTATGGGAGCTTGATCTCAATGGGGAGTACTGCTTCTGATCCGTAGACCATGGAGAAAGGGGTGGCACTAGTGGGTGTCTAAATGCTGGTTCGATAGGCCTAGAGGGTGAGATTGAGCTGTAGATGCCAGTCTCGACTTGCGTCATTGACTATTTTCTTGAGGATTTTCAAAATGGTTTTGTTTGTGGCTTCTACTTGGCCATTTCCTTAGGGATAGTATGGGGTGGAGAAGCAATGTTGGATTTTGAAATTTTCACATAAATCATGGACATCCTAATTTTTGAATGGTATCCAATTATCTGATATAATGGCTTGTGGGACACCGTAGCGGAAAATGAGATAGTTCAAGATTGACTTTGCTATCTGCTTCCCAACTATAGATGTCATAGGTATGGTTTCCACCCACTTAGTAAAGTACTTTGTGGTGGTTATGATGAATATGTGGCTGTTAGATGAAGTGGGTGTGATTTTTCCAATGAGATCAAGTCCCCACTATGAAAAAGGCCATGGTGTGATGATGGGATGAAGTCCTTGAGATGGAGCATGGATGAGGTCCCCATGCTACTGACATTGTAGACACCTTTTGACGTAGTCATGTGCCTCTCTTTCCATTGTAGGCCAATAATACCCCATCCTCAACAGTTTCTTGGCTATGGTCATTCCACTCGAGTGTGAACCGCATATACCGTTATGTACTTTAGTTAGAGCAGTCAATGCCTCAACATTTAAGCAGTGCAGTAAGGTTCCTTCTATGCTCCTATGATACAGGGTATCTCCTAGGATGATGAATCAGGATGCCTTTTTGATAAAGGTTCATTTTAGGGTTGAGGGTAAGTCGGAAGGTATGACTCCTATTCAAAGGTATGCATAAATGTCATGGTACCAAGGATCACCAGGACCAATGATTTCACAAACAAATTCTGATTCTGGTACCTCAAATGTGGGCACGAGAAGATGCTATATGAGGAATTCATATTTTGGAATGTTATGGGGGATGTCTAGTAAGGATCCAATTATTTCCATGGCGTGTGCTGCTCTATTGTTGGCTTTGGGTATCTGCTCAAATGTGATTTCGATGAAGGATTCTTTGAGAGTCTCCACCAATTTCTTGTATGGAGTGAGCTTGTTGTCTTTAGTTTGGTATTCATCATTCACTTGGTTTATTATTAATTGAGTCTCTGTATACTCTAAGAGCTATAATGTTCCACTGCATTGCTATTATGATACATATGGTTAAAGCCTTGTATTCTACAATGTTATTGGTGCATGGAAATGCTAATTTATAGGACCTTGGTATGCATTCCCCTTGTGGGGTGATAAAGAAGATGTTGGCTCCTGATCCATGTTGTATGAGCCATCAAAGTAGAGTTTCCAGTGGTCGGTTATGTTGAGATTAAAAATAGATTTGTTTGGAAACTCTGAGATGAGAGGATTCTCTGAATAGATTGGTGCTTCTGCAAGCTGATTTGCAATGACTTGGCCTTTGATTACTTTCCGCTCCACATATTCAATTTTGTATTCTAATAGTATCATCACCCATTTGGCCATTCTTCTAGTGAGCATTTCCTTTGACAATAAGTACTTGAGAGGATCAATTTTGGCAATGAGTTTTATTTTGTGTGCCAACATGTAATGTCTGAATTTGTTTGATGCAAACATTACTTCTAGACATGCTTTCTCTATGAATGAGTAGTTTAGCTCATGCCCAACCATTGCTCTGTTGATGTAATAGATGGCCCTTTCTATTCCATTTTCGCCATGTTGAGCTAGGAGGGCTCCAAGGGCTGCTGCTGTTACTGACACATAGAAAATTAATGGTTTTCTTGGGATTGGTGGCATTAGGACTAGTAGTGTAAGTAGATATTCTTTGATTTTATTGAATGCTTCTTCACACTTGTTATCCCATTTTTACGCTACTCCCTTGTGAAGTAGGTGAGAGTATGGGTTATGTTTGTCTGCCAGCTGTGCTATGAACCTGTTGGTTCTATTTTACAATGTAACCAGTTTGGTCTTCTAATCTACCTATGGAATTGCCAATTCCAATCAAAGGTAGCTCGAAGGACCTAGACCAACTGAAGAGGACTTTAAAAATCCTCCTACACTTCAGGCTCTTCAAGACCTAGGAGGGCGATCCCTTAATGTGTTTATAACCTCTGCCCCATTATTATAAACAACATTAACAATAGCAGATAATCTCACTTAATAGCTCAACATGATAGGATAATATCAGATAGAATTGGCTATTCCTCGACAATATCAACTGTCTGGAGCATGAGATAACTACAACACAATCCACAACATAAGATATTCATTGATTTGCAATTTGAAGCAAGCTCTAGGAAAAGACGAACAAATACTAAATTACACGAATAAGTATAACTTAGATCAGTGCCATATATCCATTGCATGAGTCAAATTCATAAGCATCTAGAGGTTTATGACAAATTTAATACATGACATATAGGATCCCTGACAATATTGCATTACAATTTCATCAGTATGCATTCTAACCCAATACTACTTATGAAACCCTTATACAGAACATATCTGCCTATAATCCCATTCAAGCATTTTAATTAATTCTTTGAATTAAAGCTAAAATAGAATCATACACACCACAATAGTGAGATGGATAAAACAACCCTTATTTATTTTATTCAAATTTTAGATATGCATGTACAATGGAGAGACATGAGCTTGAATTTATCATTTCAACTCAAATGATAGTACTATTATACAACATTAAATCCCCATGAACTCAAAACCTGTTACAAAATGACTCAAAACCTAAATTGCATTTCTCTCTAAAAACCATCAGACTTTACAATTTGCTTTGCAACTTCACCTAGACTCGACTGAATATTATCTAACTTACTAACCCGTACTTCTGGCCTTGAAATCCTTCTTATAGAAAATGAAGGAGCAAACAAGCGTCGAGCTAGAAAGTACACATGTCACCAACCAATTGGAGCACCTGGTGATATTCCAAAAATTGTTACAACCATCACCTTGGAGAATATTCTTGTTCATCATGTCAGCTGAGAAAAGTTGATGTAATAACAAAAAACCACAAGAAACCCACATCGAGAATGCCATCAACGTAAAACTAGAACTATTGTAACCACAGCATCTAATTTTCCACCTATTAGTAGTCCATTCTTTTATTCTTCTTCAGTCAAATATTTAGTTACCCATTTCTAGTATTCTTCATCATTCAACTAGTCAAAATTAATTACCTCATTCACCTTGGCATTATAAGGTGTGTATTTTACCGCTACCTGATTTGCATCCTGTTGAGGTGCCAAGTTGACACATGACATGCAAGTAAGATAAAAGTAAAAGTATCTCACCTCTCCTGAAAGAGACAACCAGTAATCAAACTAATCACCTCCCAAGGTCTTTGATGTTGGTTCACAACATTTCTATTTCATGAAGTGGTCAATATGGTTGTAATATTCAAGGGGCCTATTGGTTTTGAGCTTCTAGATTGTTGCAAGATCAACCATCTATCTAAACCTACTTTAACTGGGGTTTTAAAGAAATAGAAAAAGATAGATCAAGGTTTTCAAACTGAAAAGAATGTTGATTCATTCAACTAATCAAACTTGTTACCTTCCAAGGAATTCCTAAACTAGAACTACAAAATAAAATTAACCTATAATTGATACAGAGTTTCATTCATTCACAGTGCAAACTTTAACAGTAGATTGCAAATCATCATTAAAAAAAAACATAAGATAAAATTTCATTCCTTGAAAGTTTTTCAAATCAAATGATTAACCAAAAATGAATACCATTCTAGAGCATTAAATAAAGTAGGTTTAAGTCTGGCTGCTCCTACTGTCAATGAAACAGATAAGCAACATTTACAAATCTGGCAGGATCACCAGTGTATAGAAGCCCATGTCTTCAAATTATCTCCATCTATGCTAAGAAAATCAGGAAGATACATCACCTCCTTCTCCTGCTGAACGGCAAGAAACGTCTAACTTACTTAAAAACCCTAACTTGCCTTTTTGATATCCCATCCTATACCTTTCTACCTCTACTCTTCTAATTCAAAAAAGATAAATAGAAAGAACCATGCAAGATAGATCAACACAAAGAATTCACCAAGAACACAATGTCTTTAGTTGTATTGAATCCCCAAAGATAGCAACAATTCAAGTCTTTTTGTATTACAGCGACTGCTCAGGATAAAATAAAATCTAACTCCTACTCTACTTCTTGATTTTCTCTACCCTCTGCATCCTCTAGCTTGCTAACTAATCCGCTACCTCTTTTTCTAACCTTTTTCCTTTCTAACCCTTTCTACCCCTTACAAAAGAGGCAAAACACCATATTTATAAAACCCGCCAAATGTGTTGGCCCAATTAGGGTTTACAATAAGTCGGTCATATAACAAGTCAGCCCCAAAAAGAATTTGAAACAAAGTCAAATGTGCATTAAATGCATAGGCACCTACCAAATCAGCCCAGGATCTCCCACATAACTCAGACCAAAATGCATGAAGAAGAGGCAAAGCGAAACAATGAGGAAGCACGACTTTCGATGCAGCTTCACATTAACTACTTCCCCCACTTTGCCAATACCTTGTTCCATTTTTTCCTTCATCACCAAGGACGTCCTCTGCAAGCTACTCACAAGTGGCATAGGTGAAACTCTAGTTCGCAATTCAATGGAATTAATATTATTCTTTAGCTACCCCATTGTATTGTCCCAATCTCTCTTGTTGGATTGATATTCATTAATGATTGCATTGTAGGTCGCTGTGTCATCCAGCTGGTGCCCAGTTACTGTATCCCATGATAGCCTTAGTCCTTTGTAGTAGGGTGTTCATATTTGTATCAGAAACTTCGAACCAGGCTTATGTCATCTTGCCCTCAGGAATCCTACTCTTTTCGTCTAGCTTCACTTATTTTTTTTTGCTTCAGAGATGGATGATCCCTTTGTGTCCTTTAGCCTCTCTAGCCACCATTGTCCTACCAAACTCAACCTACATTCATCAAAAACCAACGTGAGAATCCAAATGTTGACAACATTTTCATCCAAGTGTTAGCTTAAAATCATGATAAAACCATTAAATTATCCATTAAGCATCAACACTGAGAAGTTCAGGATTTCAAGTTAATCGGGGAAAAACAATCTAGAAAGAATTTTGGAAAATTCCAAACTAGGCGAATTCTCCTAATGAAGTACCAATGTCAACAATGCATCATCAAAAAGAACACAAGTAGCATACAACAGTGAAATTCATCAAGCTAAAGCAAGATATTTTTAAGCATTCATCATTAGATTCATCGATTTTATCCAATTTCTTAAATTCCACAAAGCATAGCAGAGAATTCGGAAAAATCCAATTGGACCGAAATTATGTGGATGACCCAAAACTTCACACTTCAGAAAATTGAAGGAAACTGGGAAAATCTGGCCAGAACGAAGAATCCCTAAGCAGGCATAAGGTTCACCAATAGATGATTCGAATGAAGAAGGAATGCATATAAAATTGTGAAATCCATCAAAATAAGCATGGAATATCAAGCATTTATCACCTAAATCATTCCTGTGTGAACAATTTCAAGTCACTCGAAGCTTGGCAAAAAATTCGAAAAAGTCTGGCCGGATCGGAATTCCGCAGATGACCCAAAACTTCGAACTCAGAGCACACTTCTAAGAAGATGAAGGAATCCGAGATAATCCGGAGACATGGAAATTCTGTGGAGTCTTCGAAATCCCAAAAAACCTTCATCACGCTCGACTTTTCATGAAGTGATAGAAACTTGAAGAATTTTGAATCTCTTGAGGTCGACTCAAATCTAATTCATGATTTCTATCCATCCCTTTGGATCCAGACTACCTGAGGAGTCAAATAACGAAAGCGCACGACAAACCAGCGATGCCCTAGATTCAACTATTAAGACCTCCACCATGAACAATAGGGGCAAGCTCAGATTACCTAGATGGAACTCAGATACACCTGACAAGGTTTGTAGTGAGTTTGCAATGAATAATGGACCATTCCTGAGCAAGCTTTGATTAATACAATAAAGGCAAAACTCACCAACCAACTCAGAGCACGTCAAATGAACTGGGCTTTGTAAAACCGCACCTGAATCAAACTAAGGCATTAACAAACAAGGCAAGGCATGGAAATCGTTCAGGAACACACATCGACGAGAGATCCACCCGGGCGGAGAGAGTTAAGAAACTCACAGTGACTAGTAAGTCTCAGCGACCTAAAATTCAGAAACTCGACGATGAAGTGGAATCTGGAAAAATCCGGCCCAGGCAGAATTCCGCAAAGAGCCCGAAACTTCAAACTTCCGACATTGAAATTACTTTGTCGGGTTTACGGTGGAATCTGGAAAAATCTGGATGGGTCGAAAAATCCTGAAATGGAGTGAAAACCCAAACTTTTCCTTAAAACTTAAGTTTTCAACATGCAACCTAGGGGAACGACTTGGATGGGCAAGATGAACAACTAAGGACCTCGAAAGCAATCAAAGCAGTAAAATCCACAAGTCCAAAAGATGTCAGAATTTAGAGCAAAAGAGGGGGGGGGAAGGGGTCCCATTTTAATCATATTTAAAATGGGGTGGTTATGCAAGGCATAACACATCCCTTTCAAAAGATTCCAAAAATGAGCTGGTACTAATGATTTTATCCATACAACTCATCAAGAAATCATAATCTGAGTCATCACAAATTAAATTAATTTGATCATTGATGACCTCACGTGCTTGATCCTACCATTGTTGGAGTGACCTTATTTTCCCTTGCTCATCAATTATATTAGGTAACAATGTGTTACCCCAATCATTGAAATTCTTCACCAATTCCCTAATCTTCCTACTCAAATCATCTGGTAGGGTATGAAAACCCTACAATGAATTAACTAATACTTGAGTAGGCTTCAATGATTGGGGCCTATTATTTGTATCAATCCTTGAGGCCTTATACATGACATCCAAATCACTGGCCCTAGGGATCCAATTTTCAATCAATGGTATCACTACCTCCTGATCCCTATCAATATTCTTTATTGCATCTAACAAAAAATAATATAAAGAATGTATAAATAGTAATTTACTATCAACCTTTTCATTTAAATGCCTCAAGACAGAAGTAACAATCTCCTTTTGCTTTGAAAGAGATCCCTCCTCACTTACTCTCAAAGATGCCTGTAATTCATCAATTCTTTGCATGAGCTACTTCTTTGTAGGATCAACAGAGCACTCTGTTTCTTCTTGAATTTCCTCTAAAGAAGGGCTGAGGGCAGGATTTTGACTAGGAGATCCTGGTGTGGAAACAATTGGAGAAATAGGAGGCACTGACCCTACTATGGAAGGTAATGTACTGGTTCCTAGAGCACTTGATGTCTCCCCAATCTATTTATACCTAAACCTTTCCACCTCAGCCTGCAACTCAACATTCTTCTACTGCATCTTGTTGTATTCCTCAATCAAAAGTTTATACTTCTCCATTAGGCTCTTCTTTTCAGCCTCCTCCCTTTCAGCAGTCTTTTGGGCCAATTTGGCCACATTCACAGTCAAATTAGTGGCCTCAGTGGTTGAGGTCTCTGAAACTCTCTTTATTATTAATCATCCTCTGAAATTTGGATTAATATTAGAAACATCTGGTTTTCTCCCTTGTGGGGCCAATGCCCAAATTGCCAACGTTTCATACTCTTCACTAAAAGTAGAGTCTTGAAGTGCCGCCTTGACTTCTTCTTTAGAGTCTTGCAAGTGATGCTTGGACTTTAGAATAGCATTAAATGCTAATACATCTGCAATGTCCCATTTAGGTAGAATCAATACACCAGCCTGACTCACTAGTTTCCTTCCTTCTTCATGAGTGATGTTCTTGAATTCTTCCATTAATTCAACTTTTACTTCCTCATCATTCTCCTGGTCTGACCTATCAGGTCTTAGTTCTCTTCTCCTCTTACATTTATCTTGATATTCTTCAAATTTCATCCTCCATACCAATTACAAGAATATAGGAGTTTTTACAAATGTATTGTCATCTAGAAACTCCTTGCATGCTTCCATTCTTGCATCTTGTACACTTTTTCCTTTCATATCTCAATCAGATAAAACCAATTCAGCTGGCCTAGGAGGGGAAGGCATACCAACCTGCATGTACTGATCAGTAACAATAATTTCATCCATCAAATTCTCTTGTGGTTGATCAATTGTTTGCTTCTTAGGGCTTGGCTCAGATGGTTGTGATGAGGGACTATCTTCTGGTGATGATTCTAAATCAATGATTTTGATTGCCCCAGGCACATTGAATTTAGGACTTGGTTGTGAGGGCAACTTCATAATTTTCTTTCCTTTTCTGTCCACTTCTTCTTCATCACTGCTGCTATCCTTTTTCCTCCTGTAAATGGGCCACCTTTCTATAGGTTGATATGTTGGCCTTCTTTCAATTGGTCTCGTAGCTTGTTCTTGTACACCTAGACTTAGTTCCAAGTTTACCTTTTTGGTTCTCAAAGTGCCCATAATCTCTTTGAAGTTCTCCATCAAAAAAATAATTTTCTTATGGTATGGAATGAACTCCAACAATGGATCATACTTGGGATCCATTTTGTGTACAATATCTAATAGCTTATCATAAGCTATCCATTTCTCCTTGTTCAACTCTTGCCTATTTAGATCGAATTCATTTCTGATCAAATCCTCAAGAAAATTGAACTCATGCACAAATTTTCCATTCTTTATTCTCTGTCTGAAAAGAGCAAAGAAACCCTCAAGATCATGCTATCACTTTGGACCACACTTGAAATGGTAATCAACAAAGAATTTATCAAAATTCACCCAGCCTCCTTTTGGAAAAGCAAAATCAGACACCACTATATAATCAGGGAAATATGTTCCCTTACCCCTCCCAGTGAGGTTGTCTTCATGGACACAACCTATTTGCCACATAACTTCTGCAAACCCCACTCTTGGTGTCACATTGTATAGCAGTATATGAGGGGCTCCCTAAAAACTGTATACTCTCAAAATAGTGTTGACTAGATATGGGATAATATCACCCCAATTATGGTAAACCTTCAATTCTAGCTTCCTCCCCTTTGGCCTGAGGAAATCATGTAATTCCTTAGGTATCCTAGGTACATTCACCATGAGTCTAGCCCTCAATCTAGAAGCAAAAAAATTATCAAATTTCACATAACTGGTGCTTTCCTTATTACAAGATAAATCTGTAGCTCATATCTATATTTGCAATCTTTCTCCATCAATCGGTTGCCTTAATTTCATCCTCTCAGAGAAAAAGTCAACATTCTTGAACAAGAACATATGCATCAGCATAGAATACCAAAAGAATTGGGTGCCAATATCTTTTTTTTGCAACTTTGACAACCCTTCATGTATCCTCTCAGCCAAGAAAGGGGAAAATTCATAGGTCACAGAGAAGTTAGGGTGTTGTATTTGCACCCCCATGAACATATAAGCAATGGGCATCACCGCACTAGGACTGAAACACTAGGACTGAAACTCAAAATTTGACATAATTAATAGAAAGTAGCCAGGAAATGATTTGTAAAACAATTTAATCTGAAAGGTTCCTGGTCATTGGGGCTGATATGAAATCTTGAACCTACTACCCTAGCCAAATGACGTGGAAGCAACTTAGCTCTAAAAAGAGACTTCAATTTTGCATATTCCTACTTCATCTCCTCAAGATTGATAGGAACCAAGTTTTCACTTGGTTCACTCAATTCAAAAATCTATTGGATATCATCTCTGTTAATGCTTAATAAAACCCTTCCATCATTATCCCTAATTACCCATGTGACAAGGTCATATCTTGTAGCCACTACCCTAAGCAGGTCTACATCAGGGAACACATTTGGTACCACCAGCTTTCTCAAATCATACATCCAACCATTTGAAAAGGGATGAGGAAAACTCCTCTGTCCATACCATAATCTAAACATTTCCAAACTTGTGAGAGGAACCTTAGCATCAGCTATGTTGGAGCAATTATACACTAACCCTTCCCCCATGATTTTCCCTCGCATTAGGACCAATCCCTTCTTCCTATCATTCGTTCACAAGGGCAATTGATCCAGGAAATCATCCTATAGGTTTCTTTTCAAATAGTCAAATTGGCCAAAATGTTGCTTGGGTGGTGCCATCTCAGACAAACTAGGGCTTCTTTACAACATTACACTTCAAATAGCTAGGACTAACCAAAGATAGGAAATTATAGAACAAAATACTACAATTTCTCACAATCTATAATTAAACTATAGCCCTAACATGTTTATCAACAAGCTCAATGACAAATACAACAAATATTTTCCCAAATTCAAGTGCAGAATGACTAGGAGGCATAGAAATTAACTCACAAATTTGTTCACAAAAATCCCAAATTCTGGCTATAGAGACTCACAATTTCGCTTTCGGCTTTGAAACTACTCCGCAAAATACTTGAATGCCTTGTGATACAAATAAAGTAGGAGAATTGATTTTATGCCGAGCAAATTGTCCTAGTAAGTGTCTTAATTGCCATTAAAGCTCACTCGCGCGCTGCACGAATGACTCCAACCATATTTGATGTAGATTTAAATTCTAGCCATCGATCCTCCAGTTAGATCAAATGATCGAACGACCATCTTCAAAACAAGCTGACGTAGTCACCAATGTGGGAATAAGGGGCCCACCATACCATACGTTACCAAGGAATTCCACATGGCAGTCACCCATGATATCACAATTAGTAAACATCCAACAACTTTAGATCACACGATGGCAGTCAACTTTAGATCTTGAGAAATGGTGATCTCGTTCCTTCAACACAGTCAATAGCCTTATCATTAACCGTCGAGCAGTTTTTCCACTGAGATCATAACATCTCCTTCGATTTGAAGCACGTGCATCACATAAGCACTTTAGTAACCCGCAGCATAACATATTAAAGCCGGGTTAAAGTATTTCATTGTTCCTTCGGCTCCACCAGATGAGACATGTGGCAGTTTCCTGGGATATCGCGATCAGTAAAAACCTTGTAACTTCAAATCATGGGATGGTGGGTGACCATTGATCTTGACAATATTTGATCGACAGTCACTCAAAATTTATCCCCATTGGCCTCTCCAGATAGGACATGTGGCACCTGCCCATGATATCACAATTGACCAAAGTAGTGTGGTGGGGTCATTGCGAGATGGCGGGGAGCAGCTAAGATCAAATAGCAGGACATCAACGGTCGCGTAAATTTCATCCTTCAGAAAGGGCATGTGGCGCCCGCCTATTCTATCATGATCAATAAAGATCCTACAATTCCTGATCACATGATGGCAGGAAACCATTGATATCTAAAGGCAATTGATCAATGGCAGCGCGAATTTGATCCCTCTGCAAAATAAAACATTTATTAAAAGAATGAGGGGGGCATCACTAGGTGGATGGTAAACAACAACATAAGTTTTTTTTAAAACGATGAAGCACGGGGTCATCCAAGACTTAGGAAAATAAAACCTTGCAGAGGAGATAAAATATTTGAGACCAAAGGGACCCAGCCTAGACGAAATGATGGGGGCATAATTTGTTTTAAAAACCTTAAAAAAGTAACAGCAAAATAGATCCCACCCCAGGAGTAAAGTAAACATTAGGGTTTAACATGAAGACAAAGCTAAAACCCCAAACCTAAGAAAATTTCAACACCATGAAAGACCAATAACACCAGGTAGGGTAGGATTGGAACATAAGGAGCAAAAACTTGAAGTTCCATTAGAACCTTCGAATGGATTGAAGCCTGCCTTGGAGACCTCTCAATTGCTTTAATGTTTTGGGTGCCTCCATCTCAAGGATTGTTTTTAATTTGCTAGATCTACCTCAAAACCTCTCATTGAAACTATGTATCCTAGCAACTTTCTTGATTGTACACCAAAGACACACTTCTTTGGGTTTAATCGAATGTTGTACTCTTCCAGCCTGTCAAAAATTGCACTTAGGGTTGCTATGTGATCCTTTCTCCTTCTAGATTTTTCTAGAATGTCATCAACATAATCTTCGATAGTCTTATGGATCATGTCATGGAAGATTAACGTCATGGCTCTTTGGTATGTTGCTCCTACATTCTTTAAGCTGAATGGCATCATATTCTAGCAGTAAGTGCCCCATGGACAAGTGAAGGCCATTTTGTGTTGGTCTTCTTTAGCAATCATTATCTGGTTATAACTTGAGAAAATATCCATGAAGGAAAGCATTTAATGTCCCTCCGTGATGTCTACGATAATGTCAATGTTGGGAAATGGGAAA